>BSBK01006835.1:0-370000 GCA_027943335.1 Chamaecyparis obtusa
TACATATATGTGTATATATATATGTATATATATATATACACATATATGTATATATATATATATACACATATATATATATATGTATATATGTATATATATGTATATATGTATATATATATATGTGTGTGTGTGTGTGTGTGTATATATATACACACATACACACATACACAAATAAAGACTTTTCCATCTCACATTTTGGTTGGTGCATATTACCTACTCCAGAACTCAATGTTGTATAAGGTCGCTTCTTCTTAATTCATGTTGTTTTCTCATGCGAACTTGGAATTAAGTAGGACCTATTCTTCTATTTATGGAAATGGATCGTGTTCCTTATGGTAGTTTATGATAAGTTATCATAATGTTTGTGACATAATTCATACGCTCATAAGGTTATATTGGAAAACTAATGCATGTAGAATGGTGTGTGTTCTTTGGTATGAAGAATTCCAGTGTGTTAGTGACAGTACTCGTGATGGTTATAGTTGAATGAGATCCTAATAATTATGTTATGACTTGATTTATAATGTTTATTACCCATTTGAACACTTATGGTACCTTTTGGAAAGTGGTTTGACCTTCTAGTGACCTTAACTTGGTGTTTTGACCCTTGAAACCTTAAAATTTGCTAATTTTTTATCTTGATTGTGAAATTGTGCATGTGTACCGTAAATATATGAATATGTCCTTTTTTCCTATGCATCCATTCACTTTATCTATGCATCCATCATTTATGCTTGTGCATGTGTTCAACTTTTTCCCTGACAACTTGTAGGACTAGTTATGTGCATCTATCACCCACAGAGTTGCACATCCATAACAAAGAGAATATTATGAGAGCTATTAAAGTATGAATTGATGATTTGAATACCCATTTTACTCATTTTTCCAATGGTACCTTCACAAAAAACTCTCGATCATATTTGGTGTGTGGTTTGAGAAAAACTTCGACCTAGTCTTAGGGTGGTTTCCATCCTAAGAGACTAATGATCAATGGTAGTGTTAGTAAGGATATTGGGATGTTTGTATTCTTGAATTAAATGATGAAAAACCTTCTCAGGCTTTCTTAGAATGGTTCTAGCATTCTAGTCGTGAGACCCTTGGGAACACTAGTCCATGTGTCATATTAAGCTTGATGGTAGTTCATGATTTTATGTGTCTGGTAATTAGTGTATGTTAATAATTCATGATTTAACATTCATAATTTTAAATAAATTTATTCCTTCAATGTGATCATTCATGTTTTTAAAAAAAAATTATTGTGATTGTGTTATGCACCATTTCTAGAGGGTGCTCTGATGGGGTGTGACATCTAGCATCAGAGCCTAGGTTTATACACTAGGAACTCTAGCATGCATGTGCTCATTGTGTTGATATTTTAGTTCATGCATGACTTTGATTTTATTCTCTCCATCTCGTGATTTGGGTTCATGTACTTGAGTGCATGGTTACTTTAGTGCATTTTGAGTGCTTTTGGGCCAAGGCATGAAGTAGTACAACTTTGGGGCAACACCGTGTTCTTTATGATTGAATGGATTAGGATTATCTTTATGCAACCCCAAGGATATGGAACTAACACTCCTTTCATATTCTCCCCATTCTATGTGTTCTTTAGGTTATTGGATAATTATTTGACCCCTTATGCATGAAATGCAAGATTGATTTAAGGAATCATTGGGCATAGGAACCTATGTAGTCCATTGTATTATAAATTGTGTGTGCAGGTAAGTGTAATGGTAGAGAAATTTCATTAGTGAATTTAGACCTTCTCAATGATTTGGAACTGTTTAATTGTGTGTATTCATCAAGAGTAAAGTAAGATAGAAGCAATACGTGGAGTTAAGGCAAGCCCATCATGCTTTGTTATAATTAAGAATTTTTCTTGGCCATATCATAGTGAACCTAAAATGTGTTATTGAATGAAATTTTAATTATATTAGTGGATTCCTTGTATATATATCAATAAAGTAATGTTTGTGCTTTCCTTAGTAGAGGCCTCAAATCTACATTGGTAAACAACAAGTATTGGTATACCATACAAATGAGTGATGGAACCTATGAAATCTATTGAGGAAATTGAGATGATTAACATTGATGTACTATGAAACAAAGTGAAATGAGCTTAATTTTTTGTTACATGTGCGTGGTTAAATAAATTCACTATGTATAACTGAATTCAGTTTGATGATTAATGTTAGATTGCATGCATTGTGTGGATGCAGTGTATGTGTTTATTATGTAAGATAACATATATTCTTGTGAAAGATGAAATGGATGATATGTGTCATGTTATCATGTAGTTCCATGCATATATACCCTCAAGTGGTTGTGTGAATCGACATTTGAGTAGCATAGTGGTAGCATGGTGAATCTTGTCCTCTTCCATGATCTCTTCCCATTGCTTAGCATAGTGGTTGAAGTTGCCTTTAGAGGATATTTATCCCTTGTCATGCTTAGTCACACTAGCTTTGAATTCATTTTTAACCTTCAGAAGTTCCTTACTAAGAGTAGTCATCTCATAGGCACAAAGTATACCATCCAAAGCTTCTCTTGAAATATCTCTTATAGTTCTCAATTCCTCAATAGATGCAACCTTGTCACTGTAACACATGGGAAAAGATCTCTAAATTTTTCTTACAACTTCATCATCACTCAAGGTACCACCAACACATTTAATTGAACAAAATAGATCATTTATTATTTGCATATAGGATGAGATGCTTTCTCTTTCACTCATCTTCATATATTCATACTTTCCTTTAAGAACCTATAGCTTACCTTGCGTAACATACTTGTCACCTTCATAAATAGTTTATAATATAGTCCATACCTCATGTGATGTCCTCAACCTATAGATGTGAGAATATTATGTATCTAACAAGGCCAAGATCAAATATTCCCTTGCTATCATGTTGTTCTCCTTGAATTTCTTCTTTTCATTAGTAGTAGCTTGAGACAAGTCATTAGGTATGTTGTAAGGATTCTCCATGATATCCCAATATTCATCTCCCATGAATATAAGATAAGTAGCCATCCAATCCTTCCATATTAGGCAATTAGTTCCATCAAACTTATGACCTTCTTTCCTTATGATTTCCATGTCAGATCTCCTTCAAGTAATTAAGATTCTTCAAAAGGACTTAGCTCTAATACCAATTGTTAGGCCCGAAAGGAGGCAAGCACAACAAAGAGGGTGAGGGGGTGAATTAGTTGTACACTAACAATTAGAAATTTAAACTAGTTAAAGATATGAAAGATAAATAATAATGCAAGATCCATGACACGTAACACACAACACCAAATTTGTTCTCAAAGAAACCTAGTTAAGGGAAAACCCCAGTGGGAGTCAAACCCACTAGATAGATGTACTCTATTAAAAGTACTACCCAATCAAGGGAAAATGAAAATAAGAGAGGAATGCACATGCATTCACAGGACAACTTCCTAGAGATCATTGCTCGCAATACAATGATCTAGACAATAATTGATTACAATTCACAAGGGTGGAAGTTTTTTCCAATATGATTGAACTAACTTATAGCATATTTAATGCCAATACAGTTCCAATAAAGTACAATTTTTGCCTCAGTTGAAAAATAAAAACATCCCTCTTCTTTTCTATGCACTCTCTACTCTCTGCTCTCTCTCTCTCTCTAATCACAAAATGATTGCCCATTTATACATATTACAATGAATAGTCTGCAAGGTTGGCTAAGACCTATAAGAAAATAAGATATGAACATTATGCTCAAACTACAATGCAATCCAAATCAAGTTAGCCAAGACTTAGATAGGCCAAATACTCATCCTCAAACATACAACAACTTCACCAAATCCACACCAATAATCACAATATGTTACTTCACCAGGTTGGCTAGGACCTAACTAAATAAATGTCAACACGCTAGAAAAACACCAAACACAAACACCACAATCAATTGTTGGAAATCTAATATGGGAAAGTGAGATATTGAGAGGGGGGGATGAATCGAATATCTACTATTAACTCCATTTTCACATAAATTCACTTGCATAACATAAACATAAAATTTAATACTAAAATAAATCTAACATTGTAATCTTCATCCATGAAATTGAAACATAACACAAAGATTTTGGTTACCCAGAAACCCTTGAAAGGTAAAAATGTGGTGGGGATGACACCCACAAATCTTTACTATTTTAGTATTAAATTTTTCCTTTTAGGGCTACAAAGATTGATCATAAACTGATGATCTACCTTGTGAGGGGTCTTCCTTGCTAAGAGCTTAAAGAATTATACAATCTATCTTTGTAAAAGGATTTAAACTTACAACAAAGTAAGCACTCAGTTAAGAGATTTACATAGGCCTATTAGGACCACTCCGTTAAGATATTTTTCCTGATTCATGTGCTAAAATGACTCAGTACCCAATCCTTCATTTTCACTATGATGATGATAACAAATCTTCTCCTTCCAATACTAGTTTGATCTCCTTAATCAAATATATCTCTATTTTGTCCTTCGCTGCCCTGCTCGATCACTTTTACTGATCTCTGCCTATATCAAAATGCTTCTCAGTTCTATATATGAGATCCTTCATACTCTTCTCATACTCTCTTACATGATTTTAGGGTTCATATCTCATCTTATATAGACAAAAAATTAACTCCCTAGATCAAGATCAATGATCTAGATTCTTTACTTATGCCACTTAAGCATTCCCTAAACTTGATTAGTTACATAGATTACATAGGGATTAATGATTAAAAATATAAAGCATAATCACCTTTGTGATTCCCTCAATAAACATAAAATATTGTGTAGATGTCGGCCAAAATGGTTTACCTAAGTGTTTGTGCCATTACAAACACATATGTCAAATCTAGCTTGCTCGGCATATGAAGTCTCTAACACTCAACATTAGCTGTTCTTCATATATTGGTGCTCGAAACTGACACTTCTATACAACTTGACATAAACTTCTCGGCTATTACTAAAGTACTTGGTGACCTTTGACTTTCTCAATAGTAACTACTGCTTGGTAATTGTACAAGATACAAGTTTAGATATAACTCAGCCTTTACTAGATGGCTTAGTCGTAGTGATGACCAACCAACATTGCCTAGAAAATGACTAAGTGTAAGATACTCATAGACAACAAAACTTAGGGATCAACAATCTCCCACTTTGAAATTAGTGGCAAAAACACTTTGTCATGACATTTATATTACAACAAGGGTAATTAGTAATATGAAAAACTCCCCCTAAGACTTTGACTCGGTCTTCAAAAGATTCTACACACACACACACACACACACACACATATATATATACATAAGACTCTTTTGACATACAATTGAATATATACACATTAAAAAATAGTATGTCATACCATGATATACATTCCTTCCTATATTCCTCTATATGTAGCATTTCAGTTCACTTATTCTTTTCTGGCATTTCCTTGTGTCATTTCCCCTATTTCTTCTTTGAACTTTGTCATGGCATATCATTTCCCCCTTGTTTTTGTCACTTTAAGTTGCTGGGGTGTAGGGGTTTTGAAATATTTATCCAAAAATGGTTTATGGAGTTGCATGACCATTATAGAATCCAAAACCCATGTCTTTATTTCTAGCTTGGAAGCTAGATCAAGTAAGCTCTCGACAATAGAGAGATGAGGGTCTCTCTGTACTAACTCCTTTGCTTTTTCTAATTCCTTCTGTATAACCTATAGATGAGGTGTTAACATCATTTGTATGGATATTATCCTTTCCCTTAGCCGTCCATCATTATCCATCAACTCAGCTAATCTTCCTTGTGCATATAGCAATCTAGTGAAGTGGATGGAGCTGGAACTTGCATCCATGCCTAGTGAATGACCAGTAGACTTTAAGTATAATTGCAGTTTATCAATCAAATCTTTATTGTCCTTAGTAAACTCCTCCACATTACATAAATTCTTATACAGAGAGTGAGCATTCTGTACAACTTCCTCTAAGTTTGTCACTAAGGCAAAAAGCTCTAGTTGTTTTACTGCAATGTTAGTGGAAACCTTTTCCAGTACCTTGGTCTCAAACTTTCTCTCAGACCACTACATAAGTTTATCATTTGACTCATTGTCATCACTATTCACCTTCTTAACAATTTTTACTAGTTGATCCAAGATAGGTGTTGACTCATTCAAATCATCCATTTCAAAAGCTTCAATAAATATACCTTTAATCTCATGTAAGACTTTCTTTTGTTGATGCTCTCTTCTTAGATCTTCTTGTTTTCTCTTATTCTTCAAGAGATCTTGCAATATCTACATTTTATCATAAGTTAAGTTATCAATGTCCCATGTAGGAATCACTATAACATCATCGAGTGTAACCTATGTTCCTGGAGATTTCTCCTTCTTCTATTATTTCTTCCTCGGTGTATTCCCACTTGACAACTATATAAGAGATTTTATGGCCTCTTGTTCCTTAGGCTCTGGTTTTTCCTTTGCTATCTCTTCTTCAATATTCTTCTTTTCCTTCACATGAGGACTTGTTAAAACTAATGCAGACTTATTTTCTTTCTCTTTAAGACTCTCCTTGACTTGTTCTTTCTTTTTGTCCTTGGTAGGTGTATTCTCAGTTGTGATTGCCAACTTGTCATGTTTCTCAGCACTGGTACTCTGTGAGGCTTGATGTTCAACTATGACCATATGAGGGATTTTGGTGTAGTGTCCATAGTTGATGTACTCTCAATCCTTAGATAATCTTGTACCTAAATTAGTACTGGATTGGTGCTCGATATAAACTTATCTGAGGCTTCCTCGACAAGTATTTGTTTCTAAATTTCCTCCTAAGTTAATACATTTGTTTTTATTGGGGTATCCTAGTGATATCCACAATTGTGATCAAATTATGTGATTCAATCACTTCTGCCTTTTTCCTGCTTATTCCTCTACATTTTGTGGTTCATCGATTTCTTCCTTGTTATCCAACTCCACTCTACTGGATGTACCTTCAGTCAGTTGTGAAATCTTGTCAATTATCATTCCAAAAATGATCTTCCACAACCTTGTGCTATATTGAACAATATCTTCAACCTTATGTTGTAGAATAGAGTATGCTCAGAGCTTGGGTACAAACCTATTTCTATATCACTCCATATATTGCTTTATGTACTCAAGGTATAGATCTGCCATTACTTGAGCTAGAGTACTCTCTCTTATCTGTTTCTCAGTCATCATGGCATACTGCCATTTTTTATCTCTATTCTTTTGTATAATTATTTAGGAATAATATTCCCCATCTATAATGGTGTCATTTTGAATGTACACAACATATCAAGAAGAGCCTCTTCCACTTTCTCTTTATGCTCATTGTTCAATTTTTCAAACTTTATTTGTTTAAATCCTGCTAATCCAACAATGCTCTTGATATTGTGGCATATCTCATCCATAGTCAATTGTCTTCTTTGTGATGGTGCCTTCTTCCAAGTATTCTCATCAGTATATGTTTCCTCATCATCATCATCTTTCTCCAAAATTAGCTTCCTTCTTGGTTTCTTCCTTATGTTGCTCGACATAGCCTTAGTCTGAACTGGTTTCATCTGTCCTGATGCTGGGGTCTTTTTTTGTGGCTTGATAGCTATGAAAGTAGAAGCTACCATTGTTCTTGGTCTAAGTACAGAAGGAGGAGTGGGCTTTGGTTTCTACAGTTATTTCTTGCTAGGCTCAATAGCTGATTCCTTCTTTCCTTTCTTTGCGATTTCAGTCTCCTCTTTACTTCCTTCTGATTCACTAGACTTATACTCTCCTAACTCTTGTGTTAGCTCAAGAGGTGCATTTTCCTCTTCTCCTTCTCCTAGCATCTTCTCTAGGTTCTTAACTAACCTCTTCATTTTTCTCTCCATGGTTGCAGATTTCAATCCCATGGTTATCTTAGACTTAGCCTCCTCATAAGTCCCAGAATTTTTAACTTTTCTATCAATTTCTTCAGCTAATAAGGCAATTATGGCTGTTTTTATCTCATCTACATTGACTTCATAAGGTAATGTCCTAATCCATGATACCCTTGGTGTAACTATCTGAGCATAAGTGAAGTTGATATCCACTAGGAAACATATATCATTATAGTACTTCTCCACTAAGGATATAGGAATCCTACTCCTCTTCCTCATTTTCTTTTTGAACTCTACAAAATAACTATCCATCACACTCAAAATGATCTTCTAATTGATTAATAAACTCATTTATCTATTAGGTAACTAGTCAATCCTTATTCCATACAACATCACCAATGGTAGGAAAATTATTTTGAATGTAGAAGAATAGACAAGTGAGCAGAGAACCAAACTTACACATTGAATTCTTTTCCTTCTTGATGGAAGTGAGGTTCTCAAAAAGCTAGGTCAATTGTAGCTCGGAAAGATCATAAGTATGATCTTTCTTCACCATCTTCCATGCCCGGTCAACCGCTATACAAGGAACACTATCTAGCCTACTAGATTGGTAGAATTTGTGAGCAATCACTCTCACTAAAAAATCTATTTCTGGATCAGTGATTGTAGAGATAGTCATCCCTCTTTTGTTCCATACCACCTGAGTGTTTGCTGGTATAATTTCCTTACTCTGGCATCTCATTATCTTTTTCCCTGTAACACTAGGGTAACCAATGACTTAGTATATCATCTCCTTTGTAATCTTGACTGGTCCACCCTCTAGCCATATCTTCATGTCATGTATTTAGCTCAACACAATCTTTATCCATTCAACCTTAAAGTTCTACGAGAAGTCAAGGGCATGTACTAACCCTCTCTCAGAAACCTTCTGGTGTTCATCCTTCAACACTCCATTATTACATAGCTTTTCATATGCTTCCCTTAACTCATAATCTCTTGTTTCCCCGATCTTATATATGTAGCATGTGCATACATCATTAATCATCAGGACCTTAGGAGGGATCAATGATAGGGCACCCGTGAGATCTCCCTTCATGATGCAAGAGCATCTCGGGTCCTTGGAAATCCTATGTCACCAAAAACATGATTGTGTTTTCCTGTGTTGCTCAGTTCCTTCTTTGATTGAGTTGGTTCGGCATTACTCGATTTCCTTTGTTTACCAGGGTTGGTTAGTTATCTCTCTAGTGCTCGGTAAATTTCCCTGGTGCTCGGTGATGCTTTTTTGGTGCTCGGTTATCCTTGCTTACTGATTTGTTTGTTTTAGTTTCCTATTGAGGCCGACTCTTGCAATTAATTATGGGCATAGATTTAATGATGGTATCTATCATTGGGATGCGTGTGGACCTAGATCTGGTCATTCCTTCTGTTGATGGTGGATTTGAAGGTTGACTTGTTCGGTAGCCTCTTGTATATAATATAATCCTTGTTTGTAGTTTTAGGAGATCAATTAGGACATCAGAGATAGAAGCTAGGAGAAAGAATATTTTTTTCAAATCCTTTCATGTTGGAGGACTTTTGTACTTGAATTGTAATATCTGGCCCAAATCAGGAAGGCCTTACAACCCGACATGTATGAATAATTGGAATAAATATATGAAAGATATCTTCATTCTCTCTCTCACTCGTGTGTTTGTTGCTTCCATGTGTGATCTCTGCAATGTGGATTTGGTTAGGGTGTGCCTTTGGCCCCTCTCCCCATCCTCCCTTGTGTCAGGTGGTATCAGAGCGAGGTGAGATCTGGATCTAGGTTTGCAAATCTAGGTTTGAGGGTTCCTTCTTGTCAAGCCCTAGTTGATTTTTTGTGGAGTAACAAATTGTGGTCTGACCTACAATTTTAGAGGGTTTTAAGATGGTTTGTGAGAGGTGAGATGCACATCCAGGATTGGAAGACATGTTGAGACAATTTGCTGCTAGATTAGAAGTTGTTGAAAAAGCCTAGAGAAGAGGGAGACATCTTGAAGATGTTAGTGATGATGAAATTGAGGAAGAACAAGGTGATGTAGAACCTACACCGGTGATGGATCAAGGTGAGGAAATATTATTGAAGGATTTGAAAAATTTGAAGTCTACACCACACTTTAATCCTCCTAAGTATAATGGAAAATTGGATTTTGATGAATTGGTGGACTGGATCACCGAGATGGAAAAGTATTTTGAATATGAAAATGTACCTAAGGAAAAGAAGGTGAAAATTTCAAGCACAAAGTTGAAAGGTCATGCATCCTTGTGGTTAGAACATCTACAGTTGGACAGAAAGAGGAAAGGAAAAGAAAAAATAAAGGTATGGAATAAATTGGTGAATAAGTTGAAAGGAAAGTTTTTACCTTTTGATTATCAGATTAACCTAGTTAGGTGAATGCAAAGTTTGAGGCAGAAAGATAGCTTGGTAAAAGAATATATTGAGGAATTCTATAGATTAGATATCAGATTTGGACATGATGAAGATGATGTGGAAAGAATTGCTAGGTACCTAAATGGATTGAGAGTTTCCATCCAAGAAGAAATCAGTTTGGTCAAATTGGAGAACATTGAAGAGGCTTATCAATTTGCATTGAAAGTTGAGGAGAAATTGAACAAGAGACAAGAGAAAAGACAAAGAGGTAGAGGTGGAAGATTCCCTAGAGGAAGAGGTATATCTTATGGTGAAAATAGTAGATCTGAACCTGAAAAGATAAATATGGATAAAGGAAAGACCGAGTGGAAAGGTGAAAGTTCATCTAGAGTCAGAGGCAGTAACTACCGAGGTGGTTATAATAGAGGTGGTTTCTGAGGAACTTGTTACAATTATGGAGAAGAAGGACATAGATCATTTGAGTGTACACATGCAAGTAAGAAGGTCGGTAGTAATAGAAATGCTTTGGTGCAATAAGAGTCACCGAATGAATCTGAGAAGGAAAAGAACTTCATGGTAAGGAGAGCACTTTGGAGTGAGAGTAAGAAGGAAGATCCGGTAAGGAAAAGTTTATTCAAGACTAGGTGTAGAGTTTTTGATGAAGTTTGGAAGGTAATCATTGACACTAGTAGCTTGGAGAACTTGGCATCTGAGGAAATGGTTACAAAGTTGCAATTGAAAAGGTTGGAACATTTGAAGCCCTATCAAATTTCATGGATCAAAGATGAGCATACACTCTTGGTAAGTGAACAATGTTATGTGAATTTGAAAATCAGAAAGTACTGTGATAAGGTGTTATGTGATATAATGCCTATGGATTGTTGTCATATTTTTTTGGGTAGACCTTGGCAATATGATATACATGCTATATATGATGGGAGATTGCATAAATATACTATTTGGGCTGATGATTGAAGAAAAATCTTGTTACCTTTGATTGAAGAACCTGTTAGTCATGTTTGCACATCTGCGAAAGTTTTCTTGATGGAAGGAAGAAATTTTTTTAAGGATTTGAAGAAGAATGATGTATGTTTTGTTGTGATTCCTAACAAACTGAGTAAGAAAACAGAGGATAGTATCCTTGAGGAGATTGAGAAGTTACTCACCGAGTATAGTGAAATCATTTCTAATAATGTACTTGATGGTTTTCCACCGAAGAGAAGCATTGATCATTGCATGGATCTAATCCCTCGAGCTAGTTTACTGAATAAGGCACCACATCAGTTGACACCTACCGAGAATCAAGAATTGAACCGACAGATTCAAGAATTGTTGCAGAAAGGTTTGATTTGGGAAATTTTGAGTCCTTGTGTAGTACCTGTTGTATTGGCACCTAAGAAGAATGGAGAATGGTGAATGTGTACTGATTCCAGAGCAATCAACAAGATAATAGTAAAATATAGGTTTCCTATACCGAGAATGGATGATATAAAGGACAGTTTGACTAGAGAAAAGTATTTTACCAAAGTTGATTTGAAAAGTGGGTATCATCAGATCAGAATTAGAGAAGGTGATGAATGGAAGACTGCTTTTAAGATAAAAGAAGGTTTGTATGAGTGGTTGGTTATGCCTTTTGGTTTAACTAATGCACCGAGTACTTTTATGAGGTTGATGAATGAAGTTTTGAAGAAATTCTTAGGTAAATTTTTGATTGTATACCTAGATGATATTCTCATATTCAGTAAGACCAGAGAAGAACATTTATTGCATGTTAAACAAGGATTGCAGAGGTTGAAAGAAGAAAGTTGCTGATAAATCTGAAAAAGTGTTCATTCATGAAAGAGGAGATTATGTATTTGGGATTTGTGATTTCAGCTGATGGTTTGAAGATGGATCTTGAAAAGGTTGAAGCTATTTTGAATTGGCCTACACCTAAGAATGCTAGTGAGGTAAGATCATTTCATGTTTGGAAAGTTTTTACCAAAAGTTCATTAGGAATTTTAGCTCAATTTGTAATGTTATGACTGAGACTATGAGAGGAGATAAAAGAGAATTCAAGTGGACACATGGAGTTGATAAACATTTTGAGACTCTGAAGTAGAAGGTTACTGAATTGCCTATTTTAGCATTGCATGATTTCAATAAGGTATTTCAAGTGGAATGTGATGCAAGTGGAAGTGCAATAGGAGCTATGTTGAGTCAAGAAGGTAAACCTATTTCTTTCTTTAGTGAAAAGTTGAATGATGCAAAAAGGAAATACTCTATGTATGATCAAGAATTCTATGCTATTGTTCAAGCACTGAAGAAATAAAGACATTATTTAATACCAAGTGAATTTGTATTTTATACCAATCATAAATCTTTACAGTATTTGGGTATTCAGAATAAGTTGAATCAGAGACATATGAAATGGGTTGAGTATTTGTAGTACATTTGTGATAAAGCATAAGAGTGGAGTCACTAATCAAGTTGCTGATGCATTGAGTAGAAGATCTTTGATGACTGAGATGAAAATTGAAGTTCTTGGTTTTGATGACATGAGAGATTATTATGAATTTGATCCTGATTTTTCTGAGCCGTGGAGAAAGTGCAAAGCACCTATTCAAGATCAACCAAGTACTAAATGGGAAGAATATTTCATTTAAGAAGGTATGTTGTTTAAAGGTATTCAATTGTGTATACCGAAGGGATCAATGAGAACTAATTTGGTAAAAGAGAAATATAGTAGTGGTTTGGCTGGACATTTTGGTGTTGACAAGACATTGAATTTTCTTAAGGAGAAATACTTTTGGCCGTAGTTGTATAAGGATGTTTAGAAATTTGTGAAAAGTTGTGGAATTTGTCAAGTTGAAAAAGGATTAATTCAAAAAACTAGATTTTATACACCAATTTCTTTTCCTAAAAAACCTTGGATTGATATCAGTATGGATTTTGTTCTTGGCTTACCGAAGATAGTAAGAGGTAATGATTCTATATTTGTGGTTGTGGATAGATTTTCTAAAAAGGTACATTTTATACCTTGTAGAAAGACATTAGATGTACATATAGCAGATCTTTTCTTTAAGGAAATTGTCAGATTGCATGGATTACCAAGGAGTATTATCTCCGATTGAGACATTAAATTTGTTGGATACTTCTGGAAGACCCTTTGGAGAAAGTTTGGCACTAAGTTGAAATATAGTTCTTCATTTCACCCACAGACCGATGGATAGACATAAGTTGTGAATAGAAGCTTGGGTAATCTTTTGAGATTTTTAGTTGGAGACACACTGAGTAATTGGGATTCTGTGTTGGCACAAGTAGAGTTTTCATACAGTAATTTAGTGAGTAGGAGTACTGGAAAAACACCTTTTGAGATTGTAAATGGCATACAACCGAGAGGTATATCAGATTTGAGGGATATTGCTAATGAAAGAAAGAGAAGTGTTGAAGGAGTAAAGTTTGCTGAGTACATGAAGACATTGCATGAAGATGTGAAACATAAGATGGAAAAAAGTAATCAGAAATGCAAAGATAGAGTTGATAGATCAAGAAGACATAAGACTTTTGCAATCGGTGATGAAGTAATGGTTCATTTGAAGAAAGGCGGATTTCCTGTTGGAACATATGGGAAGTTGAAAATGAAGAAGTTTGGTCCTTGTAATATTTTGAAGAGATTTGATAATGGAAATGCTTATGAGATTGAATTACCTGATGACATGGATATATCACCTATTTTCAACATTGTTGATTTGTATGAGTATCATGAGTCGGATGAATAAATTACAGTATCGAATGATTATCCTAAGAAACGGATAGAAGAAGTTGAGCATATTTTGGAGCAAAGAATTGGCAGAAGTACAAGAGGAAAATAGTATATGGAATATCTACAGGTAAAGTGGAAGAATAGATCGATTAAAGACAGTTCATGGATTTCACAATCTGAGTTGGATTTGGCTCTGATTGTACCTGCTTCATGATTCAGAGAATCATTCCAAATAACCCCAGGTGTCTGATGTAGGAGCATCTCAGGTCCTTGGCAATCCCGTGTCACCAAAAACATGTTTGTGTTTTCCTGTGTTGCTCGGTTCCTTCTTTGACCGAGTTGGTTCAGTGTTGCTCGGTTTCCTTTGTTTACCAGGGTTGGTCAGTTATCTCTCTGGCACTCAGTGAATTCCCTAACAATCGGTGATGCTTGTCTAGCGCTCGGTTATCCTTTCTTACCGAGTTGTTTGTTTTAGTTTCCTATTGAGGTCGAATCTTGCAATTAATTATGGTCATGGATTTAATGATGGTATCTATCATTGGGAAGCATATGGACCTAGATCTGGTCATTCCTTTCATTGATGGTAGATCTGAAGGCCGACTTGTTTAGTAGCCTCTTGTATCTAATGTAATCCTTGTTTGTAGTTTTAGGAGATCAATTAGGACATCAAAGATAGAAGCTAGGAGAAAGAAGATTTTTTTCATATCCTCGCATGTTGGGAGGAATTTTGTACTTGAATTGTAATATTTGGCCTAAATTGGGAAGGCCTTACAGCCCAACATGTATGAATCAATTAGAATAAATATATGAAAGATATCTATATTCTCTCTCTCACTTGTGTGTTTGTTGCTTCCGCATGTGATCTATACAAGGTGGATCTGTTTAGGGTGTTCCTTTGGCCCCTCTCCCCATCCTCACTTACATCACTTCACCACACTTTTAGGAATGACTTGAAATTTCCATGATTTGTACACATTATTCCTTACTAGTTGAACATTCAATACTTGCTTTCCTTGCTTCATGGTTATAACAGATGATGTAGATGCCATATCTTTGAAATATAGGGTTCAAAATATGAACTCGAGTTGCTCAATAAATACCTTGTTAAACAGTCCTTAGATGTTTGCCGATGGCACACTGTAAAGATCTTTTTAAATTACACTTAGCACAAATAGCTCTAGTTTATTTCTTTAAAATAGCTCTGCAAGTTCTCAAATCATTGGTGAAATGAGAATAAATGGTAACAATCTACTTTATAGACACCAAACGGTTAGATTAGAGCTTCATTAAATGATCCATACATTGGGTAGGTGTATATAGTTGTCTTGCCCTTCTTATGTTAACTTGGTAAAATATATGCTTGATCAATACTACCATTAGGTTTCAACTTGGTCCATATCACATCTCGACTATCATAGGAGCTCAACATACACTAGTGAATTGGTCACTATGAACTTAAATACCAATGCTCGACATCAAATATATAATATACTTTCTTTCTCAAATATGTCCTAATGCATCTTAATTTATGCAGATATGGACTTTAACACATCAAATGTTAGAAAATGATGTAAGATAAAGAATTGTAAGATTCAGTTCCTCACATACCTTCTTTTCTCAATTTGAAGTAGTCTGATCATTTGATCCATTGGATTGGGTGACCTCAGGTTCACTAGATCCACTACTGCTTGCTTCCTCTTTCTTTTTTTATGTCTTATTCATCTAGTTCCTCATCTGTTCAATAGTCTCTTCATTCTTGACTTGTTCATTGCTTAGTACATGTGCTATGTAGTCTCTTTTTATGTGACCAATTTTATTGCATTCGTAACATACTAGATTTCCACTCATCCAACTCTTGGATTTGCCTCTAAAATGTGTCTTCAAATAGTTTACTCCAATATGACCATATTCTCCACAATAATGACAACTATACCATGTATTGTAGTCCCAATTGTATGTGTTACCTTTCCTAGGTTCTTTAGTCTACTTATTGGATGCCCATTTAGCTTTGGATCTACACTCTTGTGCTTTATGACCATATTTTTGACAGTTAAAACAATATCCTTAAAATCTAGGTGAGGTAGGTGGATTATTGACCTTTGACTTGCATTCATGTGCTTGATGTCCATGTTTCTTACAATTAAAACAATTTCCATTGAAATTTTGTTTAGGATTGGACTTACCATTTTTTCTTCTGCAGATGTTTGCTATGTGTCTTGGCTTTCCACAATGATGGCATGTAGGTTTCTTGTTCTTTGACTTTGCATTCCTCTATTCTCCACTCTTTGATGATTCTCCTTCTTCAGTGGATGACAAGTGCTCATCATGTCCAAGTCTAGAAATATCACTGGATCTTCTAGGTGACCTTAACAGTTCTTCAAAGTATTTCATAGCTTCATTAGGCTTGTTTATCCTTTCATTTAGTTCTTTTTCAAATCTTAGTTCATTCTTTAGTTGGCTATTTTCTGATTTCAAATTTGTGATTTCCACATCTTTCCCGCTCAACTCTTGATTAGCAAGTAACAGTTCATTCACCATGTCCAATTGATTATTTTTCAATTTTTTCATGTCACATGTCCTTTCATCAAGTCTTATAGATATTTGTCTTTTATCTTCTTCAGCCATTGTCTTGTCTTCTTCAACTTTTTGTTTCTATTTGGTTACTTCACAAAATCTTACTGATTGTATTTCATGTTCTCTCTTCAGATTTGTGATGTCTTCACTCAGTATGCTATTTTTCTCCAATAGATCTATTATAACTTTATCACTTTCAGCAAAATTACCATTGTCAAATAGACCTCTAATATCCTCTTCTTGATATTGAGTTTCATTCTGTTGAATTGTCAATTCTCTCCTTTTGCTTAAGGATTTCTTCAATTCACCTCTGGATGCTTCAAGATGATGTAGTGCAAGCTGAATGTCAATCTTCTGATTCTCTATGATCTTTCCCAACTTATCAACCTCCATCTCCAAGACCTTAACTCACAAGTGATTAGAATTCTTTAAGAGACTTAGCTCTAATACAAATTGTTGGAAATCTAATATGGGAAAGTGAGATACTGAGAAGGGGGGGGGGGGGGGGGGTGAATCAGATATCTACTATTAACTCCATTTTGACATAAATTTACTTTCATAACATAAACATCAAATTCAACATTGAAATATATCTAACATTCTAATCTTCATCCATGAAATTGAAACATAACACAAAGATTTTGGTTACCCAGAAACCCTTGAAAGGTAAAACTGGGGTGGGGATGACATCCACAAATCTTCACTATTGCAATATTAAAGTTTTCCTATTAGGGCTACAAAGTTTGATCATAAACTAATGGTCTGCCCTGCTAAGAGCTTAAAGACTTATACAATCTACCTTTGTAAAAGGATTTAAACTTACAACAAAGTAAGCACTTAGTTAAGAGATTTACATAGGCTTGTTAGGACCACTATGTTAAGAGATTTTCCCTAATTCACCTGCCAAAATAACTCAGTACCTGATCCTTCAGTTTTCACTGTGATGTTGATAATAGATCTTCTCCTTCCAATACTAGTTTTATCTCCTTAATCAAATATATCTTTGTTATGTCCTTCACTTCCTTGCTCGGTCACTTTTATTGATCTCTGCCTATATCAAAATGCTTCTTTGTTCTATATATGAGATCCTTCATACTCTTCTCATACTCTCTTACATCATTTTAGGGTTTATATCACATCTTATATAGACAAAAAATTGACTCCCTAGATCAAGATCAACGATCTAGATTCTCTACTTATGCTACTTAAGCATTCCCTAAATCTGATTAGCTACATAGATTACATAGGGATTAATGATTACAAATATAAAGCATAATCACCTCCATGATTCCCTCAAAAAACATGAAATATTGTGTAGTTGTCGGTGAAAATGGTTTACCTAAGTGTTTGTGCCATTACAAACACATATGTCAAATCTGGCTTGCTCGGCATATGAAGTCTCTAACACTCGACATTAGTTGTTCTTCATATATTGGTGTTCGACACTGACACTTCTATACAACTTAGCATAAACTTCTCGGCTATTACTGAAGTACTCGGTGACCTCTGACTTACTCGAAAATAACTATTGCTCGGTAATTGTACAAGATACAAGTCTAGACATAACTCAGCCTTTACTAGATGGCTCGGTCATAGTGATGACCGACCAATATTGCCTATAAAATGACAAAGTGTAAGACACTAATAGAAAACAAAACTTAGGGATCAACATCAATGTGAACCATCAAAATCATCATAACAGGATCCAATAATACCAACAAGAAGAAAGAATAGCTTCCTGAACCTTCTCATCATCTCAATCTCAAAACCCAAACTCATCTGTGTATTAAATACCAAAAACACTGAACACATAACTCTATTAGACTAAAAAGATAATCTTTTTGAACTCTAAATCATGAACAATACCAATTGAGAAAACAAAAATAAATCTCAACATTACCACCATATTTTCATCTATTGAATCAACCATACTAATCCTCACTGAATAAAAAACTCAACCTCAGAGGAAAAGAATACTAAAATATAATCAACTGATAAATCAATCATAACTCGCTCAATCTGTCACGTGATCCTCTATATAAGTTGACAAGAATCAACTAAAGACACATCTAAAACACCAACTAGAATACAAGCAAAAGATCTTCAATAAAATCATTTGAAGAACTAAAATCATCTTCTCTGAAAAAACTAAACACACTATCTACAACATCAATAGTATGTTGACATCAATAAAAAACACTAATCTCAATGCACATAAACAATGTCTAATAAAAAATATCTAACATGGTTCAACAATCTCCCAATAGGATAAAACCCACTAGATGATGCACTAGTACATATAAACCTTGTTAAAGGTATAATGGGGAATACACATGCATTTAGGCTCACTTCCTAGAGGTCACCACTCAAATACAAATGAGGGCAATTAGCCTTAGGCTACAAACAAAAATACAACTAGGGCTACAACCCAAAAGATGGACTACAATTCAATGTGAAAAATAGTCCACTAATTTTGTGAATTGACTAGTAGCATCTCAAACATGCCAATACAACTCTGATAAAGTACAACTCTATTCCTAAATTTATTTTTTATTCGAATCATACCTCTTAGTAGCACAACTCATAAACCAATCACACTCTCATCCTCAATATACTACCAATCTCAAAGATTACATATTTAAATACATTACATCAACTTATTACAACTAGGTCAGCTAGGGATCTAATTACAAAATATTACAAAGAGTAATACACAATGAAAAAGGTGATCCAAGATATGTGAGATAACACATAGCTAGGACCCAAATATCACACCTCAAATCTTTGCAACATGCTAACTTGCCAAGTCGACCAAAAACACCAACATGCAGCCACAAGAAATCACTAAATCCAATCACATATCCCAATGTGATCCACCAACACAAATAGAACATGATCTAGAAACATCATCAAGTAGCATAAATTACCACAACAACAACAAAAACATCTCTACCTCAAAATCTATAACTTTCTTTGTAATGTTTATTAGGAACATTAAACATTAACCTCCATCACAAAAGAAGAATAGCTTGCCAAAATCCATATCATGAACCATCTAAGTTGAGAACACACATCCATGTACTAAACTCACCACCAGGTTAGAAACAAAAGATATTGCATAACCAAACCTCACTGATCCAAAAAATTCAACTCTGTCTCCACAAAAATAACTAGAAAACCATCCTCTGATACACCCATCATAAATTCCTCAAAACACACAACAAACCTCTAAGACTTGAAAAAATCAAGTCCATACATTCCTCAACACATCTCCATATTTGCAACAACTGACATCAAGTACTATTAGAAATAGGGAATACTGAGAAGGGGGGGTGAATCAGTATTCTACAAACTTTTACTTTTGCCCAATTATGGATATAATAGATTATCTTTATGCTTGCATAACAGAGTAAAATAAAGAACATGCATAACAATAAAGAAAATGAAATCATAACACATTATTTGTTCTTGAGGAAACCCTGTCCAAGGGAAAACCCCAGTGGGGATGATACCCACAAAGATCCACTAATCAAAAGTATCTTGTTAAGGATGTTGACCCTGCAATTAGGAGCCTGTTACATGCATATAGTGTCTCAATCTTGATTAAGGGACTGTAGGCCTTGTTAGAAGCCTCAACCCTGCTAAGAGTTGGTAGAACTAATTACAAATGATTACAAGATGAGCCCACTACCCAAACAAGTAATGTACAATGATTACTGATTACAAAATAGGGTAAGGTACATAACCTTATACTACTTGCTTTTCTTTCACAACTTCAAATCAATATCTTTTGCTATTACATCTATCTCTTCTGCTATTACATCTATCTCATTACAATACATCATCATCTTCTATATCTTTTCATTTCATATGCCTTACATTTATACAAGTTATTAGGAATAATAACTTTTATAGTCGGCTTTACATAACATAAAGCTTTACACAAAATACATATTTACCCAAGGGTTAACATCTAGGATGTCATCCCTTTATATTATTAAGACATTATTTTGATAAACAAAATAATCCCTTAACTTTATCAATTCTGTCATCTTCTTTGTCCTGTCAACTTTAACACTATCTTTGGTAAAATTGCCATAACTTCTTTCGTACATGTCATACAAAATTGTGCTCTCAGGTGAGTCTTCAATAGTCATCATAGTATCTATGTTCAAGTGCACAAGAACTAAACTTACTCCAACCGACATCACCAATCAAAACTATCTCGGGTTATATTGGGAAAATACTGCACATACTTAGACAATTTTTCTTTGCGCTTTGTCATACTTTCTCTTTGTCATATGCCACTAATACATTTTGGGTCATTTTGCGATGGCTATGTGTCGCAATTGCGACAGCTATGTGTCGCAATAGCAACACCCATAGATGTCACTGTTTTTTAGTCGCAAATTGTGACGTCTATGGGTAGCCGTCGCAATTGCGACACCTATCCGTCGCAATGTGGCTAAGATTTAAGAAGTGGCATGGCCGTCGCCCCCCCGTCGCATGGCTTCGGAGGGCCATCGCAATCACGACGGACCTCCCAAGCAATTGCGATGGGCGCCTGCATCGCATTGCGACGGGTTTCCATCGCAATTGCGACGCCCGTGGGTGGATTAAAAAAAAAAAATTAATTTAATACATTGCTTATGAACCACATTAATGCTTTTTTCTTTCAACAAATGAGGACAGCCACTGTAAAGACAACATGATAATGTACACTCACTGTAAGGACAGTCACAAATGAGGACATCTCACAGTGACTGTCCCTAGTGTAATTGCCACTTGAATGTATTGCTATTCAACCACATTAATGCTTTTCTTCTTCAACAAATGAGGATAGTCACTGTAAAGACAACATGATAATGTACACTCACTGTGAGTGTACATTATCATGTTGTCTTTACAGTGACTATCCTCATTTGTTGAAGAAGAAAAGCATTAATGTGGCTGAATAGCAATACATTCAAGTGGCAATTACACTAGGGACAGTCACTGTGAGATGTCCTCATTTGTGACTGTCCTTACAGTGAGTGTACATTATCATGTTGTCTTTACAGTGAGTGTACATTATCATGTTGTCTTTACAGTGTCAATATATGCATTATTACTTAAACTGAAGAGTACTCTAAATAATATGTCATTGTGGAGTTCTGATTGCTTCCAATTTGATATACGCTTGTTCTACTTATGTATCCAGCATCATGTAAGAAAAGTTGATGCTTTTAAATAGATTCATTTAGCCATGAAATGCCTGTGCATGTTACATACAAGATTCCAAGGCCCAAAACTGATTACTCATTATAATTCATGTACAGAATGATAATCAACCACAACGAGGCATGCGTAGGCGCTGCTTAGATTTTGAGGCATCAGAAGCTCGTAGAAGAAACTTGACCAATGGCTCATGGAATGCAACAAACTTATTGCCTAAAACAGGAGCATTGGTAACCACAGATGATGGTTTTGAAAAGAACACTTCACCATCAATGTCACGTGAGGGAACTGCAATTTCTGATGGCAAGTAACTTGTAGTATATAAGAGAGATGCAGGTACAGATGCTGGGAATACATTGCTAATGAACCACATTAATGCTTTTTTCCTTCAACAAATGAGGACAGTCACTTTAAAGACAACATGATAATGTACACTCACTGTAAGGATAGTCACAAATGACGACATCTCACAGTGACTGTCCCTTGTGTAATTGCCACTTGAATGTATTGCTATTCAGCCACATTAATGCTTTTCTTCTTCAACAAATGAGGATAGTCACTCTAAAGACAACATGATAATGTACACGGGCTGTAAGTGTACATTATCATGTTGTCTTTATAGTGACTGTCCTCCTTCAAGTGGCAATTACACAAGGGACAGTCACTGTAAAGGCAACATGATAATGTAGAGAAACGTTGTCATTTGTATTTTCAACAGTGCCGAGAGAGATTCCCTCCATGAAATCACAGCTACAATTTCTGAGTACGTTGGGTTTATTTTTCTTTTTCCATTATTATGTAATCTGGTATTCAGCTGTTACAGAGCTAAAATACCTAGAAATGAGGACATATCTGTGTTGAATTTATTGTTAGCGGCTCTGGTTATTTAGAAGTTTAATTTTATTTGTTCATCTTTCAAGCACAAACGTTTTGTGGACCGTAACATCTTCATTGTTTCGGGTATGCAATGAAACAGCCGTAACTTGCAACTACCTTCACGGTACTTGTGTACATTATCATGTTGTCTTTACAGTGACTGTCCTCATTCAAGTGGCAATTACACAAGGGACAGTCACTGTGAGATGTCCTCATTTGTGACAAGGACAGTCACACATGAGGACATCTCACAGTGACTGTCCCTTGTGTAATTGCCACTTGAATGTATTGCTATTCAACCACATTTATGGGCCCGTTTGGACCCCAGCACACAGTAGCATCTACAGAGAAGAATATCCCAGGTGTAACAAGTTGTAAGAATATACCAACAGTTCTAAGAAGTTCCCTAGCACATAGTAGCATCTACAGAGAAGAATATACAACATGAGGGCAGCCACTGTAAAGACAACATGATAATGTACACTCATTGTATGTGTACATTATCATGTTGTCTTTACAGTGACTGTCCTCATTCAAGTGGCAATTACAGAAGGGACAGTCATTGTGAGATGTCCTCATTTGTGACAAGGATAGTCACACATGAGGACATCTCACAGTGATCGATTGTCCCTTGTGTAATTGCCACTTGAATGTATTGCTATTGAACCACATTAATGCTTTTCTTCTTCAACAAATGAGGACAGTCACTCTAAAGACAACATGATAATGTACACTCACTGTAAGGACAGTCACAAATGAGGACATCTCACAGTGACTGTCCCTTGTGTAATTGCCACTTGAATTACACAAGGGACAGTCATTGTGAGATGTCCTCATTTGTGACAAGGACAGTCACACATGAGGACATCTCACAGTGATTGTCCCTTGTGTAATTGCCACTTGAATGTATTGCTATTCAACCACATTAATGCTTTTCTTCTTCAACAAATGAGGACAGTCACTCTAAAGACACCATGATAATGTACACTCACTGTAAGGACAGTCACAAATGAGGACATCTCATAGTGACTATCCCTTGTGTAATTGCCACTTGAATGTATTGCTATTCAGCCACATTAATGCTTTTCTTCTTCAACAAATGAGGATAGTCACTCTAAGGACAACATGATAATGTACACTCACTGTAAGTGTACATTATCATGTTGTATTACAAATGGACCTTATGTTGGTCGGGATATAAGTGCAAAAAAAAGAAGGAACATTGTCATTTGTGTTTTCAACAGCACCGAGAGAGATTCCCTCCGCGAAATCAAGCGGGTTATCATTTGTGTTTTGAACAAAGCGGGTTGTCATTTGTGTTTTGAACAGCACCGAGAGAGATTCCCTCCATGAAATCAAGCGGGTTGTCATTTGTGTTTTCAACAGCGCCGAGAGAGATTCCCTCCGCAAAATCACAGCTACAATTTCTGAGTACGTTGGGTTTATTTTTCTTTTGTCATTATTATTTAATCTGGTATTCAGCTGTTAGAGAGCTAAAATACCCAGAAATGAGGACATATCTGTGTTGAATTTATTGTTAGCGGCTTTGGTTATTTAGAATGCTTCCCCACAATACTTAATTACACAAGGGACAGTCACTGTGAGATGTCCTCATTTGTGACAAGGACAGTCACACATGAGGACATCTCACAGTGACTGTCCCTTGTGTAATTGCCACTTGAATGTATTGCTATTCAACCACATTTATGGGCCCGTTTGGACCACGACACACAGAAGCATCTACAGAGAAGAATATCCTAGGTGTAACAAGTTGTAAGAATATACCAACAGTTCTAAGAAGTTCCCTAGCACATAGTAGCATCTACAGAGAAGAATATACAACATGAGGGCAGCCACTGTAAAGACAACATGATAATGTACACTCATTGTATGTGTACATTATCATGTTGTCTTTACAGTGACTGTCCTCATTCAAGTGGCAATTACAGAAGGGACAGTCATTGTGAGATGTCCTCATTTGTGACAAGGATAGTCACACATGAGGACATCTCACAGTGATCGATTGTCCCTTGTGTAATTGCCACTTGAATGTATTGCTATTGAACCACATTAATGCTTTTCTTCTTCAACAAATGAGGACAGTCACTCTAAAGACAACATGATAATGTACACTCATTGTAAGGACAGTCACAAATGAGGAAATCTCACAGTGACTGTCCCTTGTGTAATTGCCACTTGAATTACACAAGGGACAGTCATTGTGAGATGTCCTCATTTGTGACAAGGATAGTCACACATGAGGACATCTCACAGTGATCGATTGTCCCTTGTGTAATTGCCACTTGAATGTATTGCTATTCAACCACATTAATGCTTTTCTTCTTCAACAAATGAGGACAGTCACTCTAAAGACAACATGATAATGTACACTCACTGTAAGGACAGTCACAAATGAGGACATCTCACAGTGACTGTCCCTTGTGTGATTGCCACTTGAATGTATCGCTATTCAGCCACATTAATGCTTTTCTTCTTCAACAAATGAGGATAGTCACTCTAAAGACAACATGATAATGTACACGGGCTGTAAGTGTACATTATCATGTTGTCTTTACAGTGACTGTCCTCATTCAAGTGGAAATTACACAAGGGACAGTCACTGTGAGATGTCCTCATTTGTGACAAGGACAGTCACACATGAGGACATCTCACAGTGACTATCCCTTGTGTAATTGCCACTTGAATGTATTGCTATTCAACCACATTTATGGGCCCGTTTGGACCGCGGCACATAGTAGCATCTACAGAGAAGAATATCCCAGGTGTAACAAGTTGTAAGAATATACCAACAGTTCTAAGAAGTTCCCTAGCACATAGTAGCATCTACAGAGAAGAATATGGGTCAACGAGGTTGACTTCAAAGCCATGCAATCTAATGGTAATAGTAATATCATAATTTGACATACTATCAGAAATACTTCCTAAATAGACTATTCAATCTTATAAGAGATGGATTCATGAGAACTATTATTTATGAAATATGAGTCAATGACTTTAATTAAAAAAATTACACAATCTAATTCTTGTAAAAATATCAAAATTTGACACATTGAAAATACCTTCCAAAAGTATCGTTAATTGATTAATATGAATCACTACTCATGAAATATAATTTTATAAACCTAATCTAAAAACTACACAATAAAAATCTTAGTAGCAATATTGTAAGAAACTATTCCCAAAAGCAAGCCTAATAAAATTTGATGAAAATAATTTTTGTTTCACTCAACTTTGACATTCACAACTTCCTGTTTTATTATAATAAGAAAAAAAATGTCTTTTTAGATATACCTCATGAACCATACTCGAATAATCTATCATTTTTCTTCTCAAAAACATATTTGCAGAGCCTGCTTCTTTTACTTGTTTGTACTTTTATCTCTCTGATGGAAAGGGTTCCTTCAGGACACATTTTTCCAAGTTCACTGCTTGAGATATTTGAGGAGGGTTCCCCTGCTTGAGTATCCATCCAACCCATATTCGAGTAGTTCTACAATTGCACAGTCTAAATTAATAATACTGACAATTGAATGACGAATGATGATACATAGAATTGATATAAACTAATCCTAAAAACACTAAAACATTATTAATATATTTATATTTCATAAATAAAATTGATATAAAAGATTTGGAAAGATACATTAAAAAATAGAAAAACAGTAATTTATAATAGAAGGAAACTTAAATTGCTATTTAAAAAAAAAACAAGAGTCTTAAATCTTATCATTTTGTTTCATTATCATCCATAAGTACACACCTCTAGCATAATAATTATATTTTACCACCCATAAAATGAAAAAAAGATTTTCACAAGAGAAATTGAAGCTAGATTATAAAAATGAACCATCTTATTGGAAACTGGAACTGTTATCATACCCAAAAGGACTACAAAATTTCACCTTATCATACCCAGATTGTTGCTTTGCCTGGCGGAGGGAAATTTGATCAGTAAAATTGACACAGAGTATGTTGTCTCCATTGTCATGCTGGATAACAAAACACCAACTTTAATGGGCATGTACTGTCCCTTGTGTAATTGCCACTTGAATGCATTGCTATTTGATGCAGGGGCATCCCTAATGCAAGCCAAAGACACCATGATTGAAGGAAGTTGCCATGAAGCCAAGGAGTCAAATCCTATCAATTGGAACATAAGATTTTCACCTTGGAGCTTTGAAGGATTGACTGGTGAAAGGTCCTTTTGATTGACAAATCAGAGTCTTTTTGAATGACAAATCAGAGTCTTTTTGAATGACAATAAATTAGAATAGGAGTTTTAGATGTTTTCTTGGTTTGTAATAAATATTAAGGATTGATTTTATCTCCTTATAAACATCCACTTGTTGGACACAAGACCCCTTGGTGACTTATAAACCTTGGGCATCTTTTGAGTCCTTGGATGAAATGAGCATAGTAAGTGTTTATTAGGTGTCTTTTAGATGTTGTTAAGAAGTTTGAAGGTCCAAAATAACTTTAATAAGGTTCCTAAAGTTTCACAACACATTTTTAACCTTCTCGGCAAAGTTGTTTGCAAAGTTGTAATGCAACTTTAAAAGTTGCTTAGCAAAGTTGACATTTGTTGGATAAACTGTTCTAACCACCTAGATGGTTGAACCAACGTTTGGAGAGCCTATTTTAGGCTTCAAATGGTCAAAGACAGACAGAGAACCAGTATTGTAATCATTTTGCTTTCATAAAAAATAAAAATAACCCTGTTTTAGTGCATTTCTGGTGAAAAATGAACTCTGTACGGCTGTACGGATGGTGGTTGGATGATAAAATTTGCCTGGAAGTTGTAATAGTGACATCTGATGCTTTGGAAGTTGGTTTGATTGATTCTCTTTGTTTTATATCTAAGTTATTTCAAATTTTCTGTGCATTGTTTACAAACCCTCATTTTCAGGGTTTGACTGATGTAAAGACCTTAACTCACGTTTCAACCATTGGAATTCCTTCTTCCTTGGTGGAATGAGAGTTAAGGATGTATATTTGTATATTCTAAAAGCCCTGACTACTCTGCATCACTATTGAACCACATTAATGCTTTTTTCCTTCAACAAATGAGGACAGTCACTGTAAAGACAACATGATAATGTACACTCACTGTAAGGATAGTCACAAATGAGGAAATCTTAGAGTGATTATCCCTTGTGTAATTGCCGCTTGAATACATTGCTATTGAACCACATTAATGCTTTTTTCCTTCAAGTGGCAATTACACAAGGGACAATCACTGTGAGATGTCCTCATTTGTGACAAGGACAGTCACACATGAGGACATCTCACAGTGACTGTCCCTTGTGTAATTGCCACTTGAATGTATTGCTATTCAACCACATTTATGGGCCTGTTTGGACCACGGCACACAATAGCATCTACAGAGAAGAATATCCCAGGTGTAACAAGTTGTAAGAATATACCAACAGTTCTAAGAAGTTCCCTAGCACATAGTAGCATCTACAGAGAAGAATATACAACATGAGGGCAGCCACTGTAAAGACAACATGATAATGTACACTCATTGTATGTGTACATTATCATGTTGTCTTTACAAGGATAGTCATTTGTGACAAGGATAGTCACACATGAGGACATCTCACAGTGATCGATTGTCCCTTGTGTAATTGCCACTTGAATGTATTGCTATTGAACCACATTAATGCTTTTCTTCTTCAACAAATGAGGACAGTCACTCTAAAGACAACATGATAATGTACACTCACTGTAAGGATAGTCACAAATGAGGACATCTCACAGTGACTGTCCCTTGTGTGATTGCCACTTGAATGTATTGCTATTCAGCCACATTAATGCTTTTCTTCTTCAACAAATGAGGATAGTCACTCTAAAGACACAATGATAATGTACACGGGCTGTAAGTGTACATTATCATGTTGTCTTTACAGTGACTGTCCTCCTTCAAGTGGAAATTACACAAGGGATTTGTGTTTTCATTTGTGTTTTCAACAGCGCCGTAACCCTCCGCGAAATCACATCGGGATATAAGGGCAAAACAAACAAGAACGTTGTCATTTGTATTTTCAACAGCGCCGAGAGAGATAAACAAACTTAAAACTCAAACTTAAGAAAGATGAAGGCAATGCTTCAAAAGGCCGATGCCCTAAATACGGGAAAACACAATACCACCATTAAACGATGCCCTAGTCACCGTATCAATGCTGCCAGCTCCGTACCAGTATGCTGACTGCTCACTTTCATCCTGTGATAAAGGTAACTTCATTATTCATACTTGAAATGGCAGCATACGAACTAAAGCTGATGAACATTTATAAACTAAAAGTTTAAAACTACAGATTACAAATGTAGTAGTTTCATACGAAAAGAACTTGATGTCTGAAATTTACCATTAGAAGTATCCAAAGGAATACCACAGTACTGTTGAACTTGGAGAATCGGAGATGATCTACACAGCAAGGTTCAACAGCTGTAAGGACTGTTACACCATCTTTAGCATTTGAATACATTTTCTCCTTGGCTTCTGGTGGATCCTCAAAGACCCCCAATGACGTTTTCCCTACAATTATCAATTGTTTGTCAGTATGAGATATTAATAAATAAACATTAATCACAATATTAGGCAAACAATGTTCTTGATGTCTGAATCTAAATCACAGAAAGCTCTAATAAAGCATTTCTCAGTTTCACATTAAACTAAGTTTCAATTTCAAATGGTTATAATAATTTTTGCAAGTTATAAGTAGCTGGTTACAGTATATGACATAAAAAGAAAAAAAATCATTTCTATTCTTTTCTTCTTTTTCTCTTTCAACGAAGCTTTTGCACCACACAAATGCATACCAAGAATTTCTCAGGAGGTTTCAAGACCATTGCATACCAAAATTCTTCTCTGTAGATGCTACTGTGTGTCGTGGTCCAAACGGGTCCAAATAGACCTAGTGACTCTAGTAGGTCTCCAAAACCTGTTCTGCAGCAATAACTCTTCAATTTGACAAAGGACCTTATGAACTTATATGTTTTTTGAGTACCCTTTTTGATGTTCTAACAATCCTCCAACTCCCAGACCTTGACTCCACTCCAGCATATCAATGTCCTTATTGAGTCCGCAGACCTAATGCATGCCTTTGGGTGTGGGTTCCAAAACAAGGCATTGAAAATGGGTGCATGAAACCAAGATCAGAGTTTGAAGATGTCCACCATGCTCTAAAGATCTAGATTCAATAAGGTTTGAGGTCCTTTACTTGCCGCTACCCTCTGATCTTGCATAATCCATCAACTCCTAGTCAAGAACATTGAGATTCTTGACCTAGGGCTTGCTCTTGAAATTCTCTGGCTTAGTATCCTGTTCCAAAGCTTTTAAAATATGAAAATAAACCCCCTTAACTTGCATTTTACAAAGAACAGAGGATATCCTATGGTTTATTTGCAAGTTAAGGCCATTTGAATGCAATAACCCAAAAAATGAGGGTTTGACAGAACAACAGATAAGAAAAAGGAATAACTTTGATATAAGGTGTCTTGAATCTACCAAATAAACTCTCAAAGCATAAGATATAAATACTCTAACTTCCACCCTGGTCTGCCCTCCCTTTCACATCCGTACACTGTACAGTGCTTGAAGGAAATGCACAAAAAAGGCTCTGAAATAGTGGCTCTATCTGACAGAGAGTCCATGCTAGGCTTCATGACTAACCTAGAGCACATTCCTTGTTATGGAGGAAGTTTGAATGGTGAAGAACTTATGGAATGGATAGAGGACCTAGATAACCATTTTGACTACAAGTATCTTATTAATAACCATTTTGACTACAAGTATCTTATGGATAGAGGACCTTGATAACCATTTTGACTCATTTAGTATCTTATTGAGCTTCACTTTGTTTCGAGAATATAGTTTAATATTCTCTACTAAACAGGGCCAACCACGTGAAGGTGGAAGCTCATTTGGCCCCACCCCCCTCCCCCTAACATCACTCTACATTCCCCGTTAACATCTAACATTCATTCATTCTTTCAATTATTAATAAAATGTAACATTCAATCAATATCACATGATAACATTCATTAACACATTAGATTCGTTAACACACAACATTCATCAATATGAAAATAAACACATAATCATGAACATTCATTAGCACATAATTAAATTCATTGAGACATAAAATTCAGTCATTATCAATTAAGGTATTTAGATGACAATCATTTCTTTTTTCTCTTTCTAATTTTTTTTTCTATGTAAGCTCTAAGAGGAGCATCAGTGTTATCATCAATACCCCCCTCATCAGTTGTTTTGTTCTTTGTTCTTGATGATCTCAAATTCCTATGCTGCTGCAAAGGGGGGTCCTCTACAATAACAAATAAAAGAGTTAAATTTAAAATATTTAATTATAATTGTTACAAGTATTTAATTATTTTAAAGAACATAACTGTGGCGCTCTTTAATTACCTGATCTGGCCACATCATTTTGTCTAGACTCAACCTCAACATGCTCATGAGCACCAACCCCTCGATCCTCTACAGTTGCTATACAAAATGTTACATTAATCCAAACACCAATTGTAATTACATATAAAAATTTTAATAGCAAATGTATACCTCCACCACTAGGATGCACATCATGCGAACCTTCATTATGCATAGATTGTGTAGAAGGATTGTCAGGCTGCATTCCAATATCCTACACATTGTTATCATTGCTTTCTTAAAACAGATATACTCACTTTATATTAGAACTTAACATCAAATAGACTAATTGGTAAAGTATTCAATTTGAAATAAATTTCATTTAGCTTATTTACCTGTGGCTCAGATGCATCATTATTTGAACCTTGCACACTGATTTCAGCTCGTAGCCGTTCAGCCACGGCTCTATAGCCTTGTTGGAAGCCAATTCTCTTGTCCTCTTCTGTGAGGCATCTATTGAACTCTGACCCCTACATTTTTTCTTGGTATGGTGAATTTTACTTGCATTGTTTGATCAAAAAAAATTTCCTTGCAATATATAAAAAAATTGATACAAGTTTTCATTTACTAATACTTACAACTCGTGCTTGAAGTTTGGAAAAACCACCAGAGCCGAGCTTGTGTGTCCCGTGCTTTTCTAATCTTGCCTTTGTTGCCTTTGATGTGTCAGGCAATCTATGAAAAGTTTGAAATATGTTAGAGACCAGTATAGGAAAAATTTAGAGGTTAATTAGTACATAATTACATTCTCAAAAGTATCACATACCTTGCTCTACTCTCTATTGGCATAATTCCTTTTTTCATGTCGGCTTTATATTTTCCATCCAAAATCAAACCCTGCCACTCAGCCTCAAGAACACAGGGCGGACGCTCGTGCCTTGGGTTAACCTCTAAATATTTCCTGTACTGGTCCCTAATATACTTCAAACATAAACCAGCTCTTTCAAGGAGCTTGTTTCTCTCGAATGCACGAGGTCCAAAAAGCTGGGTCATACTATCTACAAGATCATCCTTCAACTTTTTATCTTGGTTATTCCACCTTTTAAGTAAAAAAAAACATGTTAGACTCATAAATGAAGAGAAGCTACCTTTAATATAGTTCAAGAAATTGATGAAAAGGAAAACTATTCTAGCAATGATATGAAATCAAAATAGTGGTTTGGGGTTTTAGTTAGGATATGATGTTCCACCATGTACGTATGGTGGGCCCGAATATCCGCAAACACTCGTCACCAAGTTTTCACCAAAAAATATCATTCCCTACAAAATAATCATGGGATCATTAGTCGATGAAGAGTGATCAAAAACTAAATTACTATTATATCACTATAGAATAATAATAACTATAAAGTACCTGGAAGTTTGGATACTTTTAAGGGAACGCCTTCATTGTCGCTGATGATCAATACGCAATCCTTCACCGTTCCCGTACTAGGAACACGGGAACATCCAGGAAATGATGTTGCATCGGGACTTGTTGCATCTCCTATTGCAAAAAATGAAAACCATTATCAAATGCCTCCAAGAAATAATACTTCAAGGGAAATAAATTGGTGCAGAGCACCCATGGCAAAAACACAATCAAGGGATCTACATCGTAAACACATAACACTTAAACACATAACAAAAGAGAGAAAAAGAGGGATTTGTGTACCAGTAGATGGTGCAACAGTTGGTGCATTTAGGCTGTGTGTTGTTGACATGGCAGTCGGCAAGACATTTGTGGCTGTCCTGGATGGAGGTGGCGTTGTCATATCATCATGGAAAGGAGCTGAAGAATAAAATTGTTAGAGCATGCATAAATATAGAACGCGTGGACTAGCATGGACAAGATTGTTAGAGCATTAAAAAAAAAGATTGTTCGAGCATGTATTGTCAATGATTATGATCATTCCTATATATATTCAGTGGAAAACACAAGTGGGGAATGGAACATGTGATCTACCTGAACCACTTGCAATACCGGCCTCATCATGGGAATGGGGTTCAAAATTACGCAAATAACTCTGTAAAGACAATGCATCCATATTTTAATTAATGTCATAAAAGAGCATAACATAAAAACCATTATTGAACTCTTGTAATAATTAAAAATTTCATTAATACTTACTTTAAAGTTTTCAGAAGTGCGCAACAACTCAGCTGCCCTGTCTTTTATTTCCTGAGTCTGAGGATGTATGGATACCAAACGTAGAAGTTCTTTCCCAATTTTCTTTAGCAGCTTTTTAATGGAACCGATCGGGTCATCGGTCTCTGCTAAATCAATAAAAAAAGGGTCCACAAGGGGGGACTCCTGAGGGACTGCAGGTTGCTTTCCCTCTCTCCGACCACCGGCCCTCTGTGACAACAATAGTATTAGTATTATCAAAATTACTCCAAAACAATGAAGAAAATAACATTAAAAAAAATAACATTTTGCTTCTATCTAGTTTGCACAATTACAATGAATTTTACCTGCTCATGTGTAGATGAGCTAGGAATATCGTCACCATCACCTTCGGGCGGTTGCTCCATATTGTGCCCCTGTGTCAAAGATCAAGTATAAAAATGTTAGCCAAAAATTTAATAACTAAATGGTATGTTGGAGTCATTGATTAGAAGTTGGTTTAATAGTATGTACCACCCCCATGATAGTAGCCTCGTTTGTATCTATGCGGTTCAAATTGTAATCAATAAGCAGCTCTTCCCCTGCACGTATTGATTTTATCACACAGATGAATACACGATTTCCCTCGCGCGCCTCAAATATGCAATTGGGTTGCTTTATAGTTGACCCAGGTCGTGTACTATTTATAAAACCCACAATATTCCCTGTTGCTTTTGGCCTTCCATCAATGTATATAGCCACACTTTGACTTTGATTATTGTCTTGCTGTTGTATATAATTTGTCGAGAGTGCATACCTACGCATACTTTTTTTATATTGAACAATATGCATCCAACTTTTGTAATCGTAACATGGTCCAACATACTCCATCAATTCAGAAACTTTGTTGTAAGACACCTTTATGCCATCCATAGAAAATAGGCCCAAACCATGTAATGATGATGGTGCTATGCGATATATCCTCTCATTAACACAAAAATCAATGTTTATTGGAGGAAGTTCCTTGGGTACCCAATGTTTCTGTAGATGTTGGTACCTCAAGGGCACCTCGATGTCGCCTTTCGTCTCATCATCATAAGAACATGACCCCCCTTGAGCAAGGAAAAATTTCATGTGTTTATTGAATTTCCTTCTAGTCCTTTGACCTCTAGTTAATCTCCCTATTCTAGATAAACTGCATGTCTCACTTTCCTCTTCTATTCCTATATTTCCCTCACTCGAGGAAGACACTTCTGACAAATACCTATTTGCTGGTACCTGCAAATGGGAGAGATCTTAGAAGACATCAATCTTACTATTGATAAGTGTATTAAATAGACTTTCTATAAGGTGTATTGACTTATACCTGTCGATCCATGAGACTGTGCGGGATGCTCTTGAAAGGGGTTCAATTTCCTGCAAATGTAATTCAATTATCGTGAGCATAATCACATCATAATCATAATCACATCCATCATAAGCATCACATAAAAATTAAAAACATTAAAACGTACACATTATAACACTTATAGCTTTTAAATAGATAATGAATAAACTATGTAACCATTTAAGACAAATATATTTCTATCAAGAAATGAATATTAAATACATTAAGGATTGATGGCATACCTTTAAATTTCATCATCATCATCCTCATCATCATCATCATCATCATCATCATCATCATCATCCTCGTCATCGTCGTCATCATCATCGTCCTCGTCGTCGTCATCGTTGTCGTCATCATCAACATCATCATCATCAACATCAACATCATCTTCATCATCATCATCAGTAGCAGCATCATCTTCTTCTTCTTCTTCATGAAAATTTGTCTCAGGAACATCATCCAATAATTGTCGATCGTGATCATCATCTACATCATCTTCTACTTCTTCGGTATCTTCTTCTTCCATCGCATTATACTTTATCGGCCTTCCTCTCGGTTCATGTCTAACAACAAATGACCAACCCGGTTTATGTGAAACCTCTGAGTAAAATACCTGTTCACATTGGCTTGGAAGAACATAGGGCTCATCCCCAACTGGCTCAAACGACCTTGTATTAACCATTGTAAATCCATTATCATGTTCAATAACAGTTCTATTAGGATCATTTGGATTAAGTCGTAGCCTGTACCATTTGACAACGAAGAGTACTAATTTGAAGGAACTAAAGTCGCACTCAAATATATCATCCAAAATGCCATAGTATTGATTTTTAGACTCTTGAGGATCTAAGTCATTTCTAGATGAAATATTAGTCACTTGAAAGACTGCAGTTATTCTAGAATCACAAGTTTTCTTCGTGTCATCCAACACTTTGACGCGAAATTTTTGACCATTACAGAACATACCCTTGTGGTGTTTAACCTGCAATAATATGTGAAACATGTCAAAATTATTATATCGTGAGTTGATAAACATACGGGTGATTAATAATTTTGTACGTACCTGGAAATCTCTTAAACCATATGCTAAATCTATTTCCCTTTGCGTAACATTAGAATCTCCATTACGATGAGCTTCTTTAACCAATGAAGATACACCTTCCCATGTTAATGTGTGACCAGAATGTTGACATCGTTCAATCCATACCGTCATCCAATCAAGATTGTTTGCAATATACAAATGTAGTGCATCCCACTCTCGAGCAACTGTACAAAAAAAAAATAGACGACTTACAACCGATTTATTTTGAAGATTAAGAAATAATTTATTACAATAACATCTTATAATTTATTACCTGTCACTTTCCTCAATCTACCTTTCCCCATCAAGTACTCCCCTTTGAATTTTTTAAAAGGGTCGAGATCCCAAATGCGATCTACATGGATATTTGAAGCAAACTTAGAAAGATATTCAGTAATGTACACCATAGTCTGGTATACCATGTATCCCTCTACCATAGAACCCTCAGGATGTGCTCTTTGTCGAACCAAAGCCTTCAAAGATTTCAAGTGCCTCTCAACCATCCACATTGACCTAGTGTGTGCAGGTCCACACAATTCAATCTCCTCAACTTGGTGTATGAGGTAGTGTTCTTGTGCATTGAAAAAAGTTGGAGGTAGACACTTTTGCATTTCACACAATAAATGAGGAATTCTTCTCTTCCAATAGTTTATATCTTCTTTATGGATTTCTTTAGATGACAACCACCTACATTAAGAGATTCAAGTCACAAAAAATATATAAATACGAGACTTTACAAAATAATATACAATAGATTACATAGCAAGAAAAACAAATCGCGAATATAATAAATATATACAACAAATTGAACAGATATTACTGCTTACCTCATGTATTTTCCAAGATCATATATCACTTGTTTGATGTTATTGTTGAAGTGCTCTGGGAGAGATAGAGGTAGCACGTACTGCAGTAATTATAAACCAATCATTTCATTATTTTCTAACATAACATAATGAATAGTACACGTAGTTTATGAATATATTGTAAATACAGAAGAACATAACTTACCTTGATGAAAGTATGCCAATCATGCGTTTTGAGCCCTGGCCCAAATTCACTTTTCTTTGATATGAGATTGCTTATGTTCCCAGCAAATCCTGTGGGAAATCGAATTTTTCGTATGACTTCTTTTATGGCATCACTTTGCTGCTCCGTTAATAACCAAGGAAGGGCACTTATATTAATCTGATCTCTATTGCTATTTGAGTGAATGAAATTCTTCAGTGCATGATTGGATTCATGAATGTCATTACAAATTTTGACAATTTTTTCTTTGTCACGCCTTCCATCCAGTATTTTCCACAATGTCTCTGTTATATTCTTTCCAACATGCATAAGATCAAACAAATGCACAATTTGTAGGTCCTCGTAGTAGGGCAACCTACTAAATTGTCTGGGATAGCTTTTTAGTCCCTTTGGAAGGTTGTCAGTAGTGCCTTGACGACCTTCACGATCATCAATTACATAATTAGTAAACAAAAATCACAATAAAAATATATAAATTACAAACATAAACCATTAAGTGGAACGACATTACCTCGACGATTAATTCTATTATATTCCAACTTCCATAGGCGAGGTGTCATTCTTCGTGGCTTTGATGTAGTCTCTTCTTTCCCATTGAAAAGATGTTTTTCCATACTTCGATACTTATGATTCCTGTGGAGGAAGTGTCTGTACTCATCAAACACATGCTTTCCTAAACTTTTTGAATGACGAGATTTCATCTTTGGACCACAAACTGGACATGCAAATTTTCCCTTTGTTTGAAGACCTACAAGATAATGATATAATTGGATTATTAAATATGTTGATTTTTATAATTAGAATTATCATGCGCAACTTGAATTCACTATAACATACCACAAAAATGTGTTAGCCCTGGGGCATCATGTATTGTCCATACAAGTATTGCATGGAATTGAAATTGTCTTTGTCCTATTGGTCTAGACACGTCATACATAGTGACATCGTTCCATAACTCCACCAACTCGTCAATAAGAGGCTCAATATATACATTCATATCTTTAACTTGATATTTACCTACTTGAATGAACAGTAACATTACATAATTATTGTGACCATTTTACTGTAAGATTTGTAAGTACATGTAAATTAATAACTATCAAATGATAAAATACCTGGAACAATCATTGCCAACATAATGTGCTCCCTCTTTATTGACATCCACGGAGGAATGTTATTGTTGATAACAAAAATAGGCCACACCGAGCAAACAGATCTCATCTCTCCAAATGGATTGACACCATCCGCTGCCAATGAAAGCCTGAGATTACGAGGTTCTTCTTTGAAGTGTTGCCACTTTTCCTCTATGTGCATAAATGCCGAACCATCCGCAGGGATTCGAATAATGTCATCTCGACTTCTATTGCGTGCATGGTAATCCATAAATTGTGCCAAGCTAGTACACCTGAATAATTGTCGCATCCGTGGAATAATGGGGATGTAACGAAGAACCTTGTGAGGCACCTTTTTTGTTATTCGATCTGTTCAATATCTACTCGTATGACATACAGGGCATTGTGTTGCAAATTCATGTTCTTTATAATATATAATATGATCATTGGGACAAGCATGTATTGCTTGATACTCCATTCCAATATCTTTCATAATAGCAGATAATTCTCGATATGAGCGAGGTAGAATATTTGATGGTGGTAACAAAAACTCGCTTATCAATCTACAGCAAAAAATATAAGTTGTTAATATAAACAATATTAGTGGTACATTATTCACGCTTTGTTAACTATAAAGACATATATGACATACCTTAACATACGTGACATTGTTATGTTGGATAAACCATTCATAACCTTCAAGTTCAACAACAACAATACAGTAGAGAGAAGAGTTGTTTGGGAGTCTTTGTATAGGGGCTCGTATGCCTTCTCAAGTAGAGGTACATCAAGGCTATCATCATCATCATGATCAGATCCACTTGGACTAAATGTGTCATGGATCAATGTATTTATACCATCATCTTCAATTGTGTTTTCTGGCGCATGATCGTCATCTTCCATGGGATCATTATCTTCACCTTGGATATTCGCACCCCCATGTTCCTCCATATCATGTACTTCCCTGGGGAGATCAACCTATATAAAATTGATTAACATAAATAAACCATGATCTTCAACTCATCATCAAGTGATTTCATATGTATATAAATTGTTAAAATGATATAATGAACAACTTACCAGTGGATGATAGTCATGCCCCCCTTCAATGTGACCATTCTCCCTACAATGTCTCTTAACTGTTTTGATTAGCAATCTTCTACGGTTTAAGCCCTTACAAATTTTGCAGGGACAATAACATTTTCCATCACCTTTTCTTTTCAAGTTAGACCACAATCTAGCGATTGTCTCCCTATTTTGTTCTTCACTTATATTATCTGACATGATCGTTCTTCGCAGGAAGCAAAAATTGGGCTATGAAAACTTCGGTCTACAACTTTCAGTGACTAAGCAAAATTGTCAAAAGTACACAAAACATATAAGCTACAAGGCCTTCTTGCTTAGCTCTAGAAGCTCTCTAGCAATCAAAACATATAAGCTACAAGGCCTAACAGCAATTTCAAAACATATAAGCTACAAGGCAAGACATATTACATGACATGGCAAAAGGATTAAAATATACATTAGATTAAAAAATATACAATTTTCAAACCTGAGCGCGCGGCTATAACTCGTGCAATGGTCTTCTTGCTTAGCTTTAGAAGCTCTCCAGCAGTCAAAACATATAAGCTACAAGGCCTAATAGCAATTTCAAAACAAGGGTCATCAAAAGAACCAAAAACAATGTGTGCAAACAATACCTTGTGAAGTGGTATAGACAATTAGAAGATGCTACTATGTGCTAGGGAACTTCTTAGAACTGTTGGTATATTCTTACAACTTGTTACACCTGGGATATTCTTCTCTGTAGATGCTACTGTGTGCCGTGGTCCAAACGGGCCCATAAATGTGGTTGAATAGCAATACATTCAAGTGGCTTACACAAGGGACAGTCACTGTGAGATATCCTCATGTGTGACTGTCCTTGTCACAAATGAGGACATCTCACAGTGACTGTCCCTTGTGTAATTGCCACTTGAATGAGGTCAGTCACTGTAAATACAACATGATAATGTACACATACAATGAGTGTACATTATCATGTTGTCTTTACAGTGGCTGCCCTAATGTTGTATATTCTTCTCTGTAGATGCTACTACGTGCTAGGGAACTTCTTAGAACTGTTGGTATATTCTTACAACTTGTTACACCTGGGATATTCTTCTCTGTAGATGCTACTGTGTGTCGTGGTCCAAACGGGCCCATAAATGTGGTTGAATAGCAATACATTCAAGTGGCAATTACACAAGGGACAGTCACTGTGAGATGTCCTCATGTGTGACTGTCCTTGTCACAAATGAGGACATCTCACAGTGACTGTCCCTTGTGTAATTAAGTATTGTGGGGAAGCATTCTAAATAACCAAAGCCGCTAACAATAAATTCAACACAGATATGTCCTCATTTCTGGGTATTTTAGCTCTCTAACAGCTGAATACCAGATTAAATAATAATGACAAAAGAAAAATAAACCCAACGTACTCAGAAATTGTAGCTGTGATTTTGCGGAGGGAATCTCTCTCGGCGCTGTTGAAAACACAAATGACAACCCGCTTGATTTCGCGGAGGGAATCTCTCTCGGTGCTGTTCAAAACACAAATGACAACCCGCTTTGTTCAAAACACAAATGATAACCCGCTTGATTTCGCGGAGGGAATCTCTCTCGGCGCTGTTGAAAACACAAATGACAACGTTCCTTTTTTTTTTTGCACTTATATCCCAACCAACATAAGGTCCATTTGTAATACAACATGATAATGTACACTTACAGTGAGTGTACATTATCATGTTGTCCTTAGAGTGACTATCCTCATTTGTTGAAGAAGAAAAGCATTAATGTGGCTGAATAGCAATACATTCAAGTGGCAATTACACAAGGGACAGTCACTATGAGATGTCCTCATTTGTGACTGTCCTTACAGTGAGTGTACATTATCATGGTGTCTTTAGAGTGACTGTCCTCATTTGTTGAAGAAGAAAAGCATTAATGTGGTTGAATAGCAATACATTCAAGTGGCAATTACACAAGGGACAATCACTGTGAGATGTCCTCATGTGTGACTATCCTTGTCACAAATGAGGACATCTCACAATGACTGTCCCTTGTGTAATTCAAGTGGCAATTACACAAGGGACAGTCACTGTGAGATGTCCTCATTTGTGACTGTCCTTACAATGAGTGTACATTATCATGTTGTCTTTAGAGTGACTGTCCTCATTTGTTGAAGAAGAAAAGCATTAATGTGGTTCAATAGCAATACATTCAAGTGGCAATTACACAAGGGACAATGTCATGAGCCGTGACATATTGAACTTAGTATAATAATAAAATGATTAGATGATATATAATAATCTATTATTAACGGTATATAACAATAATATATAATTATTATCAAAAGATAATAATAATATATAGTTAGCATAATAAGTAATATGTTAATTAAATAATATTAAAATATTAATAAATAATATAATTATGATTATAATTATAATATAAATTAATAATAAATAATTATTAATAAATTATATATATTATATTATAATAATATATTAAGTAATAATATTAAATCAATTATTGATATAATAATTTTAATATATAAATAATATTAATAAACCTCTCAATATAAAACAATATGTTATCACTATAATAATATTTATTATAATATTATTAATATTACTAACATCATTAATTATAATATTTAATAATAACAATAACATTAATAATAATAATAATAATAATAACGTTTAAAGCAATATCGAATATCTGTAATCGATATACATCTACATTAAACATCTGCATTATCTATCACGATGAGGAACGAAGAAGTGATACAACAATCACTAGTCATTACACATTGATACCATGAGAGGATGATTAATGAACCAAATACTATGAAGTCAAGATCAACATGATATGAATAAGGGATAGGTCGCTATGTGTTTCAGAAGATGTATTGATAAGCAAGAAGGATAACCATTCATATATTATAAATAATCATTAATTGCACAAGTTTAGACAATGACATATCCGATAAAGCAATATCAAACATGAAGACCCGCTAGCAAATATGCACCATCACTTCCTATGTTATCATGACAATAACATAAACTAGATTGAATTCTACTATCTATATCAATAGACACCACATAGGAGGATATCGACTAAAGGATTGAAAGATTATCGATTGTCTGAGATAAACCACATCTTGTAGAAACACAAAAGCATCAGTGATTATATCACAAGCTATTGATGAATGAGGCATCAGTCATGGATAATAAGTACAATGTATCCTTAAGTATTAACAGGAATGGAAGTCAATTTGAAGATCAAACTCCACTACCAGCAATCAACCAATAAATGGACAATTATCAGAAAATGATATCGACTTATATCAAAGTAGAAAGATTGGATATCATCATAACAATATGGGATAAGGCAAGAGTTAATATCGATTGACTAAATACTAATGATAGTTAGACCAAACTAATACAAACACAATGGATGTTAACTACTGGTTGCACTACCAATTAGGGAAGATTACCTTCATAAAAAGATTTGATATTGAGTCAATCTGGGAGTTATCTATGATCAGAAAATAATGAAATAATATTATGTGAACTGTCGGATTATGGAAAGGTGTGCTTAACAAAGGGACATGGAGGAAGAAACAAGACACGTCTCATTCATAGCATCTCTTCATTTGTTAAAGACAATATAAGAATGCATTCTCGTCAGTCACTCAAGGCATCATTAGAACTTTATTTACTTATCCATATTTGGATATACTCAATAGAGCATCTGCCTTTGGCAGTTTGGTTTCAAGTTTATCATTGCAGATCAGAGACAACACCATGATTGCACAGATAGAAAGGATAGTCAGAAACAGCATCAATATTTGAAGTTGCAAGCATATAATTCAGAATCTGAAATAGCAACATATCACTCATAGCGATATTACACATTTGCATAATTACATCATCATATCAGACACATCAAATACATTGCTGTAAGCAATACTTATTGATTGTATATCGATATTGTTTATATCAGACATACCATCATTATACTATCACTATAAGTGATAGGAAACATCATATTCATAGCATATTTCATATCATTATATCCGACAGTGCTATTAAACATATTGGTATCAATATCATCTTGCACACATATTGTGATTGAATCTGAAATAGTGGTTGATATCTTAAGTAACCTCCATTACTTAGTTTAATTGTAAGTATCTGATAGAGTAAGTCTGAGAAGTGGAGTAATTGTTCCTGTTTTCCAAGTTAGCCAAAAAGGGGACATTACAGACAATCACTGTGAGATGTCCTCATGTGTGACTGTCCTTGTCACAAATGAGGACATCTCACAATGACTGTCCCTTGTGTAATTCAAGCGGCAATTACACAAGGGACAGTCACTGTGACATGTCCTCATTTGTGACTGTCCTTACAGTGAGTGTACATTATCATGTTGTCTTTAGAGTGACTGTCCTCATTTGTTGAAGAAGAAAAGCATTAATGTGGTTCAATAGCAATACATTCAAGTGACAATTACACAAGGGACAATCACTGTGAGATGTCCTCATGTGTGACTATCCTTGTCACAAATGAGGACATCTCACAATGATTGTCCCTTATGTAATTCAAGCGGAAATTACACAAGGGACAGTCACTGTGAGATGTCCTCATTTGTGACTGTCCTTACAGTGAGTGTACATTATCATGTTGTCTTTAGAGTGACTGTCCTCATTTGTTGAAGAAGAAAAGCATTAATGTGGTTCAATAGCAATACATTCAAGTGGCAATTACACAAGGGACAATCACTGTGAGATGTCCTCATGTGTGACTGTCCTTGTCACAAATGAGGACATCTCACAATGACTGTCCCTTGTGTAATTCAAGCAGCAATTACACAAGGGACAGTCACTGTGAGATGTCCTCATTTGTGACTATCCTTACAGTGAGTGTACATTATCATGTTGTCTTTAGAGTGACTGTCCTCATTTGTTGAAGAAGAAAAGCATTAATGTGGTTCAATAGCAATACATTCAAGCGGCAATTACACAAGGGACAGTCACTGTGAGATGTCCTCATTTGTGACTGTCCTTACAGTGAGTGTACATTATCATGTTGTCTTTAGAGTGACTGTCCTCATTTGTTGAAGAAGAAAAGCATTAATGTGGTTCAATAGCAATACATTCAAGTGGCAATTACACAAGGGACAATCGATCACTGTGAGATGTCCTCATGTGTGACCTTTGTGAAGGCAAGTGCCAATTTGTACCCAAGTTACCAATATTGTGGCAAAAGTGGGAATGAAGCATTTAGGGGTCAAATTGGGCAAAGAAGTGTAGAAGTGGCCTATGTGAGGTCTAAATAGCCTAACTAAGTCATGGTTAGGGTCTTATGGTGTTTGAACAATAAGTTTTGAACCAAAATCCCAAAGGTTGTAACAAGTTGTCAATGTTGTCATTCACAACATTGACAACATTTGTGCAAGGGAGCATTTTCGAGTAAGATGGTTATGTAACTATATGAAACCATTGAATTAGGCATCAGATCAACTATAAGAGGCCTCCATCGATCTGTGCAAAAGGTTGGGGGGAAAAACATTTGGAATTAAGAAGATTTGTAGAGTAACACGGTTTTAGTGAATTCTTGAGTTTTTTTGTTTCTTTGTTTTCAGTTGATTAATGGATTAGATAGCTCGCAGTGTCTATTGGAAAAGTTAGTACAAGTTGTTTTTTTATTCTGTGTTGTGTTTTTTTTGAGTTTTGAAGCATTCCAACTAGTTTGTTAATTCTTTTGTTAAGTACCCTATCATTGGTTTGAACCAGGCAGGTTGAACAAATGGAGTCTTAGCTCATCATTCCATTGTCAATTTTGTACGGGCTCTTGGAATGGGTGAGGAGACTCCATGTACTATATGTTTGGAAGGAGGGGCCCTGGGAAGCTCATTTTCTATGTTTGCAATGATGTCCTAGGTGAGTCAGTTGAGCACAGTTAGGGATGACAAATCATTACAAGAAGATTACAACAAGTTGAATGCATTGGTTGCTTCAACTAAAATCTCATGGAGAGGTAGACACACATCTAAAGAAGCCCCAAGTCAAATTAGAAGATTGGGTGAGTTTCTTTGGCTGCTAAGAAAACAAACTCTTAGTCAGACTGTCCAAGTTGTGTCAAAATACTTGTTTTCAGGCATGGCTGTAGCAGTTGGTGTACAAAAAATCTAGGAGGAGAAGACCTTAGATATCTTGGAGTTCTCAATAAAGGGCATCTGAATCCTAAGCCCTTTAGGTGGCTTAATATAAACAAAAAGGCTTGACAAAGGCCTAATTGCTAGCAGCCTATTTTTGGGTGCAATTGGCATGCATGGTTTGATGAACCGGATTGAAGTACTAATGAAAAGTATAGGTGAAGGAGTAATATTGAAACCAATAGAGGTCCTAGTGGCCAGCCTCTCCATGGAGTAAAGTTCTAGTTGAATGTGTTTCAATTTGTGAAGACAAGACTAGGAGTGTCCTAGTAGCTAGATTGGTATTGAGCAGAGTTCGTTGTATTTCTTGTTGGTGTGCACTAGTTGAAGGAGTGGGATCTTGGGTAGAGATACCTAAAGAGTGTAGGGATAGTTAAGTACCCTATCAAGTCAAAACATTGGCCTAAAGAGACCCTAGTGAAGGATAGGGAGTGAGCAAGACAAAGTGTTACATCAATTAACAAGATCATTTTTTGGTAATTGTGTACATTATCATGTTGTCTTTACAGTGACTGTCCTCATTTGTTGAAGAAGAAAAGCATTAATGTGGTTCAATAGCAATACATTCAAGTGGAAATTACACAAGGGAATATCACTATGAGATGTCCTAAGTGTGACTGTCCTTGTCACAAATGAGGACATCTCACAGTGACTGTCCCTTGTGTAATTGCCACTTGAATGAGGACAGTCACTGTAAAGACAACATGATAATGTACACAAGTACCGTGAAGGTAGTCGCAAGTTAGGGCTGTTTCATTGCATACCCGAAACAATGAAGACATTACAGTCCACAAAACGTTTGTGCTTGAAAGATGAACAAATAAAATTAAACTTCTAAATAACCAAAGCCGCTAACAATAAATTCAACACAGATATGTCCTCATTTCTGGGTATTTTAGCTCTCTAACAGCTGAATACCAGATTACATAATAATGACAAAAGAAAAATAAACCCAACGTACTCAGAAATTGTAGCTGTGATTTCACGGAGGGAATCTCTCTCGGCGCTGTTGAAAACACAAATGACAACGTTCTTGTTTTTTTTGCCCTTATATCCCGATGTGATTTCGCGGAGGGTTACGGTGCTGTTGAAAACATAAATGACAACGTTCCTTTTTTTTTTTGCCCTTATATCCCAACAACATCGCAATTGCAAGTTAGGGCTGTTTCACTGCATACCCGAAACAATGAAGACGTTACGGTCCACAAAACGTTTGTGCTTGAAAGATGAACAAATAAAATTAAACTTCTAAATAACCAAAGCCGCTAACAATAAATTCAACATAGATATGTCCTCATTTCTGGGTATTTTAGCTCTCTAACAGCTGAATACCAGATTACATAATAATGACAAAAGAAAAATAAACCCAACGTACTCAGAAATTGTAGCTGTGATTTCGCGGAGGGTTACGGCGCTGTTGAAAACACAAATGACAACGTTCTTGTTTTTTTTGCCCTTATATCCCGATGTGATTTCGCGGAGGGTTACGGCGCTGTTGAAAACACAAATGACAACGTTCTTATTTTGTTTGCCGTTATATCGTGATGTGATTTCACGGAGGGTTACGGCGCTGTTCAAAACACACATGACAACGTTCCTTTTAAATTTTGCGCTTATATCCCGACAACGTTGCAATTGCGACAGTTACAAATGTATTGTCGTCGCAAATTGCGACGGTGTCGGGCTATATTTGAAAAAAAAAGAGCAAAACCACATGACATTTGCCTGCCGTCGCAAATGGCCGTCGCAATGTCACCCCAAATGTATTAGTGTGCAGTCTTCATGTGGATTATATGTTTCCATAATGACAACATCTGGATATCTAACTCAGCCAAATTTCCAACAATCTCCCCCTTTGTCATTGGTGGCAACATATGAGAAAATTGGCTAAGTCTCAAAACTTCAAAACTCAAAGTTGTGGCCATAACAAAAAATATATTCGATGTCCTTATAACTCCATAAATCTTATCTATATTCTATACTCCCCCTAAGAATATACTTCCTTATCATACATACATCAATTTTATGCTATATATCTCTCTATATATCTCGCCCCCTTTGACAACAATGACACAAAAAGGTGCCAAAAACTGTGTTCAAAAAAAGTTATATACCTTGATTCAGTATTGTAGAACCGGTAGGCTTGCAACAAATCTGCAAAATTTACTTTAATGCTCTCTATCTCCTTCTCCCATGCCTTCTTAATGGCATCTGCAACACTAAGTAGTGCACACAATCCATAAGATACGATCTCACATGCTTGATGGTTTGCAAAACTAAACTTCTCAAAAGATGTCTTAGATGGAAGACATTCTTCCATCTGTCCTTCAACAATGCTTATTTTTATTGAAATGTGCTCTCTTAGAAGAGAGAATCTTTTCAATTTCCTATCCTTTTCATCATTTACTTTGCTAATTCTTTTCTCAATATCCAATATCTTCACATTAGGGCTGGCTAAAAGATTTGTTTCTGACTGAATTTCTGCTTCTTTAGCCTTAATCTTCTCAACTACTTCAGATACATGGTTTTCAGATTTTGTACACTGAATGTACAAAGTTTTAGCTCTGTCCAAATTCCTTCTCAAGTCTTTTATACAAACATTCAGATTGTTAATATCATTTCTAATATATTCTGACTTATATCATGAAATATTTTGGCCTCATAGGCTGCTTGAACCTTCCCTTTAGCCATATCTAATAGGTTAGTAAACTCATTATCAAATGCATTCATAACTTTCTTAGCTCTTTCCAGTGGGTCTGCTTCTGCTATTTGGTTAGTCACAACACTTTGTAACTTCTCTGTTATTTCTAGCAAAGATCCTTCAAGGTTTTTCACCTTCTTGTTCTTTCCAATTATTTTGTTCAGGGATGTGATCAATTCCATTTGATCATCATCATCAACCTCTTTCGCAAAGCTTTCAAATATTGATCCAATCTGTGATTTGTTTGCAATCTCAAGTGTAAGATTGATTTCCTCTTTGTTAGGGACTTCTTCCTGTCCATGAATTTTTGTGGTTGCTTGATTCTCTATTTTCTTTTCTTCCTCTTTCCTTGTTTCTTTCTTTCCTTCTTCACTAGATCTGTACTATTCTTCTAGAGCCTAATTGTCAATAATTTTTTCAAGATTTTGAAAAGGATTATCATCACTGTACAATGTGATCTTAGTTCCTTCCACATGCATTGACTCATCTTCAATGTTAATTGATGGTGGAGAGGGACTCGTCTAATGTTCAGCTTCCTTTGCCTATTCTGCAAGCTCTGTTGCACTAGAGTGTTTTTCAACACTAGATGTCATTACCTTTACTATTGCTTGCTCTGTTTCCTTGTTTATCTCTTCATAATCTCCTCCCATTATCTAAATGGTTCTTTTCTTTGTTCTTAGATGGGTTCTAAGTTCTTTCATTATTTCTTTAAAGTGATCTTCATCTCTGACATCACATAATTTTCTCGCAAGATTTTTTCTGATTTTATTGTCTTCTCCAGTTGCTCTCTTTTTCCTGTTAACTAGCTTCTCAAACAAATCATCAGGTATCTTACCTTGAATTGAGTCAAACTTCTTATCTGCTAGGATCATATGTCTCACAATTGAATTCTCCAAATTTAATCTTTCTGAATAGTTATAAAGATCATAGTACTTGTTCATCTTAGAAAAATCTCCATCATGAATAATCTGTTCATTTACCTTCTCAATCTTTGGTTTCCATGTCTTCTTTTTTACTTGAATATCTTCATCATCTTTTATTTCTGCTATTTTCCTTTTTACTGGTGGCACTATTGTCTTCTGTCTCTTACCTAGTCCAGTAGCTATTTCTTTCACTCTTTTCCCTGGTGGAGTTGAAGATGATCTTGTAGATTTTCTAACTTCTTGTTCTTCTTGCTCTACTTTCACCTTATGCTGCAAATTTCCAGTTTCAACCTCTGATAGGGGTGGAACAGACAAAAATTCCTTTTTTCCAATGTCTCTAATAGCTACCATTGTATTCTTTGCAATCATAAACTCATGTTTTGTCAATCCCGTGTCCTTTAGAATCTTCTTAATTGTACTTTCTACTCTTTTCTTTGACTATTTTTCTTCCTGACTAGACTTTGCAGAGTTGAAGTTCTCCTCAAAAGTCCCAAATCTATTGCTGTGTAAATCCAACTTGCTCTTAAGCAATCTATTCACATATTCTTCTGCTTTAGTTTCATAAATTTCATAGCCAAGAGGGTCTATGAACTCTACTCTAGGTTCAACTGCTTCAATGAATGTAAAGTCAGTGTCAACCATAAAACATATCTCATTCTTATACTTTTCAACAATTGACTGAGGGATTCTTGATCTGTTCTTCATCAAATTCTGAAATGTTTTAATCACTAAAACTGCACTCTCATTGGCCTTGTCAATAAGATGTCTCATGAATACTTGGTTTATCCTTTCCATTGTGGTCTTACCATCATTCCAATCATCTCCAATTGTAAATGGAAATCTTCTTAACAAATGGAAAAACATATAAGTGATCAATGATGAGAATCTAAACTCAGAGTTCTTAGTCTTCTTTATCTTCTCCAAGCTCTCAAATAACTGAATTCTTAAGATTTCACACATGTCTACTTGTATCTTGTCAACACACATCAAATAGGCTACATGAATGATTCCAGCTGCCATGTCATCTTCTCTTGAATTAACACAAAATTTAGCTGTAAGGATCTTGCACAAATACCTAATATCATCCCGTTGTATCTTGCTAATCACTATACCTCTGCCATTGTAAGATGATTTAGTGTTGTCTAATACAGTTTTCTTCACATTCTTTTCATTAAACAGTATGACTCCAGATTTAGACAAACCAGTTACTTCATGAATTAGGTCTGTTGTAATGTCTATCACTCTGTCATCTAACCAAAACTTTCCATTATGTATTCTACTCAGAATTATCTTAGTGCATTCTTCATCATCAAATTCATACTATAAAGAGTACCTTATGATTTCATTATCCTTCAAATGTTCAAACCCTACTCTCAATGACATATCATAATAGTAAAGCTTCTCATACTCTTTAGTAAAATCACTATCACTAAGGGTTTCAAGTTTAAATCCCAAATAGCTTCTAACATTCTCTAAATGTAGAACTCCATCTAGTACAGACGATAAAGCCAATTTAGGGTCTTCTTCCAAGGGTTCTATTGGTTCCCTTTTAATCTTAGGTCTGATCTTATCTCTTACATTGTGAATCAATGAAACATCCATATTTTCTGTAAATTCTCTAACTGACTGATAGATTTGCTTAGTAAAATACCTGAATTCTGTGATTTAGGGTTTGCGTAGATCCGACACAAAATTCTTTCACCAAATCCTTGCAAACTGCTTCAAATCACTGCTCCTTTGATCTCCTTAACACTTGTATTTGCTTTAATAATCAAATAATACCGATCATAACCTTTTAACCTTTCAATCTCATTAGATTCTGACATCGCATTCAATTCTTTTTCTGCTTCTTTCCAAAATGTTGTTCTTGCTTACCTGCAAAACTTAAAACTTCTTGCGATCTCGCATAACATCATATTATCTTATGCGCTCTTAACCATAGTATCACTACATCATATACTACCTTGCATCAATTGCGCAAGACTCAATTCATCCTATACTAACTTCTACACTATCCTAAGTTCCTATTCTACTGTATTTTTCATGAATTAAGTACTTTGAGATGGGTTAGGTAGAGATTCACTCTTACCATTAGATACTTCACCTTTCTAATTACCTTCAGTGTTGAATGTGTCTCCTTGATTTGTGGCTTTAATAAACTTCACTTCTTCTGAATTACTACAGCAACCTCCATGACTGTTGCTTGCATTTTCATTTCTCCTTGCATGACTTCTAGGGTTAGGGTTTCTCATGTTATTCATCCTGCAAAACCTTGCTATATGACCAAATGTGTTGCATATCTGACAAACTACTCCATTGTTTCCATATCTTGGTCCAGTCTGGTTGATTTGTGATCTGCAATTCCTGGCAATGTGTCCAACCTTGTTGCATCTATAACATACTACTACATTTCTTTTGTTCATATCTTCAATAGGTTTGTTATCTACATGGTTAGTATCTCTAAACATTCTATTACTATTATTATTCTCATTAAATTTAGGCTTCCTACATTCAATAGCTCTATGTCCAAAACCATGACAATTATAACAATAACCATTAAGAGGTTTAAATTGCTTACCTGTACAATCTTTCTTCATATGACCAAAAGTATTACATGCAAAACATTTACCTTTAAATTCTCTCTGCATACCTTTAGGTGATTCTTCTTGTTTAGGTGGTTCTTCTTGTTTAGGTGTATCTTCAGATTTGTCAACTTCATCAGATTTATTTTCTTCTATGTTTTTAGAAACTTTCAGATCTGGTTCCTTGCTTTCTTCACTCACTTTAGATGAGTTAAATCCAAGACTAGTTTTATCATAGAATGGCTTTTGATAAGAAATTTGTTCATCAATCTTCTCCCTAGTAGAATATAGCTTCTCAAGTTGTTGCTTAGACTGAGTCAATTCACCTTTCACAATAGTATTGTACTTTTCAAGTTCAACATACTGCAATTTGGTTTTCTCAAGTTCAGATGTCACTTTACAAAGTTTAGATTTTAGATCTTCTTTCTCAGATTTCAGATTTTCATTCTCAGATTTTAGGTTTGCTTCATTCTTGATATTTCCATCTTTCAAACTCAACTTCAGATTTACTATCTTCAGTTCATGTTTAAGGATCTCATTTTCTTTTTCTAGATTATCATCACAATCTTTAACTTGAATTGTAGATTCTTTTTCTGATTTTAGTTCCTCCAGCTTATTCTTCAGCTTTTCAATGAGGTTCTTTGCATCATCATGTTTTCCTTTCAGAGTATCTCTTTCTTTAGTAAGTATATCAATCTGTTCAAGAGCTTCTTCAAGATTCTTCTGTAGCTGATCCATATCCATAGAGATCTTACTCAAGTTGCTAGGCTTTTTCTGAATGATTCTTCTTCGAGTAACTAGGCTTTGATACCAATTGTTAGAAATAGGGAATACTGAGAGGGGGGGTGAATCAGTATTCTAAAAACTTTTACTTTTGCCCAATTATTGATATAACAAATTATCTTTATGCTTACATAACAGAGTAAACTAAAGAACATGCATAACAATAAAGCAAATGAACTCATAACACACTAGTTGTTCTCAAGGAAACCCTGGCCAAGGGAAAACCCCGATGGGGATGATACCCACAAAGATCCACTAATCAAAACTATCTTGTTAAGGATGTTGACCCTTTTAGGAGCCTGTTACATGCATATAGTGTCTCAGTCCTAATTAAGGGACTGTAGGCCTTGTTAGAAGCCTCAACCCTGCTAAGAGTTGGTACAACTAATTACAAATGATTACAAGATGAGCCCACTGCCCAAACAAGTAATATACAATGATTATTGATTACAAAATAGGGTAAGGTACATAACCTTATACTGCTTGCTTGTCTTTCACAACTTCGCATCAATATCTTTTGCTATTACATCTATCTCATTACAATACATCATCTTCTATATCTTCGCATTTCATATGCCTTACATTTATACAAGTTATTAGGAATAATAACTTTTACAGTCGGCTTTACATAACATAAAGCTTTACACAAAATACATATTTACCCAAGGGTTAACATCTAGGATGTCGTCCCTTTATATTATTAAGACATTATTTTGATAAACAAAATAATCCCTTAACTCTTTATCAATTCTGTCTTCTTCTCTGTCTTGTCGGCTTTAACACTATCTTTGGTAAAACTGCCATAAATTCTTCTGTACATGTCGTATAGACTTGTGCTCTTAGGTGAGTCTTCAATAGTCATCATAGTATCTATGTTCAAGTGTGCAAGCACTAAACTTACTCCAGTCGACATCGCCAATCAAAACTGTCTCGGGTTATACTGGGAAAATACTGCACATACTTAGACAATTTTGCTTTATGCTCTGTCATACTTTCTCTCTGTCATATGTGGTCTTCATGCGGATTATATGTTTCCATAATGACAACATCTGGATATCTAACTCAGCCAAATTGCCAACAAGTACACCATTCATACCAAACTAAGAACTTCAATTGAACAAACCAGGAAACTATCAGGATAAATAAATATGTTGACATCGATGAAAAAACATTAATTCCATCATATATATGCATGAAATCTCCAACAATCTCCCCCTTTAGAATTGATGAAAATGTGTGATATGAAAAACCATATTAATGCACAGAGAAATAGTCAATCCTCAATACACCAATTACTCCCCCTATGTCTAACACTTCTCTTCCACATTGCTATCTCTCCCTTGATTCTCTTTGTTTTTCACATGGCTATCTCTCCCCCATTGACATCAATGATAATGACACATATATGCACTAAGTCATAGAGGCCAAAAAAAAAATCTAAACAACATACCAACTACTCCCGCTAAGGAGCAATCCCCAAAATCATCAATCCAAAAGAAAATAATCTTTGTGAAAGCACTAGACTGATGCAAATCTATGCATCTCTAGATCTGATCGAGAGGGGCTATCACCCCAAGATTACCTTGGAGATAATCAAAATTATCCTTCAGCAAGGGCTTTGTAAAAATATCTGCAATCTTCTCTTTTGTAGGAACATATTCCAATTTGACTTTCTTCTCATTCACCTTATCCTTAAAGAAATGATACTTTATAGAAATATGTGTTCTCTTTGAATGCAACACATGGTTCTTTGAAATATTGATAGCACTTGAATTATCACAGTAAATTATAATAGGCTCACCAAAGCTTATTCTGATGTCTTCCAACATTTTCTTTATCCACACTACCTGAGTACAATTCATATCAATAGAAACATCCTCAACTTCAATAGTAGAATGAGATATATACAAGTTTGTTTCTTATTGGTGAGAGCAACTAACTTCTTCCCTAAGAAGAGTGCACCACTTGTATTACTCTTCCTATCATCCACCTTACTTGTCCAATCAACATCAGTGTAAACACACAAAGTAAGATCATCATCCTTAGGATAACATAGTCCATAATCCACTATCCCTTTCAAATATCTGGATATCCTTTTAACAGTAGTAACATGTGATTCCTTCAGTTTTGCTTGAAATCTTGCAACAATGCAAACTACATTCATTATGTTTGGTCTAGTCTGAGTCAAGTATAACAACCCACCAATCATAGATCTATACCTTTTTTATTTATCAAGAGGAGAATCATCATTCTTAGTTAATTTGCAACCATTGATCATAGGGGTTCCAATAGGTTTTGAATCATCCATTCCAAATCTCTTTAGCAATTCCTTCACATACTTAGATTGTGACATGAAAATCCCATTTTATGATTGAATTATTTGAAGACCAAGAAAGAATTTCATCTCACCTAACATTGACATCTCAAATTCTTTTTGCATCTCATTAAAAAAATCCTTACCCATATTGTCATTTCCACCAAAAATGATATCATCCACAAATACTTCAACAATCAAGACATTTTCATGATCAATTTTGAAATACAAATTTTAGTTTGGAATGGTGGGAATGGGCCAACTTGGAGGGTACAAGGTGACCATACTTTCTTGAGGCCCCTGGGAGGTGCTTGAGATCCAAATTTTTTTGATGAAACTTCTACCACCTCTATCTCTTTGTCAGATCTACGCATAGATTCTTCTATAATTACCACTTGTTACCTACACATAGAAAATGGTAAATATTTTGGTAAAGGTGGTTCGCCTTGGTCAAATCCCTAATTTTGAAATTTTATAAAAAGGGAAGCATGTTGTTAGTAGCATAGGCTTGATAAGATATTATAACATCACAAGTGTCAAACTTCTCATGAAGATGAAGCATTGTACATGTTGTCTTTACCTTGGATCTAGGATCAAAATATCATGGATGCCTTTACAAATTCCTTGATCTAGACTTTACTTCTTATCTTCCATGCTCGAGTACCAATGTGAATATATTTCCTCGATTCCTTGATTAAACTCCTTGCTCATGAATTGCTTTCCCAATTGAATGGATGCTTGGATTGTTTTCCATTGAATTCCTTCATTGATTCAAGTGTGCTTCTTTCTTACCAAATTAGAGAGGCAACCTTAATTTTATGCCTATCTAAGATGTCTTGGGGCTCAAAACTCTAAGGGGCCCCATAGGTTTTTGGATATCTCGCTAAAAATACATGACCTATCTCCAATATAAATTTGGGCCATCTTTACGCAGAACAAAGCACCTCCCAAGGCATGGAGAGACCTATCTTGTCTCATTCCTTACGAGGTACCCAATTCCATCCAATTAGGGCTCAACATTAAATGATGGGTTAATGAGGGTATTAGGATACCCAAAATGCCCACATAATCGAGGTTGAAATTCAGAATAAATACAAAAGGTCACCCATAATGAAATAGGGCCTATGTATGCAAGAGGTGATATATGATTGAAATAATTAAAGGGGGCACGACTAAAATTAAGGGAAAATATGTTATTAAATTAATAGAGAACAAATATTTAAATATTTATTAATTAAATGCATAGCAAAAAGGCCAATGATGCATGAAAACCTTGGACACTAAAATGGGGCCTAGCTAAGGACCAAAATTGTACATGCTTACAATTTCGGGCACTATAATGTTTATTTCTGTTAAGTTTATACAATTGTTGTAAAGATCTATAGTTTTTCTTATACCCCTCCTCTCAAGGTTATTGTAGGAATTTGTTTTTCTACCTTCACTTACTTACACATTCTAGATTCGACAACCATCTCCTAACTTCAAACTCTTGCAATTTTGGCCTCACATATTTCATTTAGATAAATTAAAAGGTTAAATTAGCTTTTTTAGATACTCTAAACTCAATTATGAGCTCAAATTTTCACCTATATGCTCCAAAATTAACCTAAAACACAATTATGGAATGAGAAACCCCCTAATAATATAATAATTCTATCAAGTTTTTCTCATTCTCTTGGTCATCATATACTGCAAGAGAAGAGTATACTAAACTTTCAAGATTCTTGATCTAGATTTCTTAATAAATAATAACACGAACCAATCCGACAAGTTCTAATACCATTTAATATTTGGTATAGAGTTCTCTATACCATGCAAAAATTGGTTCAATGTGTAACCATCCAAAATTTAGGAGCTTGGATGAGGAACACAAGAGATAAAATATGAGATAATGATTCTATTCTATCAAATAATGAAAATATATTTAATGATAAATTAACCAATAATACTTGAAGATAACCCCTTGGTTATATAGACTAAGGTGAGACATAACATTGCATAATTCTGTGGCACATATCTTAATGATATGAATTGAGATGTAAAGTGATAAGTGCCTTATGTGTATTGTAAGTAAGCTTAAGTAACCTGTATGAATAGGAACTATGTGATGAACTAGTTAGGTAAAACACTTTGTTCACATCAACAAAGCTCAATATAGTAGATGATTTTATCAAGTTTCTTAAATTTATTTTAATGCAGATCCATAAAATTAGAGTTTGAGTACTAATCACATTAGAAATATGGATTATTTTATTCTTTTGTGGTTTTGAAATTAATATTATGAATTTCAATCAAAATCAAACCCATAGATATAATCTTTTCTATATTCTAAAAGTTTAGTTTTTTATTTTTTAATCTTACATTGATGTTATCCATACATTTTTCGCACAAAAATAATTTCATTTGCAACTTTGGAATTGACACACTTTATGGAAAAATTCCTTCTTTGCATAAAAAATTGATAAGGACATAAGGTAAACAACTTTAAAAACAAGATTGATGATAATAAGAAACCATGCAATATGCCCTAAAATGTTGATGTAGTATCAATGTTACTATTTTTTTTTAAGGCTCTATGATATTATCTAAAAAGGCGCTCATTTTATTTGTTCACTAGATGTCCTAAATAAATTAAGGGTTATCCTTAAGTGTAATACCCTAGATTGCAATTCAAGTATTTCATGCTTTATGTTAGCTTATAATGATCACTTGAAAGGTATATAATTGGTCCAAATTTGAATTAAATTTTTGAATAGGACCATGATAATATTATTTTCCAACTTACACTTAAAATACCTAAGTTTACACATTACTTATTGCATTAGAGATACTGAAGTCAAAGAGAGTTAAAAATGAAGGGAAATGTGCAAGGTATGCAATTTTCAATGTAAGTTAAAATTCTTCTATTGAGCCACTAATAATTTTAATTAAAAAGTTGCATACCTTGCACATTCACCAATTGTTTTAGACTAACTACTGACTTGTTTGTACCTAATGTAATGGCCAATATGCAAAACAATGTAATTTACATGAAATTTGATAGTAACATGTATATGGTTTGATCCCGTTTGTATTAATCAATCCTAAGGTTTATGCTTGAACCTTAGTTTATGTATCCACCATTTTGGTTTAAATTCCCAAATAAAGGAATTTACCTAGGTTGGTTTCACAATCTGTAGAAATAAACCCAATTTTTCTTTTAATTTTTAATCTTGAGATGAGAAGCCTCCATCTGTTTGATTGTTATGAGATACCGTGAATCATTTTTTTAAAATTATATGTTAGGGTGTTGTATTTTAGGACAAACTCTAGCTCATTTGGTGCACATCTTGATGTAGTCAAGATCGAAGAATCCCCATAGGACATGTCCAATCTTGCAGCAAGAGTGAACATAGAGAAAATAATTAAGGAACATAGCCATATCTAGCCAAACAATATCAACTTTATTATCAAGAAACATCCAGACTACATCAAACATGTCAGGCTGTAAGGCCTTCCCGGTTACGACCAATACAAAGAAATCAATCTCAGATCCACATCTCGATCTATCCTAGCTACTTCATGCCACCTAACTCAAAACTCCCTAAACAAGAACTACTACCTAGCTTAAAAATACAAGATCACTAGCCACAGGTTGGCTTATTCGATCACAACCCCCAAGATAAAGAAAATGGTTTACAACATATAGGTCAGGACCCAAATCCATAAAAGAATCCACCAATGCATATAACATGATGTGTGATCATACAAGGAAGTCAATTACAAACATAATAATATCGAACAATGTTCCATAAGTAACCGAAACTTGTGAATCTTCATCGCAAGCCATATCTCGCCACCCAGATCGTTAGAATAGGTAGCCATTATAGGACTAGACCCAAAATGTAAAACATCAATCGCATAAGGAACATAAGAATGCACAATCCAAGACATAGGTCCACACGAGTTCCAATAACCATGATCCATGACCACACATGCTAAAACCCAATGATCACCAACTGCACTGTAATATCCACTACAATCCCCAACAATCAACCGATGACATGATGAACACAACCAATCAACAAAGAACATGCCAGATCTCACAATCCATGCCACCTAAAAAGGTGTGATCATAGACATAGCCTCCACGAACATCAAGGAACAAACCCCTTTCACAACATACACCAAAGACCTCCACAGTTCTACCGCATACAAAATCTTAGAAAACTGCTCACAACAAGGAACTCTAACAATCCACAAGGAAATTCCTCCAAGAAGATGCAAGATTGTTAGGAACCCAAGATGCCCCTGCATCACATCTACCTACTAGCAATGAAGCTCCATTATTCACTATATTATCTTTAGAGCATTGCTATTTGCAGAATATCTTATACATATTATATAATTAATTTTTACCTTTGATCATTATACCAGGCCATTAAATTGCTATTTAAGAGTTTGACAAAAGCAAGGAATACTCCTAGTCATTTGAAAAGTCCTTTACAAACACCAAAATTTTAATAGACGCTCAAAATAAGCCAATTTTAATCCACAAACATGAAATAAGATTTGTACACAAAAATTAGATCTATGATTGCAAAACTAACTCTCTAGTTATAAAAATACTCTATACCATTAAACAAAATTTACTAACATAGATCTTCTTCCAATAGTTGGTAAGGTTGTGCTAGGGCTTTAGGTTCTTCTAATGTAGGTCCAAGATTTAACTCTTGTTGATTAAGTTTACCTTTGTGTTGGTCTCATCGGATCACAACATGATGGTAATAGGGAGGCTCACCTTATCTTCAACAAAATCTATATTGTTAAATTGCCGCTATCAAATCCCCCTTTGTAGAAAAAATATGTTGTCATAAATCCAAACGTACCATCTTATTATATTCTCCTAAGAGGAACTTAATTGAAAACATCGAATAAAATCGAAACAACTTCAAAACAAATTTCATCTTTAAATTATTTTTTAAAAAAAAATCCACATTCAATACATTTGACCTAAAATATCGGGGCCAAAACTTTGATTCATAAAGTTGATCGTCATCATGACAATCATTGGTGTAGCTCAGATAGCATTTTCTATCTTTCCATAGTAAATGTAATGAAGCTTCGCTTCATCTCTGTAGATAACCCTCCTTTTCTGCCACACTGATCTTTTGAGGAATTGGACTCGTGGGATTGGCTGAACTAACAATTTTCCACGCGGCCTAGATCCTCTAAGGGATTGGAATCGTTAGCTTGGCTGAACTAACAATTTTCCACATAACCTAGACCCAATTGCTTTAACAAAAGAAAGCTCACCAAACCTACCCTACATATATGAATTATGTGGGAGGCTCTGTCAATGTGTCTCAAAGTCTAAGAAATTCTTGCAAAAATGGGTTCTGCTAGTGCCACAATCATCAATGAGGAAGAATGGCTTGTGGCTATGCAGCTAGGCACCTTCTCCTGCCTCCCTATGTCCATCAAGGCTGCAACAGAGCTTGATGTGCTACAGATCATAGCCAATGCAGGTGATGGCCTTCAAATGTCCCCTACCCAGATTGTGGCCCAAATTCCCAATGTAACAAACCCAGATGCAGCAATTACTCTAGATAGGATTCTGAGAGTCCTAGCAAGTCATTCACTCCTCAACTGTTCTGTAACCACAGGCAAGAATGGAAAGCCTGAGAGACTCTATGGTCTGACTCCTCTCTGCAAATACCTTGTGAAGAACAACGATGGCCTGTCCTTGGCACCGCTGGCCCTGATGAACCAGGACAAGGTGTTTATAGAAACTTGGCATTATCTGAAGGATGCCGTTCTTGAAGGGAGCCAACCATTCAGCAAGGCACATGGGGTGCATGCATTTGAGTACCCTGCTAAGGATCAGAGATTCAATAGGGTTTTTAATAAGGCTATGGCTGAGCACTCTGCACTTGTGATGGGGAGGATTCTTGAGACATATGAGGGTTTTAAGGACTTGGAGGAGCTGGTGGATGTGGGTGGTGGAACAGGGTTTACTCTTAATCTTATTGTTTCCAAGTATCCACATATAAGGGGAGTGAATTTTGATATGCCTCATGTTGTGGCAGATGCTCCTCAGTTTCCAGGTGGGTGTTATCCTATGAATTATTATCTGATTACTGAATTCAGGCCCCAAAACCCATGGTTTACAGAGATCTAGGGACACCTGTAGGGCAGTTAATGATTGCCCAGTATGAGCTAGCTTAGAGTAATGGTGAAACGAGATATGATAGCTTTTATGCTAGGATGTTTGGTTGGAATGCTTTTCCTCAATAAAAGCCCTTTTGTGATGAATTTTTTTCTTTCAGGGGTGACACATGTTGGAGGAGATATGTTCGACAGCGTACCATCTGGCCGGACTATTTTCATGAAGGTATGAGACACCTTTACATTAGATAGACAATGTAACTGTTTAAATAGCTCATTAAGGTTTTTGCTAACTATTTATTTTTTGGATTATGCTTATTGAATTCTGCCTTATAATTATTTTATGAGGCAGTTTTGCAAGAAATCTTCTATGGATCGTGGATTTCATAGAGTTTTTTTCGTTTTTTTGTTTTTCAATGAGTCCGATCAAATAATGATCTATCATGAGGAAGTAGAGAGATAGAGGAGAAAAACCAGAAAGTAAGAGAAGAAAAAATTAACAAAGTAAGAGAAAAGAAATCGAAAAGTAAGAGAAGGAAAAATTGACAATCTCGACACATTTCTGTTTTATTATTTTCTGATTTATAATAATGAATCAAGAAAAAACTTCTCAGAATCAAATCTAAAACTGGGATTATATGTCTGATTATGCAAAAACCCAGAACAGCAGAAAGTCTGTGCCAGGTTTAGTTGTCCTCTTAGAAGAGGCTTTAGCTTTAAAAAATTACTAAATGGCTGTTGTTCTTCAATACAAAGATGTCAGAAATAAGTATTTTTTTTTCTTGCTGTCTTATTTGTGATGATAGATCATAGAATTTGATAAAAAACATTAAAGAAATAAACTCACACAATTAACTTTAGAAATTATGTCTAACCATACCCTAGAATCCAGAAATCATATGTACAATAGACTCCAGGAATCATATATGTACATTCTATCTGTTTTCCTTTCTTTAAAAGTAATCCTTAAAGTCTTTGCTACAATTGAATCTATATAAAAGTACAATTGAATCTATATAAAAGTAAGATAGATCATTTTAGCCAACCAGGTCTCATGGGCCTAGAATGCATAGTGTTACATTTGTGCCCATTTGCTAATAACCCAATTCCTCCGAGGTACAGTTTTAAGTAGTAAAATCAACTCTGCATCAACTGTGAGGTATAATTTATCAGATATGGAAATTTGAAGTAATTTTTTTCACCCATGTCCATGGCATGGTTCCCAATTTTTGTGGCTTTTTAATTATAAATAAGCCAAAATGGCAGGCATTACTTCACTTACCAAATATTCAACATAGCAAGCATAATGAAAAATCTTCTTTAAACAGTAAGATTTTGTTTTCTGTTAGTATGACCAGTACAATAAGTTATAACCATGCTGGTGGTGGAATGAGACAATAAATAATGCAGGCCAATTTTAGTGTATTCATTACATTTGAACATGTAAATTAGTTCTGCCCACATTGAATTTGGTATTGTTCTGTTGCTTGGCAGTGGATTTTACACGACTGGAGTGATGATCATTGCATAAAGCTTCTGAAGAATTGTCACAAGGCCTTGCCAGAGAATGGGAAGGTGATTGCTGTGGATTCCATTTTGCCAGTGGCTGCAGAGACCTCATCCTATGCCAAGCAAGCATTTCATGTCGATCTTTGCATGTTGGCATACAACCCAGGTGGAAAAGAGCGCACAGAGGAGGAGTTCAAAGACCTTGCAAAAGCAACAGGATTTTCAGGAGGTGTGAAGCCCATTTGCTGTGTCAATGGCGTCTGGGTTATTGAGTTCCACAAATGATCTCATCATTTCCAAAACCCCCCATCAAAAGTGATTGTGTTATCCACTATGTTGGTCATCATTAGGCGTGAGTTGTATGGTTGTTTAGTAGTGGCAGTAGGTGAATGTCAGTACTATTTGGTTAAGCTTTCGGAGTACAGAGTAGACCCGTCTTATTTGCGGGCTTATTAAGATTCGATGATCTGACATATATTCTATTTTGTAATTAATAACAAAAATAATATTTTACAGGAAGTGGCTGAGCCATTGGCATATTGTATTTTTCCATTAATAATATAAAAATATTATTAGCAATTGCATCTTAGTGTGCAATGAGTACAAAAGAGGTGGAGAGGTCAATTTTAGAAAATTTTAGTCTATTTATTTATTGTATACATTTGTGTACTATATTTAGTTAGTTGGCTGCTTAATTAATCAATCAATCAATCTCTCTCTCTCTCTTGCTCATTCTTTATTTATGTCATCTATTTATAGATGTCTATACCATCTTTATCTACCTATTTCTCCTCTCTCTCTATCTATCCATTTTCTTCTCTACATATATGTTTCCTCCATAACCATCTCCATCTCCATCCTTATCTTCCTCTCTATCGCTATCTCCTTACCACCCCTCCTCCCCCACTCTCTCTTTCTCTCTCCATATCTAGACACATCCCTCGCTCTATCCATCTATCTTCTTCATCACCCCCTTCCTATACCTTTAAATATCTACATCTCTATTTTTTGGGTTCTTTCTTAGTGAAATGAAGTTTAGTATGCAAATTCTTAGTGTATTGGTGGTTTGATACATATAATTCATTTGAGAGTGATGCAGGAGCATCTTGGGTGTAAGAGCAATCTTGCATCACCCAAAAAATATTTCTGTTTTTATATTCAATAAGGGCTATTTTGTGCAGGGCTGCTATTTATGGAAAGTTACTATTTTTGGTAATTTTCGTATGTGCTCAGAATGATCTGATTTCTTTCTTGGAAGTTCATTTTGGTCACATAAGTCTGCCAGTAAAGTTTCATTGCCAGATCAAGTGTATATTGGAAGATATTGAAGATTTTCGGTATTGGCAGCAAGGTACAGAAACTTTGAACTCAGTTTTGAAGGCTTTAGAGGCACCGGATGAGGTCGAAAATTTGGGTGATGGGTGCTTGCGCTGATTAAGCCTGTAGAGCGCTTCGTGGCGTTTCCGAAATGGGGTTATAATAGCCGAGCGGGTCAACTGGTGATGACTTATGGTCTTCGGAAGTTGGGCCACCTGAAATGGCGAAAAATAATTTTCTTCAAAATTTCTGTTCGGGTTTCAAAGGTTATCTTGAGCCGACTATGATGTAATGAAATGTAAAATAAAATAATTCTAAGTTTGGTCGGCCTTATTGGCTAAAATTCTGGAACCTTCCAGGCGGTGGAAAATTGCCTATATAAGAAAGGCTGTATTATTGTCTTAGGCAGTTCAGAATAGTTCTGGGTAGTAGATCTGGGTATTGATTTGAGGTTTTGTCCTACAGAATATTGTAAGGGAATGCACATGTGGCTTTGCATATTGTAATTCTGAAAGTTTGTAATTCCACATTTGTGGAGATAATAAGAAGCCAATTTTTCTGTTCTTGCATATTATTGTTGTTGCTTCTCTTTTTCTGTTATGAGTTTGTGGTATTAAGGGGAGCACCCTTCATCAGAGAGTCACTATCTCTTACTTTTTTCAAAACAAAAAGATATAGGAGAAATATCTTTATGAATTTTTTTTTGTTCAATACAAATTTATAATTTTCTTAATATTAAAGAAGATTTGGACTTAGCACTCTTTTGGCACCTACAATATGACTTAACAACTAAACTAGATGCTTATTGACACAAATTTATAATACTTTATATCTTTAATATATAATTTAGTAACACATGGGCAAATCTAATATTTATGTTGAATTTAATGATTGTATGATTCCCATAGAAAGTAAAATTAAACAAGTGCCACGTAGTGGCAAAGTACTTGCCTTAATATTAATAATAATAATAATAATAATAATTAGGAGTTTGATATTAAGTTAATAATGACAAGTTAAAGATAAACAAATATCCATTGTTGTAAGTACAAGTATAATTGGTATTAATCACAATGTAATTAATATTATAGCTATATGATATAATAGGTGAAGTCTTATATTAATTTAGAATTATAAATATATAATAATTATAAATATTTTACTATTTTGTTTTACAATTTTAAGATATTTAATTATCATAGTTTAAATCAAATTAATAAAAACAAAAGAAAATTAATCCTTATAAATGTAAGTGAATATATCTATGTTAATGAAGTACATAAATTATCTTTAATTTTTAAAAATATTTCAAGTAATATCTTTTATATTATTTTTTAATTTTTAATTTTTAATTTTTATATATTATCAATATTTAAAAAATATATAATTAAAAATATGAATAAACTTATTTTTCTTAAATATAATTATTAATTTTTGAAATAAAATAATTTATACATAAATAATCAATATAATATATTATAAGATATTTAAAAAATATAACTATAAATCAAAATTTAAATACTTCACATAAATTATTAATCTAATATAATATAATTTTCTATTTTAAAAAAATAATTGTTAAAATCAAAATAAATTACATCATTTAATCAACTAGGAACAATTTTAATAATATTTTATATAGTTCATATAACTTATGTCAAATCATATTATTTAGTATTTTAAAATATAATTTATAATTATTTATTATAAATATATAACATCTAATTATAATACATATAACAAATTTTATTATTCAATTTAATATATATTAGTTAATAAATAATCTATATCCAAAACCATGCATTTATATTATAACATATTTTTAAAAATAAATATGAATTATTTTAAGGGCATAGTAAAGTATTTGCCCTTATAATATTGCCTCGAAAATTGTAATAGAGGTAGTGCTTCCACAAAATCCGTGAAAAATAATAATAATTTTAATTGGTAGAAATGTGATTTTTTAATCACTAGTTAATGGAAGAAATCCAAAAATGGATGCAATAGTACTTGCCTAGCCTATCCGCAAGTACTAATAATGAATGAAGAAACAAGCAAGCATACAAATAATTTATTACATATGCTAAAAAGATTTAAAATTATTAGGTTTGTTATTACATATGCTAAAAGAAGTTAAAATTATTAGATTTGAATGTCATGGAGGGACAATTGTTGCCCAATCACTCATTTTATTTTAGGAAATTGACAATTTATAACTATTAAAAAGTTATACACTCAAATTGATTAAGTGGTTAGATTTGAATCAATACATATAATACATGTTTACTAATATCATTTGCACTAACAAATTAATGCATATGGCATTGTCTTAACAAGTTTGGAATTGTCTTAATCTATGATAACACTTACAGATTGCATCGTGTTTCCAGCTAAGAAAAAATACGGTGGCCTAAGAATGAGTAAAGTGACATGGGAAAAATGCTGAATTGCATTAGAAGGGCTATCATAAGCATTAAGACTAATCTAGAATAAGAGATCTTCAGATGTTTATGCCAAAAGTGAATATGTGTTGATAATGATTGCCATGTAAAGTGACTTATCCTGTGTCAATTATCAAATGATTATATGCTTAGAAAAGTTAAATGTATTTGAAGTGTTGTGCTGACAGTCTGTGGAGAACTAAGCTTTTGGCTAAATACAACATCCATAATGTTCTTGGAGTCTCTTCAGCTAAGATTGGTTAGCATATCTTGAAACAAAGATAATATGACATAGGAAAAATTTCTATGAACCGAATAGGTATAAGGGCATCTTTAAACATCAAGGGGACCACAATTTGAGCTAGACAAAAACATAGATGGGGTTGGTAATTTTAAAGTCTAATGTCTATAACAGATTCAAATTAGAGGATGCATAGAGGCTGGGAGTTGCTAAGCATGAGAAATATGAGGAAATAATTTAGAAGAAAAACAAAATTTCTGACTCATGTCACATGTTTTATATGATAACTTGATTAAGTGAATATTTTAAAATATAAATTACTGTTAAATATAGTGAAACAACGAACACTCTATTTCAAACATTGAGTACAATAAGTGTATATGCATAGGCACACATGGATGACAGACACAACCAAATTCTAATTACACAAAGTTCTGGATTGAAGCATTTTCTGCTGTCTTGTTAGGTCTTTGGAATTTAGGTATTGGGTGATGAATTTGAGATGGGTTTTGTAGTTTCTAATTGCATTATATCCTTTTTAGATGGGATTGGATTGATTTATAAGATGGAAAGGCAAGGATGCTTCAGGTGTTATCTATAGCTTGTATTTCTTTGGCTGCTAAAATAGAGGAAACAAATATTTCACTATTTCTTTACCTCCAACAGAGAACCTAAAATATGTTTTTGAGGTAAAAACCCTCAAGAGAATGGAGCTAATAGTGCTTGCTACTCTAGAGTGGAGAATTCTCTCTCTAACACCTTTTTCCTTCATAGATTACTTTATCCACTATGGTGGTAATGATGGTGATTGCAACAACATAAAAATCCCCAATGGTTTCAAGAGTTGGTGAGCACATTTTATCCACCATCAAAGGTATGATAGCACAAAAATGTGGCAAAGGTAGTTCAGTTATATATATTTGTATTAAACCCAATGTTTATACTAAACTCGGACTTTGAATGAATGCAGGGATTGATTTTTTGCAGCATTGCCCGTATACAGTGGTTGTTGCGGCTATGTTATGTGCATTAGAATTACACATCAATTGGGTCAATTTTTTAAGCAAATTGTTCTGTAAAACCTAATTTTAATAAGTGCATATGGTTGCATTTAGGCCAAATTAGTCTCTTGGACCTGCTATATGAGTACTCTTTTAAGATCATTGTTGTAGCCTTCAAACAAATTTGTAAAGTAGGCTGATTTTCCTTAGTGGTTTATAGAATTTTTGGAAGCGTTCTCTCTTAAAGTAATATACATGTAGAACTTGCCTCATCCTCTTTGGACAGGTTATCCGTACTGCTCTTATGTTTCCAAATAAGTTTGAAAGCTCTACATCTATTGGATTGTGCTCTGTTTCCTCCCCTGTTTGGACAGAACAGTGAAGTTCATTTATGTATGGTGACTCCTCGCTCGTTGCATTCAACTTCTAGCCTCAACGTCTAGCCTGCCAGATTTGTTTTTAATTTTGACATCAATGGCTAAGATGGGTTGTATGGACATCCACTTTGTGAATACCTTGCAATCATGGCATTCCCTAAGATTACATCTCGTATGAGGCATTTTGTCAAATAGTTGACGTAACTTGTCTATACTTCCACATTTTACTTACATGTCTACGAGGGTAGTTGCAATCACAAACAAAATCCATATATCCTTTATCCTTTGATGCATGCCCTTACCCTGTTCCAATACTCCCGTTTTAACATAGACAGGGAGGATGGTGCCGAAGGTGTCAAAGACTGGCTCAACACATTCCAATAGCATTTGCCCAAACATTTCTACTGGGTTTCTTTCTCTGCGTTCAAGCATGAAATATCTGAGAATACGTTGTCAGCCAAACTTGGTTTTGTGAGGGCTGAACCATAAACCACTTTTGAAATGGTGACTGAATGATGAATAAGATCTGTCAGATGACAGATCAACAGCTGAGGTGCCACAGAATAAAGCGAAGATGAAAGACGGAGGGCCAAAAAGTAGCGGTGAAAAATGGAGAGCGAAAAACAGAGGAAAATTGACGGTATAGATTATTTATATGGTCGTTCATTGTCTATAGACAATTTCAGCCGTTGATCATTTAGTTTAGCTCATCCATTTTATATAGAAAATTTCTTTGGCATAATAATTAGCAATAGCACTTTAGTGTGCAATAGGTATAGTACGCCAAAGATATATTAAAAATCAATTCCAAAAAAATATATAAAGAGGAGAGGTATAAATATATAAATTAAGTCTCTTAAGTATATTTCTTTATTATCTAATTTACATTTATATAAAATATAGATGAAAGTATGTCTACCTTCCCTTCCACATCTCTTCGACATACTTGTTGTAAAGGTGCAATTACCAATTTAAATGCATTTTTTAATTTGAAGAATTTTTATATTATTAATTATTGTCAAACAAATGCAATAAACAGAATCCTTGGATGGTTGACCCAAATTTCAACAGAAAATGAGTTGGTAACGACACATCTCATTGAACAATCTATTCCCTTAAATGTATCTCTTCTAAATACAATTTCCCAAATAATTGTTGGTGTACTAAACGACTCCACACTTCTTTAATGAAACTTATGTTACAATTAAAGTTTGAAATTCAGTCAAAACAATAATATTACATTTTTGTTGTTTAACAAAGATAGAAAATGATTTCCAATGGTCATAATACAAACTTCCCAGCAAAACTTTGGCAAACTAATGCAATAGTGTGTGATAATATATTCTAATGGAGCGCTAATTACAAGCTCCCTAAATTCAATAATGTCTAGTTCCCCAGAGATCATAACCATAATCATAGAAAGAAACCCAATTTCATTCATTAGGGAGAGACATATCCACATTACTCCACACCATAAGAAAATTAAAAGTTAAATTTCCCTAAAAAATCTTGTAGTCAATAATAGCCAATAGTATGTTGAATAAAAGTGTAGAACAATAATGAGAAATATGACGGTTTCAGTTTTGCATGGTCTTGTTGGTATGCCATGTAATGGAGAATGATTTTCCTAGCACGTAATGTAGTACGTGTCTATGAGAGGGAAAACCTAAAGATTTAAGTTTCATAATGTCTCTTCTTCACTGTTTAGGTTTTAGGAGGACGTAATCAAAGATGATCTACTATTAATCACAAGTTATTCCATAGAAGAACTACAATGTAGAATTTGAGGTTTGCATAGGCTTTACATAGTTTATTATTCTATGATATCGTGTTGATTTATGGGTTGATATAGAAACCTCCTACAAATTCTCAACTTTATTGATAAATGTGAGTTGGTGGCAAGATTGGATCACAATGAGTCTTTGCTTGTGCTTTAGCGTATTTAAGTCAATTATAGGTTATGATGTTTGAGGCAAATGCACCACAAAAATTTGCATAGATTTGAAAGACGAACATAATGCTATTGATTGGAGTTGCAATTCCCATAAATTTTCTCTATAAGCCCTAAATCCTTTCTCATTGCATTAAATTCACCATCTCTTTATTTTTATTAGTGACAAAATACTACAAGTACTCTTTCCTATTATGTGTTATGTGCAATGAGGACAAGGATCTGGTATGTGCAGAAAGTGAGAGGATTAAAATTGTCACAGTTGAAAATGTACAACTATTGGAATGGAAACATCGCTCAAAGACTTTGAAAAGTAAGTCTTAAGGTAACAATGTGAATGTAAATGATAGCCAACTGGTGAGGAAGTGTCCAAAGAAGGAAGCCAATTCGAGTTTTTCCCAAGTCACCATTGATATGGTGGATGTGGTTCATAGATGGCCTCATTGTTATAAATGTAAGGTTGGGAAATTAGGAAGTTCTTTTCACATATTATACACATATTTAAATGTTATTCTATTTGTTTCTTTAGTGTTTTTCATTGTCAAATTCAATACAATGTTTTGCTTTGCCCAAGTTATCTTGCTTTAAAAAATGCGATTTTCAAAATAGTTTCAATATATCGTAGTTTGAATTTACCTCCTAGATTGTAGATTTTGAAGAAGTACAAAGATGATAAGTCACTCAAATATTAGAATTAATGTAAGAGGGAAGAGCACGCACGAACAAAAATACTTGCATGTAATTTTTAGGAGCATTTTTTTAATTTACCCTAAGATATACCTAATTAGCAAATATATTATTTACCCTAAGATAAGGCATCAAGTAAATATTTTATTAGAGATATGACATCAAATAAATATTTTATTAGAGATAAGGCATCAAGTAAATATTTTATTTATCCTAAGATATACCTAATTACTGAATGAAACATAGTACCTCAAAAAAATATTTGTTAGTTGCAAAATATAATTTCAAACTTACAAATACTTTACAAAATATCTTTCATAATAAGCTATGAAATATTGATTTAAAAATAAATAGATTTAAAAAAGTATTTAATATATTTATGATAAAATATTTTAGTTTTTATAATTAAGTAACTATTTGAAGGGTTATATAAAAAGATAGATAGCAAATTATGATATTTTTAATTTATTTTTAAATACTATAATCAAATATATTGAATTATGATAAATTAGTACAAATAATCCATCATTTTCTCAATAATATAGGTATTGCAAACTTTCAATAATATATAGTACATAAATAAGTGAATATCATACTATATTGTTTACAATTGAGTATGACGCCTCTATAGAAGATTTACTTAAAAAGAATTGACAATTTCATTTGTGGACTAAAAAGAGTATAAAAATCATTTCATTTTCTATGCTTTATTTGAGGCATGCTATTGTAGTACCTTAATGCATAATTTGAGGTGCAATAAAAGAGTTGGTTTATTGGGATTTTTTTTTTTTTTGAAATTAAACTTTATCAGTAATGTGCACAGAATCTAAAAGAGTAAAATTTTAAAAAATAGAAAATAATATATTTTTAAGGTGTAAATTAAAATTGAGAATAAAATTTTAACAAATTTTTAAAAAAGAAAATTAAAGAGTTAAATAGAAAATTTCTTTTTCAAAATTGACAATAAAATTCTTCCCTCAAAATTAAGAACTAAATAAGTGATATACACATAACTTTAAAAGATGGGTTGATTGAGAAAAAAATGAAGGACTATAAATGTATAGAGAACTCAAAAAGATGAGTTGATTGAGAAGTGAACTCCTTTCCCAAAATTGAAGGCTTAAATCAACAATGTACACATAATCCCAAAAAAAGACTATTTGAACATATTTTAGAACACTAAATCAATAAGTTGTAAAAAAATATAACACAAAATTTTCTTAAATTATAATAGAATATACAAACTTATAATACATAAATAATAATAGATCAATAAATTCCACTAAAAGCTTACACAATTAAATTCTAATAAATTTGATGATACATTTCAAAACCCCAAATCAGTGAAGGACACAAATATCTAAATTTCTTCAACTAGACGGAGCCAAAAACCTAGAAATACATTTTCATAAATTGTGAGTATAATATTTGCTGACATGAAAAACCCTTGGAGCTCCCATTTCCATTGATTACACCTCAACTCGTTTAATTTACCTTAAAACTATATGTAAATTCCTCATAAATTTGAGGAATATGGCGTGACTGACTCATGAGTCTCGTCACTATCTCAATTCTATCATTGTACAACAATGCAAACATCCATAAATTCAAAGCGAAAGATGCCTCTTTTACAACAATCACACATAGATGAAAACAAAAATCCACGATAGAGTCTGGCCATTCGAGGTAGAATCTATGGATAAACTGCGTCCAGTTGGGGACTAAAATACATTAAAAATAATGTGATGAAAAAGATCATAAATTTTTGGATTACCATGAAATTGCATTTTCTTGAAAGTTTCGAAGGCCTTTCACCAAATTTTTTTTGTCCACACCCAGTGTGATAACCTACAACTGATTGAATATCTTGATGGAATGAATGGACAAGTGAAAGATAGTGACTGAAGGTCACCGAACTACTAAAGTGATATGTAAGGCAATTAAATCAATCAATGTATAGTCATTGATGTCAACTAGTCTTGACTGTACTTATCATGATGGTTACAAACATCTAAAGAAGAAAAAAGGTAAAGGAATGAGATATCTACATAAAGATGAGATGGATATAAAAGATATGGCTATGGTATACATTGGGTAAATTATTGATGAGTCTATGGCATCATGTTGTTGACTTGATTGTATTACATGATTTTTTAATGTATTGAAGATAAGAATTGAATAAGTTTATGTGGTTGGTAATTGAAGATTTCTGTATACATCGAGCTAGTGTAGTGTATATCGAGTACAGTATTAACCGAGCATGTATCTGTATGCACCCTAAAATGGTCGCTTAGACTTTGGGCCCCATTTATTCAATTTGTCAAAATCAATTCTTGAATCAATGATTGCCATATATTCAAATCAATCTTTTTGATCAAATCATAATTATTTCAATTATTTCAATTCTCCCTAAGGTTTGAATATTTCATTAAATTTTATTTAATTAAAATAAATAAATCCCTTTTTAAATAAATAAAATAATGTTATTTAATTGAAATTAATATTCCTTAAATGAAATAATGTTATTTAATTAAAATCTATTTTTAATTAAATGATTTTATTTTATTTAATTAATATTCATCTTTAAATTATATAATCTTATTTTATTTTATTACAAGAGATATTATTCTTTTAAAATAAATAAAATCCTCTCAAAAGATCTTTTGTGATGAAAAAAAAAAAAGTGAAATAAAAATAAATAAAATAAAGAGATTTCCTTTTCTTTCCATACTTTCTAAAAATCAGATTTCTTTCCTCTTTTTACATTAATCCCACATTGATCTTGGAGATGCAATATCTTCCACAATTTCTTATATAAGGAGCCCTCTCCTCCTCAAAAGAAAAAATCCAGAATTTTCATATTGTTATTATGCTGCAATTTTCATTAGAGCTTTTGAGATCATCATTTAGCTTGCACATTTACATTTTAGTTTAATTTTCATAATAGATTGATTAGCAAAGTAGTTCACTTGTTGCATTTGCAATCATATAGTTTAAAATAGTTTATTTCTTGCAATCATATAGTTTAATCTTCATTTCAATAAATTAGTTTATTTTCTTGCATTTGCAATCATATAGATTAGTTTTATTTGCATGCAAGAACTCGATTCAATGGAGATTAGCATTCTTGCTTCTCCTCCTTGAATCTCTCATTCTGCGGTGTACTTGCATGGGTTCAATCTGAGGGCCCCTCATAATAATTCATGCACTACACAGATAGAGAGCTGTGAATCGATATTCGAGAGCTCATTATTGAGTATTCTTGAATGCAATGATTCACAGAAGTGTGACACAAATCCATCATAGATTTTTGGCGCCCACCATGGGGCAGAAAAGATTAATTTATGGCCTCATTCTTGATTGGTTTTTTAGTTTTAGTGTTGGTTCCAAGCCTTGTACGGCCATGTACAGACTGGAAACCTTGTAATATAGTAATGGATGGATAGAATGATGAATCCTCTTTTTCATGATTTTGGTTTGGTTCATTTTTATAAAGAAATGAATAAGTTATGATCATTTTGGTGAAAGTGGGTATTTGTAGATTTGAGATTCTCTGAATATAATCAGATTAAAACATTTGGTACAGACAAATTGTGAAGAATCAGGACCTATAATAATATTCATTGGAAAGATACGTGGATTAGCTTTCATTTAATTTTGGTTTGAGTCATTTTTATATAGATTTGTGAAAGTTACGGGCATTTGAGTGAAAACTAGTTTTTAACAATCTGCATTGGAGTTGCAGGCAATGATTTGCTCTTAGAAAATAATTTATGAATGGAAAAAATAAATGACTTATATATTTGGAAACTAGATTCATTAATAGTTTTTTTGAAATTGGTTTGGTTTCATTTGGATTCTTTTTGAGAAAGATATGTGATTCCCTAGGCAGGGTTTGGTGTTTTAAATCTGATTTATGATAGAAAAATTACAGTCTGAAAAGATTATTGGTTGAGGAACCAAATGGAATCATAAGACCTTGTAATTTTGGGAAATGGTAGTTCTTGATGTTGGCTAAATATTTCATTTTTTCCAAAAATTTTAATATTGTGATTTTATGGGTCAAATAAATCAATTTTTAAAGATTTTCTTGAAGACAACAATGTTAAATCAAACTCCTAACAATTGATTTTCATATCTAACCATCTTAGGGTTTTTTTTCGAATGTGTGCTAAATGCTGGATTGTAGATCTTTGGACCTAAGGTGAGTTCTTAAAATCTCTATAACACTTGGTTTGGGCATAAAATTAATATCTCATGTGTTTGGCTTGAGTGTTACACGCTTTCATAAAACACATTTTTGATGCTCTTAATGAGAAATGAATGAACATAGATTTGCTTTTATACAAGTTTGTGTTTAAGTGAATGCTTGTGTTTAAACATTAAGTAATTCTTGGTTCCAATATCAAAAAAATCTCATTAAGTAATCTAGGGCATGGATTCATTCCTTGTTTACATGAAGAGTTAAATGCACCACTTTGTGGACTCACTTCATGTTTACTTGGAAAGTTAAATATTCCATCATTCAAACCCTCTTGCACTTATGAGTAGTATTGATAAGCAATCTTAGATTACTTGTGATTGATCTAGATTGCTATCTTGGGTTATTGGACTCGCTCATCTGCCGACCCCTCATTCCACCCCGTGGTTGTAAGGTTAGTGCCACATTAAAGGGGAAGGGTCTACATAGAAAAAAGCATTAATTGTTCCACTAGACAACCCTTTTGTGCTTTTTGGAACTCACTTGTTTTCTAGGTTGTGGACTCGTTTGTAGCTTGTGTGAGGTGTTAAGTGTTCCACCTTGTGGACTCACCTCATATTTGCTCTAAGCGTTAAGTGTTCCACCTTTAGTGCTTTTCAATACTTTTTGATTGTGAATTACTTACCTTTTCATTTTCTAGAAGGCCTGCTTGGGGATTTTATCACCTCAAGGGATGACCTTAACTCCCGTCTTCCGGCGGAGTATAAATATCGGGAGGTGAATCAAAAGACACCTCTCTTGGGAATGAGTTAGATTTCACTCTTGGCTAAGCCTCAAAGAACTTTATACCTTTGAGAAGTGAAGGAGGAGATTTGGGTTACCATCTCCCCCCAGCTGTGTGATTTTTGATTCTTCTCATCTACAGATTTGGGCCTCACGTACCTTGCATATATCAAGGACATCCTTTAGAAAAGCCATGTATATCCTTGTAGATAGCTTGCTAGGATGTTGTTGTGTTCTGAGTGCTTGCTAAAACATATCCAAGAACATACACAAGTAGAATCTTTAAGGAGTAGCATACTAAGTCACTTGATTGTTCGTGTGCAAGGTTGCTTTGCCCCTTGTTCATTGTTTGAAGACAATTGCTTGCTTGAACTCCTTGATTGCTGTCTTATGTGCTTGATCAATGATAAAAATCTGTTGATGTACTTGATCTTTTAAAATGAACACAAAAATTGAGTTCCTGAGTTGAAGCACCAACCTTTTTACAACTTGCTTGATTTTCTATCCTGTCATTAGAGACCTGTCTTTGTCCTCTAGGGATAGCATCATTTGGTTTACAAAGTCACCTTGGAAATAATTGTCAAGTTGAAAGACTATTCTTGGTGAGAGTTTATCTCTAGAATTGTTAGCCACATTCTTGGAGAATTTTAGTACTCTTTTTGTCCAAACCATTTCCATCAAATTCAATTTCAATTATATTTTGGCCTAGTCCAACCTCCTGATTCAAAAGTGCAAGGGTAGTCACCCTTTGATTTGAGGCACCTCTTTGACAGTGTTGGTAATGCCTTTTGCAATTTCTATCTTACCGTCTCCCTTTGGACATTAGAGAACTTTGATTATCCTAGTTTGGTGTTGACATTTTGTGAGGCCATCTTATCACCAAGTGTCTTCAATTCTCAGTCTTCCTTGGTCAGTCTAGGTTAGATCCTAGGTGCTGTCATGTTGCTCAACATCCAAACAAATGTTAATGGTATCAATTACACAAGATGACTCTTGGTCTTCTTCTTTCTTCTTCCCTTCCCATGTTTTTCTTCTAAAGTCTTCTCTTCACATGGGATATTCTTCTCATCTTCCTAATTCTTTTCCTATTACTGTCTAGTCTATTTTCTTCTATTTCATCTCTTTTGTTGCTTCCATGCTTGATCCTTCTTCTTCCAGAACCATGAATTAAAAATATCTTGCTATGGAACCTTTTTTAAAAATGGATGATCTTGAACTCATTGCTGAATTCGAAGAGTTTTGTTCCTCTAACAGTCCTTCTAGATATGGAAAAGGTGATAAACTTAAGATAAAAATAGAAAAAAGATTGAAGGAATCAGACGCCTTTGCTAGAATTATCAACATGATCTTGTCATGACCTCCTTCTTCCAAAAGTATTTCATCTTCTAAATCTTCCAAGTCATACCATGATTCTTCTAAACATTCTTCATATTCTAAGTCTTCTCATCATTCTTCATCTCCCAAATCTTATCATGACTATTCTAAACATTATTCAAATTCCTCATTATCTAAGTCTTCTTCTTCCACTAGGTCTTCACCTTCCTCTTCTTCACGATCTCATTCCTCTTCTACTTCTCCCAAGAGTCTTACTTCTCTTCACGAGACATACCATAATGAGCAATGGGATAATACTTGTGATACCTCTTCCATGAAGAGTGCCACACCCACATATGATGACTATGATGACTATTATGATGGCTATGATGATGAACTCTATAGTCATACCTATGATGCTTATATTCATAATAGTCCTCCTAGCTGTGTGCTTGTGCTTACTGGAAATGGGTCATCCCATTGGATAGATCGGGATGGTGATCCATATGAATTTGATTTTGAGAGAACTTATGATATTTGTTGTGACCAATACGATACATCTACTCTATTGAGGAAGAGAAATTTTTTCATGCTGATTATAAACGTAGATACTATGAGCATGTCTCCTCTAAAAATTCTCCTGCTGAAAATAAAGATTTTACTCTCAAGCAAGATCATGTTAATGCTAGACCTTTGTCTTGTGATGGTTCTATTCCATCCCCTACTTCTTCCAATACTCCTACATCTCCTAAAGTCGCCAAGCCTTCCAAATCTTTCACAAATCCTACATTCGACATAAATTCTAATGCTTTCCATGCAGTTCCCTATAGTTATCCTCAAGGGCCATCTCTTAAAGATACTCAAGCTAACCTTCACTTGGTTGCAAATACTTCCGATAATGCTAAATCTAAAGAGCCTAAGCCTTTATGTGCTATAATGCCTAGTTCAGCTATTCCTTCACCATCTCTGCCAAAGTCTTCCATACAACTCCAACCTGCTTCCTTGTCCTTAGAAGTGGCTTCGTGTCAAGAGGACTCTAAAAATGATACAGAAAAGAATATAAAGAAAGATCAAGATCAAGAACCCTTCATGTCATCCACTCCTTTTCATGATGTTCTTTATCTGTGTCATGGTTCTTTTGATCCTTTATGCCCTTCCTCATTTATTCCACCATGTCTTAAGTCTTCTCCGAAGAAAGATCAAGCTACTACCCACACCGTTGAGCTTATTGATAATGAAAATAACCTTACCACGCTTGCACTTTCCAAAGATGATACTTCCATTAAGGTTATTAAAAATGGTGTTGTTACTTCCGATGTTAAACCTATTCAAGAGACAAATTCTACACTTGTGCTATCCAAAGATCCTTGTCAAGATCAAAGTCTTCCATCTTCTTGTTCTACCATTTCATGTTCACTTCTGCTTTCTACTCTTCTTAAGTCTTCGCAAGCTTTGAACAATCCTATCGAAGAAGTTGCTCCTATTTAAGATATTCATGATTCTATTGCAAATCCTAATGCTCACTCTAAAGATGCTAATGTCCTTGGTTGTTATATAGATGATGATGAACTTATTGATTATCCTTTTGTATCCTCCACATCTATCCTTGGACCTCCTCCACCACTATCAAGGGCTTCACATCTTGCTTCCATCTTGGGCCCTTATGTACCTTCACTTTCCCCTCCTAACTCTCCTAATTTGTTATCCATTTTGGGTCCTTACGTCCTTCCATCTCCTATCTTTCCTCAAGATCAACATAGATGCATACCCTTTAATTCTTTTCAACCACCCACCCATCTAAACCAGTCATATCCTCCTTTTTCTTCCACAAGTCCCAAGTCTTTTGGAAGTAACTTGAATTTTCAATACAAGAAAAAGACGCAATACAAGAATCCATAAAAAAATAAGATCACCATGTCTCCTCTAATCAACATGGGGGCATAAAGTCAAAAGAGATATCTAAGAAGAAAACTACAAGACAAGTATGGGTTCCAAAATCCATCATTCAAGATATTCTCTCTAAGTCATCAAAAGGAAATAAAAAGCCTAAGGCTATATGGATTCCAAAGTCTCTCATAAGAGAGTCTCATGTTGAACAAAAAATGAAGTTGACATTCAAGCTTTCCAAGACTTCCACCTCATATTCTTCCAAAAATATTCTTCCATTCCATGCACCTGAACTGCAACCTCTACTAAACATTCACCATATTCCTTCATGTATTCCTTCATTCAAGTTTCCTCCATCCTCTCGCCACCCTCCAAGGTGTGCATCGATGTTGATCTTGCCTTCCTTTCCATCTACCCTTTTACAATCCTTCCATTCATTATCCTTCTACCTTCTATCCTTTTTTCTCATTTGCCTATTGCTCCTATCTTCCAACCTTAGTAGCTTTATATAAAACCTTATCCTCCATTTTCTCTTCCATCTCCCTTTCCCTATCAACATCTTTGAGCATATTATCTTGAATCTTTTTCATATCATGATTTATCCTTTCAAGGAGCATTATCTAAAGAGCTTGCCTTCTTCTAGAGAAAAAAAAAACAAATGAAATAAAATTAAAAATGCGCCTTGGTGAAAACCTGGAAACAGGCACCTTGGTAGCAAAAGTAAAGAGAAATAAATTCATCTTATTGTGAAAACCACTCCCTTGTGGCACCTTGGATAAGTACCATGATGAAAACCTGGCAATCAGGCATCATGCGTAGTTCTTCTACATATTTCATCCATTCCGTCTTCTCTCTTTGATCTTGACAATGTTGATCTATACACTTACATTTGACTATCTCGGGAGCAGTCTTACGATGATCCTGCTTTCATTTCTTTCATGTCTAGCCTTCATATCTATTCTCCTCCATTCATTCTAGTCTTTCGCTATCCTTTTCACCTTTGGTCTTGATCTAATCTAATATCTTAAAAAAGAGAAACACGATGCTATGAAGCCTCTTGACATGTCTACTCCTTTGGACTGCATCTTTTTCCTTCTTTTACATTACGCCTTTCTGACTTATCCTATGCTAACCTTCCATCGCTCGTTCAGATGTACTTTATATGATAATTTTTCCCTAGCTTGGGTACTCTTGAGGAGTTTGCCTTTGAGGATTTCTTTCATTCATTCTCCTTCATTCTATTGTCTTCCATCTCTCCCACCAGCTTGCTAATCCCTCTTGTTCTCCACCTTGCTAGACATTGGGACTGCACGATGTGATCTTGCTTGGGAGTTTGATGCCCATTCTATCTGGGGGCATCCTTTGTATATAATTATTGATCTTGAAAAAAAATCCAAAAAAAAAAAAATTGATATATTCTCAAAAAATTCTAAAAAAACTCATATATAATGCTGAAAAAATACCAAAAAAAATTTAAAAATTTAAAAAATTCAAAAAAAAAAGAAAAAGTGCCTTGGTGAAAACTTGGAAACAGGCACCTTGGTAGCAAAAAATACAAAAAAATTATAAAAAATCCTAAAAAAATTCTTCCAAGGGGTGAAAACCTGGAAACAGGCACTACTTGAGGCCTTCGCCTCCCTATTTCTTAGCATGCATCCTCGACACTTAGCCTTTCTCCATCATGCCTTGTCCTTGTTGCCTTGGTTTGGAATTGGTCTTTGTCTTTGTCTAGGGGGCATCACTGTGCTAGCTTTGGTCTCTTGGATATGCTTGTCTTTAGGACACCTCGCAAACAGTGTTTTTCAACACCAACCCAACTATGTTTTTCAACACAACTCCTGACATCGAGTGTTTTTCAACACTTATCAGTTTGGTCTTATCCAATTTGGTCATGTGATCTTACCTGCTAGCAAGCATTCGATCCTTATCCTCGGAACTCAGTATCAGTTTACACACTTAAAATTTTTAAACACAACACTTAATGCTTGAGCTATGTCATGATTTTTTTCTGTGTGCTGACTGTTACTAATTTTTGTTGAGTGTCCCTGTCTAATAAGTCTCTCCATGATGCATAGCTAGAAGACTTGGGGCATGGGGCATGTTTTTATTTGCTTTCTGCTTGTGGGTGTCGTCTTGAACCTCTTCAGTGTCTCTTGTTGTCTCCTTGACACACTTAGGAGATTTAAGGCATCATCCTTGACTGTTTTTGCACAATCATTCTCATGGTCATCTTGGCATTTATGCCTTGATGCGAGTGTGGTTTTGCTACATTAAATTGGGTAAGCTAACATCACAGTCATCTTGACCTTTATGTCCTTGATGCTCATGTTAGAATCTTTCCACATTCCAATTTGATATAAATCACATTCATATCTTCATAGTTGCATTTGTGACTAGTGTTGGTTGTGTGATTGTCTGATGTCTGGTAATAATGGCCCTATGATGAAAATAAGTTCTCTTACATTCTCTAATGAATGATGAACACAAAAATCCTATGTTTCCCTATTGCAAGTACACCTTTGCATTTCCATGTAGCTTGCATTATTTAGACTTCATGTTAAATTTGCACTTTTAGGCTGCATTATGAGTTTGAGAGGGTTTCCTTCATCTTTCTTGTGGACTTTTAGTCAACTATGGTCACGTTTTGATCTTCATTTCCTTATCTTCTTTCGTGATCTCAATCGAAATTCCCTATCTTAAACAGTTGATTGATTTTGATGCATTCTCTCTCTGGAGGCAAATTCTCTTTCTTCTCTCCATTTCTTTCCATTTCTTCCAAACTTTTATCTTCCATTTACTTTCACCCCACTTTTTTTTTTCTAATTCAACCTTGGGGCATAATCTTTCTTGGTAAGCTACCTTAGTTATGTGATTCTTATATCTTTCATCTTACATCAAGAACCTTATCTTTAGTTCGATTTGATCAAATTTATCAATTTACTGTTTCTCCTCTATCTCATTTCGATTTCGATCATGAGGGGGCAGTACCTACCAAACTTCATTGCTTGATTTAGCTTTATCAAATTTATCGATTGCTTCTCTTGGGGCAACCTTGCTTGAGATTCTTATCTCTTATTTGAGACTTGACAATTACCTATTCACAGGTGTTGGTCTTGTCTTTTTCAGTCTGCTTATCTATGTCCTGATGTGTTCCCATCCGTCGAACACACATTTGGATTGTTTTGTGATCCCAAATCGATCTCACACTTCAATTCCATTCTTTGACTACATGTGATCTCGAGTCGACCTCACATTAGTCAAAGAGGGGCAAATGTATGCACCCTAAAATGGTCGCCTAGACTTTGGGCCCCATTTATTCAATTTGTCAAAATCAATTCTTGAATCAATGATTGCCATATATTCAAATCAATCTTTTTGATCAAATCATAATTATTTCAATTATTTCAATTCTCCCTAAGGTTTGAATATTTCATTAAATTTTATTTAATTAAAAGAAATAAATCCCTTTTTAAATAAATAAAATAATGTTATTTAATTGAAATTAATATTCCTTAAATGAAATAATGTTATTTAATTAAAATCTATTTTTAATTAAATGATTTTATTTTATTTAATTAATATTCATCTTTAAATTATATAATCTTATTTTATTTTATTACAAGAGATATTATTCTTTTAAAATAAATAAAATCCTCTCAAAAGATCTTTTGTGATGAAAAAGGAAATAAGTGAAATAAAAATAAATAAAATAAAGAGATTTCCTTTTCTCTCCATACTTTCTAAAAATCAGATTTCTTTCCTCTTTTTACATTAATCCCACATTGATCTTGGAGATGCAATATCTTCCACAATTTCTTATATAAGCAGCCCTCTCCTCAAAAAAAAAAATTCAGAATTTTCATATTGTTATTATGCTGCAATTTTCATTAGAGCATTTGAGATCATCATTTAGCTTGCACATTTACATTTTAGTTTAATATTGCATTTTAGTTTAATTTTCATAATAGATTGATTAGCAAAGTAGTTCACTTGTTGCATTTGCAATCATATAGTTTAAAATAGTTTATTTCTTGCAATCATATAGTTTAATCTTCATTCAATAAATTAGTTTGTTTTCTTGCATTTGCAATCATATAGATTAGTTTTATTTGCATGCAAGAACTCGATTCAATGGAGATTAGCATTCTTGCTTCTCCTCCTTGAATCTCTCATTCTGCGGCGTACTTGCATGGGTTCAATCTGAGGGCCCCTCATAATAATTCATGCACTCCATAGATAGAGAGCTGTGAATCAATATTCGAGAGCTCATTATTGAGTATTCTTGAATGCAAGGATTCACAGAAGTGTAACACAAATCCATCACATAGTATCCACCGACACATTCTGGTATTGACTGAGTGAAAGAAACAAATAAAGTTTATAACAACTGATTGAATTGATGAGTTGGACAATTGCTTATGATTCCGAGGTAGAAGATCTAAAGTTTTTTATGATGATCTAATGATTGACAAAATACAAGATTGATCAGATGAAGAAGAATGAAATGTGTTATATACACAACTGTCGAGGAAGGTTAAAGAGACAAAATGAATGATGGAGATTAAGAGGAAAAATCTAATGAATGAGAAGAAAATGGTTTATGACGTCTATTTAAAGAGACATGATATTCATTATTGAGTCTGGGATTATTGACACTGTAGGAGAATACGCTTGAAAGCACTATTTTCATGCACCTCTGATCAAACAGGTTATAGACAGAACCGAGCTGAACTGCAGACATTACCGAGCATCAGAACGGCATATACCGAGTGGAATAAGTTGGAGGATATGAATGATTGAATTGATTATTGATCAGAAGAGGTATTTTGAGCTTACGATAGATCTAAAAATCTGCAAATCTTAGTTGTATTTTAATTAGATCATTACTACATCAATTTAACCATTGTTACAATAAATTCTCTTAACCGAGTGGACTTAACAGTCTTTTTTGTATTTCGATATGACATTCAATGAATGTTGATTATTTTCTTGTTGACCCCATAATGAATGTTGGTCAAGGGAGAACTGTTAGTGATAAATCCTCTAACCAGGTCACACCTTACAGTGTGTTTTGTAACCTTTGACAGGGTTGGCTCCTAATAGAGCTCACTTCAGAAGAGTGAATTATTTTGGGTTACCGGTCCCAGGTGGTTTTTCCCCTAACAAGGTTTCCATGTTAAAAATCTTTGTGTTATGTGTATTTGATGTGTTGAATTGTTATTTTACTTTACACATTTCATAACTAGTTAGATTGGTAAATACAATATTGAATTTGTTGTCAATCGGTAGATAAAGAGAAAGATATTGTTGATAGCTTACAAAGTTGATAATTTGATTGAAAAATTTAAATATATACATCTAGGAGTTTTGGGACTGTAGGATAAATGGAATTAACTGATTCACCCCCCCTCTCAGTTATCTAACAATTGGTATCAGAGTGTTGGTAGCTTGGATGGAAAGTTTAAAGGACTTAAGCTAAAGATCATAAGATGTATAAGAGAGAGGTGGCAAAGATGAACAAAGACAACTTCTCAACATGGAAAAGCAGAATGAAGCTACATATATCTAGAATTGAAGAATCTATAGTATACTACTTGAGAAATGATTACATTCAACTGACTGGACCTTTGACTATTGATTAGTTGAGAGATATACATGAACATAATATGACAATGATAGAGATTGTTTCTGCCTTATCAGATGTTGAATTTGAAGATATCAAGACATGTACTACTGCTAAAACAATGTGGGACAAACTTGCACTAGTTCATAGAGGAGATGAGAATGTGCTAAGGGCAAGAGCTGAGAGTTTTAGAGGAAAGTTTGATGACATGAAGATGAAAGAAGGAGAAAACATTTCATAGTACAAAAACCAAATTAAGGAGATTTTCAATGCTATCTAAGGAGTAGGATGTGTTATTGATGAAGACACTACTGTGAGTAAAATTCTTAGAACCTTGCTACCTATCTATGCTATTAGAATCTCTACAATCCATGAAATGAGATCAGCCTCGGGTAACACTCTTACACTTGATAGCCTAATCCTGATAAACTGACTACTTCTGAGTTGAATAAATTTAATAACAGTATTGTTTCAAATATTTTGTCTACATTTATGTCATCCTTGAAAATTGGTAAATCAAGCAGTAAACACATGATAAGAAATGAGAGTGATAGTGACAGTGATGAGGATGAACTTGAAGCATTAATGGCTAGAAGACTACAGAAAGGTAAATGAAGATAGAAAGGGAAACTACCTTTGGTATATTTTAACTGTAAAGAGATTGGTCACATTGTAGCTAGATGTCCTAATAGGAAAGGAGATGACAAAGACAATGAGCGATCCAGTGAAAGAAAGTTTGACAGGAGAGATAGCTAAGAACACAAAGGCAACTGACAATATGACAAAAGAAGCAACTGAGACTACAAAGACAAAGGCAATAAAGCATGTTACCTTGTAGAAGATGATAATGCTGACACTGACACCAAAACTGATGAAGACATTGAGGTGGTATTCATAGCTTTGAAAGAAGATTAAGAAGAAGAAGAAAGGTATGTTAAAACAACACTTATTTCTAAAGTTAACAAGAATGATACATGGACTATTGATAGTGGTTGTACACATCATATGACTAGTGATGAAGACAAAATTGAATACCTTGAACATTATAATGGCGGATCTATTAAAATGGGAAATGATACACCTTATCTAGTAAAAGGAAAGGGATCTATCTTGTTGAATAATAAGATTAGATGTGAGAATGCATATTGGGTAAAGGGACTTAACTACAATTTGTTGAGTGTAGCACAACTAAATAGCTTAGGTCACCAAGTTGCATTTGAAAGAAAAAAGGTGAAAATCTATGATGAGACTGGAAATTTAGTTAGTACTAGTGAACAATCAAAATGTAATCTATTCTATCTTGACAATGTTGAGACTTCTTGTTTATTGGCTAGAATTGAAGATGTGTGGTTATGGCACAAAAGGTTATGTCATGTGAATTTTGACAACATGGTTAAAATCAGTAAGAAAATAAAATTTAGAGGCTTACTGAGCTTATCTAAACATGACCATGTCATGTGTAAACAATGTCAATTGGGAAAAATGTCAAAATATAGTTTTAAGAGCAAGAACTATTCATCTAAAGCTATTTTGGAGTTGGTTCACACCGACTTGTGTGGTCCTATGAGAACTTAGAGTTACTATGGAGATAAATATTTTATCTTATTTTTTGATGAGTACTCTAGGATGATGACTGTTATGTTTCTAAAATAAAAATTTTAAGCCTTCAAGATGTTTAAATGGTATAAAGCTAAAGTGGAAAAAGAAAGTGGAAGAGTTAAAATGCTTAAGATTAGATAGAGGTGGTGAGTTTATTTATGATGAGTTCACTAAATTTTTTAATGAGCATGGAATTAAAAGACAAGTTTATGCACCGAGAACACCACATCAGAATGGAATGGTTGAAAGGAGGAATAGATCTATAGTTGATTATGCTAGAACATTGATGATTGAAAAAGATGTTGCACAGATGTACTGGAGAGAAGTTGTTTGCACTGCTGTATACACATTGAACTGAGTACAACTAAAGAAAGATTGAAACAAGACACCCTATGCGTTATGGTATGAGTACACACCGAATGTAAGTTATTTCAGAATATTTGGAAGTAGATGTTACATTCTGAAAGAGGACATAAATGGAAAATTTGATTCAAAAGGTGATGAAAGAATATTCTTAGGATACTCTACTAAAAGAAAAGCTTACAAATGTTTGAATAAGGTTTCTAACAAAATGATTGAAAGTGAAAATGTGAGAGTTGAGGAGTTTACTGAGAAAAATGATGAAGAAAGTGAAAAGGAACCAGAAGACTATGGTAGATTCACATACATTGAGCAACCTGACATTCTACCTAAGCAACATGCTGAAATTATTGAGCAACATGATAAGGACACCGAGCATTAGCCTATAGAGACTGAGAATCAAGAAATAGTTATCGAGGAAGATCTTGATCCTACATCGAATGATGAACAAAGAAGAGAGCAAGTACTAGAAAAATTTGTGAGGAGACACCATTCACAAAATTAGATTATTGGTGACAAGAAAGCTGACATGATGACACAAAGTAAGTTGAGAAACACCACATGTTTAGTTTGTGAATTTGAACCTAAAAATGTTAGGTATGCTCTTGAGAATGATGAATGGATTAAAGCAATGAAAATTGAGAAAATATTGAAGAAGAAAACATGGACATTGGTACCGAGACCAAATGATAAGAATGTAATTGGAACCAAATGGATATTCAGAAACAAGTTGAATGAGAATGGTGAAGTTACTAGAAATAAAGAAAGACTTGTATGCAAAGGGTATGCACAAGAAGAAGGTATTGATTACGGCAAGACTTTTGCACTAGTTGCAAGACTTGAAGGAGTTAGAATATTGCTTGCATATGTTTCCTACAAAGGATTTAAAGTATATCAAATGGATGTCAAATCTACATTTTTGAATGGGATACTTGAGGAAGAGGTATATATTGAACAACTTGAAGATTTGGTTGATCCAAATCAGAAAAACATGGTATGTAAGTTGCACAAAATATTGTATGGACTGAAACAAGCACCAAGAGCATGGTATGAGAGACTGCATTCATATCTTATCATTATTGGATTTGTTAGAACAAGTGAAAACAACAACTTATATTTGAAAGGTGAAATTGATGACAAGATTCTTATTGCTAAATTTTTTGGTGATGATATCATATTTGGAGGACATGATAATGTATGCAAATCATTTGTTGATGAAATGAGAAAATAATTTAAAATGTCAATGTTTGGAGAGATTAAATTATTTCTTGGTTTGCAAATTCTACAACAAAGTGAAGGTATATTTATTACACAATCAAAAGTACATCAAAGAAGTGTTGAAGAATTTTGGAATGGAAGATTCAAAATCGGTTTGTACACCGATGGTCATAGGATGAAAATTAACAAAAGATGATCAGTCAATCGAGGTAAATCAAACACTATACAGATCAATGATTGGAAAAATGATGTATGTTGTGCATAGTAGACTGGATATTGCACATGTAGTTGGGATTGTAGCAAGATTTTATGCTAATCCTAAAGAATCACATATGACTGCTGTTAAGAGGATTCTGAGATACTTGAATAACATAGAGAACTATGGTTTATGGTACAAGAAAGAGGGAAATTTTGAACTACAATTTTACACCGATGCAGATTGGGCTAGAAACATTGATGTCCAGAAGAGCACTACCAGTGGAACATTCTTTTTGGGAGAAATATTAGTTACTTGGATAAGCAAGAAACGGGCATGTATTTCTCAATCCACTACCGAAGTAGAATATGTTGTTATTGCTACTAATTGTTCAAATATTGCATGGATAAAACAACTTTTGAAAGGGATGAATGAAAAGATCACCGATCTAGTGATAATATACTGTGATAACACAAGTTCTATAAAAAATTCTAAGAATCTAGTGATGCATGTAAAGACAAAGCATACATCTATAAAGTATCACTACTTGAGGGAACAAGTACAAGAAAAGCAAATGAAACTGGAGTTTGTGAAATCAAAAGAACAACTTGCAGACATGTTTACTAAACCCTTACCTAAGGATACATTTGAGTACTTGAGGACTAGACTAGGGGTCCATCCCCTATCTATCTATCACTAAGGTGATCAGGAGGTTGCATCAACCTATACTTTATTAGAATATCAAATGATGTTGATGCATATTGTTCACACTTTAGGTTTCCTAAGGTTGTGAAAGCTAGAACAAAAGAACACTGCATATTGGTACATGGAGGTACTTGATCTGAACCGAACACTAGAGATAATATTTTGGCTATTGAAAAGCTGTTTATTATTTTTGGAATTTTTGTCAAAGGGAGAGAAAGAATTAATGAAATATTTATCCAAAGGGAGAAAAGCAAAATGGAGAGAAGAATCACAAGAAGAAGAAGATCAAATCCGCAGGGAGAGTCTACATGAAATGTTGTGTAGTGATTAAAAATATTAAATGAACAAGCTAGAGAGAGCTTACTGGGCTACAACATTTACTTATAGAGTTGTAGAACATATGTTTTGTATTCTATGACATATTTCATATTGTGTTTCCATCAATGCCAAAGGGAGAGATTGATAACCTACAACTGATTGAATATCTTAATCAAATGAATTGACAAGTGAAAGACAGTGACTGAAGGTCACCGAGATACTAAAGTGATATGTAAGGAAATTAAATCAGTCAATGTATTATCATTGATGTCAACTAGTCTTGACTGTACTTATCATGATGGTTACAAACATCTAAAGAAGAAAAATGGTAAAGGAATGAGATATCTACATAAAGATGAGATGGATATGAAAGATATGGCTATGGTATACATTGGGTAACTTATTGATGAGTCTATGGCATCGTATTGTTGACTTGATTGTATTACATGATGTTGTTATGTATTGAAGATCAGAACTGAACAAGTTTATGTGGTTGATAGTTGAATATTTCTATATACATTGAGCTAGTGTAGTGTATACCGAGTATAGTATTAAATGATCAGGTATTCACCGACACATTCTGGTATTGCCCGAGTGAAAGAAACAAATAAAGTTTATAACAGTCGACTGAATTGATGAGCTGGACAATTGCTTATGATTCCAAGGTAGAAGATAAAGTTTGTTATGATGATCTAATGGATGAAAAAATTCAAGATTGATCAGATGAAGAAGAATGAAATGTGTTATAGACACAACTTTCGAGGAAGGTTAAAGTGACAAAATTAATGATGGAGATTAAGAGGCAAAATCTAATGGATGAGAAGAAAATGGTTTATGACATCTCTTTTAAGAGACACAAGAGATTCATTATTGAGTCTGGGATTATTGAAACTAGAGGAGAATTCACGTGAAAGGACTATTTTCATGCACCTCTAATCAAACAGGTTATTGATAGAACCGAGTTGAACTACAGACATTATCGAGCATCAAAAAAACATACACCAAGTGGAATAAGTTAGAGGATATGAAGGAGTGAATTGATTATTGATCAAAAGAGGTATTTTGAGCTTAACATAGGTCTAAAAATCTACAAATCTTAGTTCTATTTGAATCATATCATTATTGTATCAGTTTAACCATTGTTACAACAAAATCTCTTAATCGAGTGGACTTAATAGTCTTTTTTGTATTTCAATATGATATTCAATGAATGTTGATCTTTTTTCTTGTTGACCCCATAGTAAATGGTGGTCAAGGGAGAACTGTTAGTGATAAATCCTCTAACCAGGTCACACCTTACAATGTGTTTTGTAACCTTTGACAGGGTTGGCTCCTAACCGAGCTCACTTTAGAAAAGTGAATTATTTTGGGTTACCAGTCCCATCTAGTTTTTTCCCTAATAGGGTTTCCACATAAAAAATCTTTGTGTGATGTGTATTTGATGTGTTGAATTTTTATTTTACTTTATAGATTTCATAACTAGTCAAATCGTTAAATACAATATTGAATTTTCTATCAATCGGTAGATAAAGAGAAAGATATTGTTGATAGCTTACCAAGTTGATAACTTGATTGAAAAATTTGAATATGTACATTTGGGAGTTTGGGGACTGTAGGATAATTGGAATTAATTGATTCACCCACCCTCTCAGTTATCTAACACCAGTGTAGATGCCTACATTTTCCATACAACTCGCTAGCCTTGTGTATATTTTCTATATTTTGCAGATTTGTCTATAGAGGATCTGTGTTTGAATTGACAATTTTTTTTTTGCATTTATGCGTTTGATGGATGTCCATACCTATTCCAAAGCTCCTATTTTTTTGTGGTAGTGAGGATGCTAGAAAAGGATGTTAAACCCAGTTTTACACCTGCCAATTGATTTTTCTTGAAAGTTTCTAAAGATTTTTCCTACCAAATATTTTTGTGCATGTCTTGAAATCAATATGATTTGTGCCATGAGTTCTATATACTTTTATAGATTCTTCTACACTATTTTGAAAGCTTCCAATTTGATGTAGGCAGGAGGTGGCTAGGATAGTGATGTAGTGCAACCCGAGATATCCCAGGATAGATAGTCTAGATCTACACAAGAAAAAACAATACAAAAGAAACACAACAAGATAATGCTCAAATAGAATCTCATTCAACATGCTTGACTGTAAGGCCTTTCGGGTTGTGCCTAAATACAAATAATTACAGTAGTAAGTCTACAATCCTCTAGCTAGTCCAGATCTGTAGCACATTAGCAACTAGTGGAAACAATAAGGAAAATCTAAACTTGAGCTTGCAAGCCACCCATAAATCTCCTTCTCTCCAAGCATGCAAACCACTAGCTCTACTATTAAAAATATCAGACAAACAATCTTATCTAAAAGATCTCATAGGATCCACTTATTATCCTTTTCAAAATCCCTTCATTGACTCCCTAAATGACTATCCAAACCTTCCTTAAATAAATTTCTTCAACCAAAAGTCAGTTGGAAGAAACAATTAACTCCTAAGCCAAGTGGGATATATAACAAACAAATATTAAATGCAAGACTAGTCGGCTCTCAAATAGCCTTACAAAAAATTAATTCTCCATGTCAGTCTCTAGATCCACATAGGAGAATGCAATACAAGATACCAACATTAAGTAGATCAAGTAGGCCAACCAAATCTCTAAGAACTCTAGTCGGTAAGCCAAAACTACTGAGCACCAGTGAAACAACCGATCCAATTAGGCATCACTGAGAAAGCATGTCGATCGAGCACCACAAGCATCACCAAGCACATGTTCTATCGAGCACTAGAAGTTTACTGAGTTCCCTTCAGTGATTGATCCCCTTCAATGACTGAGCCCCTCAGTCAAAGTTGCAACCAAGTAACACCAAACACTCTAACATACATGATTGCCATCTACTCTAGGATGCTCCTGCATCAGACAACCTGGGTTTGAAAAGATGTTCTCAAAGGCTGGAAGAACATCTTCCAGGATTCAACACATAAACCCCAAATTGGTTCTTCACATATAGGTCCTTCGAGTCTTCACCTTGCATACTCTTCCACTTTTTCTTTCTCTGTCTTTTCAAGTCTTTTCTCAATGATCCAAAGGTCTGTTCTCCATATTGATCATCAATCCTTTCAGAATCCTTCAACTCAACTTGTCTCCCAAAGCTCAGGTTCCTCCTACCGAGTGTTGTATCTAGAAAAGGCATCAGGGAAAACTTCATGCCATTCTTCTCAATAGTAAACACATTCTTGACATAGTCATGAACAACCCTGCAATCATACTGCCAAGGTCTACCGAGAAATATGTGACAACTACTCATATCCACAATATCACACAACACTTGATCCTTAGACTGGCCAATCTAAAAATCAACAAGACATTTCTCTCTTACTTCCAAAGAATGAACATCTTGTAACCAACCAATCCTATAAGGATAAGGATGTCTCACTCTCTACAAACCAAGTTTCTAAACAATCTCCTCAGCTACAAGGTTATTAGTAACACCACTATCCACAATCACATTACAAAGTTTACATCCTGACTTGCACCAAGTTCTGAACAAATTACTCCTCTAACAAGGTTCCACCTTAGTACTGAGCAATGTTCTTCAAAACAACAAGTTTTCTGACTCTACCTCAAGTTCATTCAGTATGTTCTCATTCACCACAACATTCCTTCTATTATCGAGCTTCTTATGTGAACATTCAAAATATTGGTGTCCTTCCTCACCATAATTATAACAAGTACCCTTAAAGATAAACTTACCTAACCTCTTCTTCAACTCCACAGGTTTTGGTTCATCTTCAGTAGTCAGTTTATCCTTCATCAAGTGATCCTATTTCCACTTCCCTCGAGAATTGCCATGTTGTCTTCTCTTCAACTTATCTTATGCCTTCAGAGCATACTAATAAGAATCCTCAATCGAATCAATCTTCAGCATACCAAGCTCATCTTGAATATTGAATCTCAAACCATTCACATATTGAGCTACCTTTTCCTTACCAAGTTCTCTATGTCCAGACCGAATAGTCAACTTATAGAACTCCTCGGTATAGTCTTCCATAGTCAAATCTTTCTGCTTCAGATTCTAAAATTTCTTAAACAACTCAAGTTCATAGTCACCAGGTATGAACTTATCTTTCAACTTAGCCACCATCAACCTCCAACAATTCATCTTCATTTCACCTTCATCTTCTCTATTTTTTTGTAATTCTTTCCACCAAAGAAAAACATGTCCTTTCAACTTAGTCTGTGCCAATCTTACTCTAAGAGGATCTTCAATTTCTTCAAGCTCAAAGAAGTCTTCTAACTCACCAATACAATAAATCAAATCCTTAGGTCTCAAAGTACCAAAGAAGTTAGAAACTTCCATTCAGTAACTAGTACTTAACCAAGCTCCAGATCTATGCAACTAACCAATTCTGTCTTCACTAGATTTGTCCCTCCGATCATCTCCACTAGATCCAATAGCTTCAAAGTCTTTAGCAGCTTCTTCATAGCCATCTTCAGTACCAAGATTCCTTGGCATACCAGCAATAGTCCTCATGATCTTAGTAATCATGTCATTCTTCATCAATTTCATCTCAGATCTGAAATCTACTTCAACCTTCTTTGTGATGTTCAATTCTACAACATCATAGAGATTTGCAATCTCCCTAAGGTCCAATCTTCTCAGAGGTATCTTCAAGATCTTCAAAAACCCAAGGAAACAAATCACCAACCCAAGGTCCTGGTGCAAACTGCCTCAACTCGGTGATCGGTTTACACACTCAAGAACTTCAAGCTTTGATACCACACGGTGTAGTGCAACCCAGGATGTCCCAGGATGGATAGTACAGATCTACACCAATAAAAAAAATACAACAGAAACACAAAAAGATAATGCTCAAATAGAATTACATTCAACATGCCCAACTGTAAGGCCTTCTGGGTTAGGGCCAAATACAAACAATTATAGTAGTAAGTCTACAATCCTCTAGCTAGTCCAACTTTGTAGTACATCAAAAACTGGTGGAAACACTAAGGAAGATCTAAACTTGAGCTCGCAAGCCACCAAGAAATCTCCTTGTCTCCAAGCATGAAAACCACTAGCTCTGTTATTACAAATATCAGACAAACAATCTGATCTACAAGATCTCGCAGGATCCACTTACTATCCTTTTCCAAATCCATTCACTGACTCCCTCAAAAACTACCCAAACCTTCCTTAAATACATTTCTTCAACCACAAGTTAGCTGGAAGAAACAATTAACTCCTAAGACAAGTCAGCTTCTATAACAAACAAATATTAAATGCAAGACCAGTCAGCTCTCAAATAGCCTTACAAACAATTAATTCTCCATGTTGGCCTCTAGATCCACATAGGAGAATGCAACACAAGCTACCAACATTAAATACATCAAGTCGGCCAACCAAATCTCCAAGAACTCTAGTCAGCAAGCCAGAACTACCGAGCGCTAGTAGAACAATTGAGCTAGCTAGGCATCACTGAGCAAGCATGTCGACTGAGCACCACAAGCATCACTGAGCACAAGTTCTACCAAGTGCCAGAAGTTTACCAAGTTCCCTTTAGTGACCGAGCCCCTTCAATGACCGAGCCCCTCGATTAAAGATGCAACTGAGTAACACCGAACACTCCAACATATAGGATTGCCAACTACCCTAGGATGCTCCTACATTAGATAGGCTAAAAATGGTCGTGGGATTTGGAATTTTGTCAAATAATTCATGTGCCTTGTTTAATGTTTATCTATTTTCGCATAGCCAAAATTTTTAAGCCCTATAGTTATCGTAACAACTTAATAAATCATTTAATCAGATATTTCTCATGTTTTGTTCAAACAACTCATTTCTCCCATTTACAATGGGACTGGTAGCAACGTATTGAAGATAGCAATAAAAAATGATCAGATGGCGTGTAAAGTCATAAAAAAACTAATGCATTAGATTGCTTCAATGGGGGTTTCTCTCTCTAAGATTGTCAGGTGTTGGATTAAAAAAATAGCTCCTCACTTTCATATAGTAAACACCTTTAGTGTAAATATGGAAAGGACCAAATTTTAGTAGTGTGGACGATGTCACATTATAGGTATTATTATTTTTTACAAATTATATCTCTTAATGTGTATTTGGTCCTTTTAATTTGATTGAATCCCTAAAAGTATATAATCAATTTTCTTTGAATGGAGTCATTATTGTAGAAGTATTTTATGGAATTGTGAAGATGGAAAATGTACATCTAGCATCATTTAAAAAAAATTATTTAACATTCTTTTTCAAAAGAGTATGATATTTAAAAAAAAAAAATCTTATAGAGTGTTAATCATCACCAATTTTCTCCTTCTATTTGAACATGCATCTTGTCACATATGAACCATTTTCCATTTATTTCTATCATCCAAGATATTGACACCTTTGGACACAATTACACATGCTAGCATCTTCCAAATCCAAACTTTTCCTTTCTCACCCCAATCTACCAAATGAAAACTTTCCCTTTCTCACCTCAACACTTGCCTTTGTTTGACCCCAAAACCTTAGTTCACTTATAATGATCTAAGAAGCTCAAAATTTGTTTATTTAAAGTGAGGATAAACTAAAAATGAACCTCCATTCAAGGATTGAAAAACTTGACTCTTCATATTCAAATTGATATCTTTCCATGAAATGTGAAAGGAAGCCAACATATGAATTCTCCTTCAAAATGGTCATACCCATATAACCTTGAAACCAATTTTTATATCGAAGATCTCATCATTTGCTTTTCATAATTGAACCTAGAGAGGTCAAGTTTGTAAATAAGATCAAGTGGAATAATAGGCTATGAAGAAACCCATTTTTGTGTAATAGTAGGACATTTTTTTTTATAATTGTAGGACCTTGATTCTTTCTTCATGTTCCTTTTCAAGCCCCTTAAGATCTTCTATCCTTTACTTGTTTTCAAGTATGATTTCCCATTATTTTAAATGTGAATTTTTATCTATGTTGGATTGTATTGTATAAACAACATGTGGGATCCTCATAGTATTCCTAGACATATGTTCTCTCATAATAGTTTTTGATATCAAACAACCACAAAAAAAGGCTGTTGTCCATTACAAAACAACAACCCAAAGGCATAACAAACAATGAGTTAACATCACACTAACAAAAAATCAACATAAAAACTATTACCAGGGAAAAGTGGTAAATTGTAAGCAATAACTAACAACACATAGTCCAACAATATTTTCATAGCTAAAACTAAAAAAAAACTATAAGTAAATGAAATGTTCATCTTGGAACCAAAGTCTAATATGTTGGATTACGGAGAGGAGGGGTGAATCCGTAATCCTTGATTCTAAATACCTTAAAAACTTTTCTCTGATTATCTCAGTAGTAGCTCGGTAAAACAAACTTTGCTGATTATCAACAACAATAAATAAAATATAACAATTAGTAAATCATTCACAAAAATCATGCATCACATGTAACACTAGTATTTAACATGGAAACCCAACTTTGTGAAAAACCACTGTGGGACTTGTCACCCACTAAGAAAATACTCTTCTAAAGTACACTCGGTTAAGAGCCAATCTAGTTAAAGATTACAATGCACACTATTAGGTGTCACCGGGTTAAGGGATTTACCTTAGATCTGTTAGGATCTTCACCCTATTAGGAGTGGCCTTGTTAGAGGGCTTCAAACACTCTTTAGAATGTTACCCTTTTCAAGGATTTTACAATAAGACTGTTAAGTCTACTCTTTTAAGAGATTTCTCTATTTCAAATGCTAGTAAGCAACAAAAAATAAACTAAATTGTAGATTTGCAAATATCTTTGATCAATCAGATCCTTTGTGCACTCTTCAATCTTCACTTCAATTCTTCATTATCCATTGGCTTCAACACTTCATCAAATCTTTCTTTTCCACTTAGAATCTCTCTTTTCATTCTTCATTGCAATAGTCGGTAACCATTCAACTATTCAATTTTCCAGCCATTTGTTCATACAAATCCATCCTTTATATAGACAATTTTTTTCTCTTAATCTCCTTTATTACATTTTCCTTTAGTCAATCTTAATCATCTAATTCATTATACCTTGAATCGAGATCTAGGTAACACATTTTCTTTTCACCTAGGAACTTGAACTTTTCTTGGAACTTGTTCCATTTGCTTTAACCATCTAGATCTTTTCGTAGATCTTGACCTTGAATTTTCCTATTCGTAGATCTCTTGTAACTAATTCTCCTTGTCATCATGATCATCCAAATCATCATAGCTAATCATTAAATGTCAATTCAATCCTTATTTAATATCTTTTCCTCGCTCGGTGTCCTCCTTTAGAATTTTAGTTTACTTGGCTCGGTGCCTAAACCTTTCCTTGCTATTCAGTACCTTCAGTTCGAGTTACTTTTGTCTTTTACATTTACCAAGTGACATTTCCTGCTCAGTGGACAAAACAACTTAACTTACCAAATTGACAAATCTTTATCACCATGCTTTACCGACTTAACATAATCATATGTTAGGTAGAAAAAAATTATATCAACATAATCTAATAATTGTCTGATCTGTATCAATTCCCCATTTAAGTTCTTCACCTTCTCAACATCTCATTTCTTCTTCTTCTTAACTCATTCAACTTATATCATTATCGAATGATATGGCAACATAATATAAACCAAAAATGAATTGCTTAACATCAATGACAAGACAATAATTGATCTAACATTTCTACTATAATGTATTCATCTTATCTTGGTTGGTCTTCATCATCACCATCAAATATTCAATCTTAAACATTACTATTAGTTATGGTAAGACAATAAACTAGTAGAAAAGCCTAAAAAATTAAAAATTAAAAAGATGTTCATACTAGAACCATAGTCCAATTTACCAACATACACAAAAATAAAAATAGTTTTGACAGGAAGCTTCTATAATAAAAGAACAACATAAGAAAAATAGATCTAGAGACAACAAGGCATGGCCAATGGATTTTATGTTGCATCTCGATTGATAGGGCACATGTATCTAGTCATTCAAAAGGAATTTGAACATTTCCTTGTAGTTTCCTTTAATATTGACATGCTTCCCCAACAACTTACACTAGATGAGACATAGGGAAGCTGCCAAACTATGTGTGTGCTATGAAAACTACCTTCATAGGGTTAGTATTGTCAATAAATGAATAAAATAACTAAATTACCACAAATAGAAAGCTAATTTAAGAAAATAAAGAAAAAAATCACTCTATGGACCTCTATTTAGATTTTATAATGCAAAGCTCTCAGCAAGCTTCCATTAATGATAGCTCTAAAATGAGAATTTAAGTTATAAGAAAACTAAGAATTCAATTCCAAAAGAAATTAAGCCTTAATTAACACTAAATTTGTCTTGCTAGCTCAAAATTGCAAGAGGTTTGATGCTATTCTCATATTTGTGAATCATAATTGAGTGATTTATGCCTTGCTTTTATAGATTTTGGCAAGGGTAGGGGGTGGAGTTGAGTTGATCATGGTTGGATTAGGGTTAATTCCATGGTTCCACCTTTGGAGACAATTTAAATGGATTATCCTAAAAGTTTGGGACAAAGAGACAAAATGGATGGCCAAGATGCTCTCACCTTATGTGTGATTGAGATTTGTTTTGAGCTTGATTCATGTGAGTCCAATCCTTAAATCCTATTGGTTGCTGCATTTTCCTCCCATTTGGTGTTGAGGAAAAATAGAGATTTAATAATTGAATTTATTAAATTTGTTTAGCCATGTGTACCCCTTAAATGGGTTTATTTGATTTAAATTGAACTATACAATTAATTAGATTAATTGCATAATTTATTGATTTATCATGATTTATTGGTTTTAAATTGATTTAATGGCTTTTGATTCTCAATTGAATTTGGATTATGGCTTGATTACAATTTTACTTTGATTTTAGCTTGATTTGATTTTATTGCTTTGATTTTGCCTTGGTTTCTCACTTGAATTAATCTTGTCCATTTTTAGGTGATTACAAATGCCCCTCTTTGAATTGATGTGCAAAGCGTATCGGTTCAAAGAATGCCCTGATCGTTTTGATGCGAAGTCCTGATTAGATTGATGCTTGATTTGATATTTGATAAAGGATGTAGATCTTGATGATAAAAGTTGATTTAGTTTTGATTGATTTGAAGTCCTTGATGGTCATTCTGATGATAGGTCACCAATATGATGCCTGATTCGATCTGATTTGATGTTTGATGCCGTACTTGATTGATAAGAGAATTTTTTTTCAATGAAAGATTAAGCTTTGATTTGATGTTATGCTCCTAATTTGATGATAACAATGCCTATCCTGATTGTCCTAGTGTATGCCCCCTCGAAAATGAAATGAAATTTGATCCTGGTGAAAGATATTACATTTTCAAGCAATTAGTGTTGAAAAATATTTAGTTATGAGCAAATGTTGATTTCATGTCCAATAATGTATTTGTGATGTTGTGATAACGAATGCCCTTGACTTAGCTAAATAGGTGAAAAATTTTGGTCCCTGGTCACTTTTTGGTCAAAAATGCCCGTTTTAGGTCAAAATGGGCTATATAAAGGGGTAAAAGGTCATTTTCACTATTCAGTTTTACCTTCTCTTTTGAATTTTTCACTTTGACCCCTTTGAGATTTTTTCACAATGGCAATTCTGATTTGAGAGCATGGGTTCGAGCGAGGCCACCGATATCAGTGTCAACCTGGCTACGAACCTCCCGTATGTACCCCAATAATTCTTTTGTCTGATTACAGCCTTTAATTTTGAAAATTTTTGATTTTTCAATTAAAAACCCTATTTTTTTCATTTTTTAAATTTAGTAGCGCATACAACCATTTTAACAGTGCGTATACAATTCCTGCTGTGCATCTGCGATTTTCTGCAGTGCTTTTAAACTTTTTAGTAGGGCTTACAAATGCTAAAGCTAGGGCACGTTTCGCTTTCACCCTTTTCTACAACACTTTCACATTTGATTGGGATTTTAAGATTTTTAGTAGCACGTACAAGGGTTTCCTGCAACATGTACTATATCCTATAGTGCATACACTTTGTTGTAGCATGTACAATAGTTTTCACTGCGCTTTTGATTTTTTAAGTAGTGCATTTGATTTTTAGCACTTTTAAGCAATGAAATAGCACGTACACCCTATTTAGCAAAATTTGTGAGCCTTACAGTCAGTTTTCTGATCCATCTGATGTCATCAAGTTATCGATTGACTTAGATTTTTGAGTTCTACTTCTAGCAAGTCGTATGACATCAGTTCGATTCATTTGATATTGAACGTTTGATGGTCAATCTTTATTTAGATGATGGATGATGATAAATTTTCCATCCTCTCTGAATAGAATCAGGAAAATTGATTGTGGTTTGATTAGATTTGATTGTTTGATTGACTTAAGATGATCCAATAGTTGATGGTTTCGATATCTGATGTGTTTAAACTTTCTTTTTCAGTTTTCACTTCAGAAGCTAGTTGTCTGAGGCCTATTTCCTTTACCTTTCGATGTGATAGATGACTTGAGTGGGCCAGAGCACCAGGTGATAGGCCGATGTGGGCTATCTTTCTTACTCTCTCTCCCTCGATTCCATGTGAATCAAGGTCTTCTTACCGCTATGGTAGAGTTTTGGCACTTTGACCATAATACTTTCCATTTATTGATGGGAGAGATGACGATCACTCCCGAGGATGTATATAGCTTGCTGCGGATCCCTACTCATGGGGAGATCATCTACTATGACCAAGTATATGATGGAACAATATGTAGATGCATATTTTCAGATCTTACCATTGGATATGAGAGCATCCTGTTGGTAGTTCCCTTTGATCTTCAACTTGTAGATTTATACTTTGATGGATAACTTATAATGATATTTTGACTCTATCACCACTCCAAAGTCTACAAGGAAGAGGGCCAATTAACACAGATCAACAATGAGATCTTCCTACACTTTGAGCCTTAATGCTCAGGCGGGTGTACCCTTGACTCACTTCTTCAAAGGAGTCTCAAAACAATATACAACTATACCCCTTACTAATTGATTAAAGATTTTATCATTTAAATTTGTGTATGATTGATGATGATGGATTGCTTCTAGAGAATGGACCAGTGCCTTAACCAGGGCATAGAGTCACTCACCAACATAAATCAACTGAAAACCCTAACTAAAAAAAAAAAACACTTGAATTCAGGATAAGTGCTTTTCCTATTATCCTTCTCACTCACATACCAGGACATCAAATTCTTATCAAGCCATGAACTCACTAAAATTACCTGAAAGACTTTAATCCTAACTTTGTTAGGAACTCAAAGATAATTTCAAAATACTCTTTGTTTACCATATGATAACCCACTTTGTGAAATTAACATATATGAGCTCAAGAACAAAACAAGAAGACATACACCACTATGAAATTGGAATTCAACTCTTTTCTCATTAAGACTTGCAGAATCAATACATTATCAAACAACAAAATGCCAAAGGAACAGACCCAAAATCCAGGCTCTCCTTGTTCAGTAAATTAACATCAACAACTAGGGACCAAAAAGAAAGTTTTGGAACCCCCACTAAAACAAAAAAGCTACAATATATACCACCATTAGTCACCTTGGAATCCTCAAAGAGGATGCATCAAGCTTTGGGTGACTAGGGTTAGGGTTTCAACCACCCAACCAACTAGAAATGGTCACAAATTTATTATAGGGGAAGAAACCCAGGCAACCAGGAGAAAGAAAATCCTGGAGTGATCCACAATCATGAAAATTTTACTGAGAAAGTATTGAGAACCATGAAAATGCCAAATTGTCAACCTGTTCGGCCACCTACAGCATGCCTCGAGCATAAAAAACATAGTACAACCCCCTGTAGATGATCATGGAACACCCTGGACCACACTGTAACAGCAAGCACCACCAAAAAAATCAAATCCAACCGTGAAAGCATTCAATTCTGGTCCTTTCTGTCACTGAGAAACCCTTTGCAAATTTGAATTTGAAAAACAACGGTCGTTTCCAAGCGCCAGTAGCAAATCGACGGTCGACATTTGAAATCAGATCAACTTTAAGTCATGGCCATCAGATCTTCCCTTTTCATGATCTTTATGTCTTTAACCCATCTAGATACCTCGAGTTAACCCCTAGCAGATATGCGACAAAGCATTTTCCAGTTCACGCAATGAAAAACTTAACTTGCCTTTAACTCCGTGACTTAGCGAACAAAGGAAACCTAACTTACCCCGATTACATTTGGCAAATTGGTGACAAAAGGTTTTCGCCAGTTTGCAGAACATTTTAAGTCACCGCTAAAATATTTAGCGACTACATGACCTTCCTTCACTGAATCGCCAATCATTTTGGAACACCACCAATTCTCTTTGTGAATGAGCGAAAACCCTTGAAACTTGTCGGACCACCAAAACTTTATCTGAACTGCCAAAAGACCGAGAAACCTTACTGGGCCCAGATCAAGAAGATCGATAGTTGTCTCATCTTCGCATAGACTTCCAAGATTCTTCCAGATCATAAGACAACTGTTGGATGAAGAATCTTGCCTTGCCCTGACAACCCTCTGACACCGAAAGAGATCAACGACTATCTTAAGATCGCAAGTGTCAGAAAAAACCCATCAGATTACACGCCGATCGTCGATGCTCTGTCACCGTCAGAACCCACTAAAATTTGGAAATCCTCGGCCCCACTGACAACATGCCCAGTCACACAACATGGAGCAATTAGATAGTTACAAATCAGCACACCGTGGCACACAAAAACCATTTGGCAATCAGACCCACCTTTATACTGCCGCCTGAGAAAAGGTAACATCGACGGCTGGCATAAGATCTCAAAGCTCTGACACATCTCATGAGAACTTATGCCAATCATTGATCAACTAACAATGTCAGGACCCTCTGACACATCCAAAAACTAGGTCCCACTGACAATGCCAACATATTAATACATGGACCAATGAGAAGCTGCCAAATGTACCTACATGTCACCTTGGACCCATAGTTTGAAGTGTCGTGTCATAAAGTAAGATCAACAGCCATCTCAACATCACATAGCTCTAACAAATCCTTTGCGCTTTAATGACAACTATCGAATTGAAAATCTATCAGAAAGATTAGGCCTGAGAAATATCAAGCCGAAACATAGGAAATATTAAGGCACAGGACTTAGGCTTAGGGAAATATTAGGCGCTGAGGACTATAGGAAAAATTAAAGGCCACCGGGGGTAAAAACTTAAGAAAAATTAAAGCGGGGGCCGACCAAAAATATAAATCATGTGCACACAAAGGTTTTTAAGTGGCCCAAAAAAGTAACTTTAAAATAGAACAGGGCTAGGGCATTACAAAGGGTATTTTGAATGTAACGGCTAGTTTTTTGAATATTCTGCTTAGGGCTTTAGCCAGAGACATGAAAAATGATACAGAGACCAAGGGAAAGATAATGAAGCCATAATTTTTTTTGCATGTGCTAACACATCCAGTGGGCTCAGTTTACTTCTTTTCCAATACTTCTAGCAATAGTTGGTGTACTCATCAATGGTTTCTTGGTTCCTGATCAACAGGTCCATGGGTTTGTAGTTGGTTGGGGTTGGATCTTGGAGGACCTGATTGATCATCCTCATAGGTTTGATTAGGGCTCCTGTGTGTTAGCTCAGTTATACCATGAGCTCCATGATGTTGTATATCGTCGCAAGGCTACTTGCTTTGCTAGAGTATTCCTACTTCAGTTATGGACCTGAGAGCATATTCCTATTACTCGTCCCATATTAGTTCATCATTGGGATGCAGGATGGCCTTTTGCCTGGATGTGTGAGGGGATGGTTGTGCAAGCCCACCTAAGCAAGGTGGATTACTAGTAGCACATCATTGATGATATAAATAAGGTGGTCTGGAGACCATACATTGGATGTGAGCCATGGCTAGAGGATGCAAAAGAGCTTCCCTACATGTGCATGCCTTGCTGGATGATAGGGAAGACACCCTTGGTTATTGAGTGGTTATGCTTCCATAGAGTTTTATGCTAGTTTGGTCGAATATAGGGGATGCCTCAGGGGTTAGCCCTTTATGCTCATGTATAGGTTGAGAGGTCCATCTGGGGTCCTCAGATTGACTATAGGATTGCATGAGATGAGTTATTATAGCTGCCCCACCTTGTGTGGGATATGAGAGATCATATTTTTGATGTCAACATGACCGATGATTATGCACAGTGGTTCATACAGAACCCCTTTCCTAGATTTACAGATTCAACTAAGCTAGTGCCTAGAATTGAGGAGGAGTCAGATGATGATGGTGGATATGGTAGTGGTGGTAGGAGATGGGTTCATCAGGGATGCTGAGGTGGGAGAGCGATATGAAAAGGCAGGCCTATTATTCCTATTATTTCTACCCATGCTCTTGTTAGAGGTAGAGTCCAGATGAGAGGCAAATGAGTTAGGATGAGGTGTGGTCCTTACAAAGCACTCCATCAAGTGGGTGTTGAAAAACTAGTCAGATGGGGTCAGCATAGAGTTCGGGTGTATAGGAAAGTTGGTGCACAGGTTGTGGCAGACATTGATGCATAGGAGGCCCAAATTCTTATAGATCAGGCACAAGCACTTCCAACACCTCCTACTCCACAGGGTCCTCTTCCTTCTTAGATTCCATCTTATTCTTCTATTCTATGATCTTCTTCTTAGCTTCCATCTTCTTCCATTCCATCTTCTTCCATGACCACCATAGGATCCTCTTGCATAGGCTCCTTTAGTAGAGGCTCCAATGTCAACTTTTGATGTTTGGGCTTTACAGTCTAATGTTTTAGAGATTAGGCAACAGGCCAGTCAGTTGGGAAGCATGATGCAGACATTCATGGCTACTATGATTCAACATGGGCTACAGGCAAGTTCGAGTCGAGGTCTAGATACAGGTCCTGGTCCTAATAGTGTCGGCGGTTCTGGTAGTTGATTAAATATGATTGATCCATTCTTTTGATGTATATTATGATGATTATTTTTGATATCGAGACACTGGACTCATATTATTTTATTCAATGATGTTTATTTATGATCAATACTCGTTATGTTTGATGGACTTTGATTCACATATTTTGATGGACTTTGATGATATGACTATGATCTACATGCTTTGTTTTTATTCTTTTCAAATGCAGTTTATGATATGAATGCACATGTTTAGTTATGAGAATGTCTTATTTATGACATAGAATAAATGGATGTATGTAATGCATGGTTTAATGTTTAACAATGTATGATGATGCTATTTAATGGTTTAACGATTAATTCTATGTGATGATGTTTATGGATGCATTTATATGACGTTATGGATAATGCAATGTAATGCGATGGATGCAAATGAGATGTAAATGTAATGGATGCACTTATATGATATAATGCATGGATTTTGATGACTTACTGACTAATGATGAATGTAATGATAAATGATATATGGATTAATGACAATCTAGATGTTAATGCAATGACCTAATACACTTATTTTTTAATATAATTCAATGTTTAAATGTAATGAACCTTGATGAATGCACCTCTATAAAAAATGCAATGTACTAATGAGATGAAATTAAATGCAATGCAATTAATAATGTCCTAATGATTTAATTAATGCAAATAAAAGATGAGAATTAAAATGAATGCAAACTAATGTAATGCAATCTTAACTGAACTTAATGATATGAGCCATAATGATAATGAATGTGACTAAATGGAATGAACTAAAATGAATGCAAACTAAAGAAAATACAATTTAATGATATGAACTATAATGATAATTCAATGATTTGATTTAAAATGAATGCAACCTAATGTAATGAATTTAAATTAACTAAGGTTAATGCCCTAATTGGATGCAAGATTACAAAGAATTAGATGATTCCAAATGTAACCTAATTTAAAAATGTAATTAATCTAATGCAAGACACCTTTGTTTTTTATTGTTGATTTCCAACACACTCTATCACATATAGTTTTTGTTGACCATTTGATTTTTGAGTTTTGATTAACTCCACCCCCGTCTTTTCTCTTTTCCAAAAACCATTTTGAAATAAGAAAAATAAACAACTTAAATGCATTTAATCTAGGATGGATGCAGCTAGCTATCACTATTCACAAATTGGAGCTTATATTCATCATTGAGCAGTTTTGAAACCTGAAATTAGTACAACCATTACTGGTTCAACCATGATGATATGAATACCTATTTCCTTTTTCATGTTGCCTTCCCATTCTTGGTACAACTATCACTGATTGAAATCCATCACGAGAGTATGAATACTAATTTCATCAGATTCTATGTTGCAAGTGGATTTTGGTATTATGATTTTTAACATCAAAATATCCAAGGTATCTTGTTGCGTAAGAAAACAAAGATCTCAGTTTTGTCATATATACATGTGCTCGATGATTATTTGATGATCATGTCCATAGAAGGATGATACATACTTTAAAACTTTGACCTTAAGACACTCATTCAGAAATCAATAAAATATCAAGCTTTCATCATAGCTTGTCTAGTTTGAAAACTTTCATCGATTTTGCTCGAAAGAAATGATTTCATCAATCAAGTAATCACTTAAAAAAATTTCACTTTTTTTCAAATCCATATTTCAGGTATAGTTCCATCCATTTTATACTTTTAATCCTGATAAAGGTAAGGTCTTTGTGAGATCTTGGATCAAAATTTTATGTTCGTTTGATTGACGTTAGGATTTGGATGTGATCGTGTAAGTGTTTCACTTATGTTTTGATGAATTGATTTGGTGTCATATTGATATTTTCTTTGATGAATCCTTCCTCCTTTAGAATAGATTTGCCCCTAGTTTAATGTTATTGTGTTTGTCGGACTTGGGGCATTTTCAGATTGGTGACGAAAGCTTTAGGTACTTGCAAATGCAATTGTGGGGTTTTATTATGCAATATATACAAATGCTAGCAAATGCAATATTTACAAGGATGATGACTAGGCATGAGACTGACGTGAAATTTTAATGGTGCCCATTTACTAAGTTTTCATCGATTGAATGGATTTCATCTTTTTCTATTTTTCAAGATTTTTCCCTTTTTCTTTGCTACCAAGGTGCCTATTTGCTAGGTTTTCACCAAGGCACTTTCTTTTCTTTTTCCCTTTTTTTTTGTATTTTTTCTTTTTTCAATTATTTTTTTGTTTTCATATCATCAAGGTGCCTATTTGCTAGGTTTTCACCAAGACAACATATTTTTGAGGATCAATTCTGAATGTTTTTGGCTTTCTTCATGCTCAATTTTCCACTATTTTTGATCTTTTATACTTTTCTCATTTGTTTTCTCTTTTCTATTTTTTAATATTTTTGAATTTTTTAGAATCTCTTTTAACTATGTACAATAAATAGGATGCTCTCTCATCTAATTTTCTAATACTCTTTTTCTTTATACCCTTTTAGCTGCTTCATGTGTAGAACCTTTTCATGTGTATACTATTGATGGGTTCTTGCAACTCTTCTCCTTCACAATCAACTAGTTTATAGGTGCCAGTTCCAAAAGAAGAGGTGATTAAAAAAGGTCCTAACCAGTTTTCTTCCAATTTTTCTTTCATCTCTCTTTCTACTTGATTTTTAGGGTTCTCTCGCAACACTAGATCACCTATTTGGAATGTCCTTGGTTTGATGTGCTTGTTATAGTTCCTTGACATTCATTTCTGATACACTTTTAATTGGTCAAAGGCTTGTTCCTGTCTTTCATCTAGTAGCTCCAATTCTTGCAACCTAGCAACCCTATAGTCTTCTTCACTTAGTAACCCATGCAATGAGACTCTTACAAATGGGATTTCTACCTCCAAAGGTAAAATTGCTTTCGCTCCATAAACTAAAGAAAATGGTGTAGCTCCTATTGGTGTTCTGATGCTTGTCCTATAAGCCCATCGAGTAGGGTTTATTTGAATGTGCCAATCCCTACGTGAATTATCCACTCTTCTCTTCAATATTTTTAGGATGTTTTTGTTTGTAGCTTCTTCTTATCCATTACCTTGTGGGTAATATATTAAAGAGGAGTGATTTACCACATGAAATTTTATACATAGTTCTTTCAAGTCTTTGTTCTTGAAATATTTTTCATTATCTGTTATTATGGCGCGAGGAACACCATATCTACAAATTATGTAGTTTAATATGAATATGGATATTTTCTTTCTTGTGCCAGTGGATAATGGTACAAATTCTACCCATTTGGTAAAATATTCAGTTGCTGTAATGATGAATTTATGACCATTTCATGATGGTGGATAAATCATCCCTATTAAATCAATGAAGGGTGCTCCCCTTAATACCACAAACACATAACAGAAATAGAGAAACAACAACAATATGCAAGAACAGAAAATGGGCTTCTTATTATCTCCACAAATGTGGAATTACAAACTTTCAGAATTACAATATGCAAAGCCACATGGGAATTCCCTTACAATATTCTTTAGGACAAAGCCTTGAATCAATACCCAGATCTACTACCTAGAACTGCTCTGAACTACCTAAGACAACACTACAGACCTTTCTTATATAGGCAATTTCCACCGCCCGAGAAGGTTCCAGAAATTTAGCCCTTTAGGGAAACTAAACATATAATTATTTATTTTTTACAATTATTACAATAGGGTCAGCTCGAAAGAAATACAAAATATGATTTTAGGTAACCCAACTTTCGGAGGCCATAAATTTTTAACAATAACTCCGTTTTTCTATTGTAACCACTTTTTGGAAATGCCCTCACGAGATCTACAGTGCACGAAAGGCGCTAGCACCAGTCACCTAGGGGTCGATCGCGATCTGGAGCCTCTAAGGCCTTCAAAATTGACTTGAAAGATTTCGTATCCAAAAACCTCAATAACTTCACCAATACTGATGATGTGGCAATGAAAATCAATTGGTAGGCTGAAATGATTGAGATGAACCTCCAACTGTGAAATCAGAACATCCCGAGATCATATGACCAACTTACTAAAAATAGTAAGTTTCCATAAATAGCAGCTCCACACAAGAAAAACCTTATTGAAAACAAAATGGAAATATTTTTGGGTGATGCAAGATTGCTCTTACACCCAGGATGCTCCTGCATCGAAACGTGGGGAAATTTCAGAAGTGACCCTATCACGACTCAGGTGTGAAGAGGGAAACCAAGATGGTTAACCTCCACCTTTGTTAGCCATGATGAATCTTCAACAGGTCATCCTTTCCACTTGACTAGATATTCTTCATATGTGTGATTCCTTGTGCTACTACCAACACGACTGTCCAATATATCCTCAATCTATTTAATATTTGAACTGGTTGCTAGAATACTCCACTGTGCTGCTGTGATCTCATCTTCAACACCTCCCTCATGATACTCTGCCAGATCTGAAATGTTAAACACTGGGGAAATATTCAGCTCAGTAGGAAATTCTACCTCATATGCATTTCCTGAATTATGCTTCTTTAGTATCTTACATGGCCCAAATTTCTTCATTTTCAACTTGTTATATGTACCAACTGGAAATCTCTCATTCTGCAAATGAACCATGACTTCATCTCCAACCTAAAATTCCTTCTGCCTCATTTTCTCATCTGCCTTAGCCTTATACTACGCATTCATCTTGGTAATATGATTCCTCACCTCCTCATGGATGTTCTTCAAATGTTCTGCAAAATCCTCAGCTTCAACACTACTTATTTCTCCTTTATCTATCTTTCTCAACTCAGATACATATTTTGGACTACTTCCATATACAATCTGTAGATGATGTGATGAACTAAACTTCAAATCTGTCTTCAACTCTTCACTTTCTATTAATGTCATTCTATTTTCTACCTTATTTGGAAAACTGGCTCCTAGAATCAAGTCCATCCGATGATAGATCTTTCTTACTGGTGGTAATCCATCAGGCAAATTATCAGATACAATATCTTGAAACTCATTCAATAATTCTGCAACTTCTATAGGTACATCTTCTACTTCCTCTTTCTTAGCCTTTGGAATTAAGGTAAAACACATATGCTCATGCCACATACCATCTAAGAAATTTCCTCTATCAACAAAAGTTATTCTTGCATTACCACATACCTTTTCTTCTATTTCCTTCAATGGTTTTAGCTTATGTCACACTCCATCTTTTATCAGGGAAAAGGTATTTGCACGACCATCATGTATAACACATCTGTCAAAATTCCATGGTCTACCGAAAAACATATGACATGCATCCATAGATATGATATCACATAGTAACTCATCTTTGTATCCGCCGATCTTGAACTTCACTAGGCACTATTGATTGACCATGACCTTGTGGTCATCCTACACCTAGGCAACCTGATATGGATGTGGATGTTTCTGCCTCTTGAGTTTCAACATTGTCACCATCTCTTTTGACACTAAATTATTAGTACTACAACAATCAATAATCACATCACAACACTTACCCTCACACTTGCATCTAGTGTGAAATAGGCTCCTCCTTTGCTCAAGTTCATTCTCACCACTCAGTAGGACTCTTCTGTTAATCAATGTTTCTCCTCTTTTAGCATCTTCAGAATGTGATGATCTGGCATCCTCATCAACATGTGCAACTTTGGCCTAGCATTCATTCCTCATATTTGTCCTTTCTTGTCGTTGAGGACATTCAAATGTGCTATGACCTTCATTTTCGCAATAAAAATATTTTCCACAGAAGCCTCCTCTTCTAGATCCTTGTCCTCTTCATCTTCCTCTCTGATCTCTATTATTCTGATCATGGAAATGATTGAAATTATCTCCTCTCTGATTCTGACTATTACTAGCCTCATCCTACCTTTTTGGATTTTCATTTCGATCTCCATATGATCATCCACCAGAGCTTCCATCACGACCTCATCCGCTTTGTCTGCTCTCAAACTTCTTGTTAAGCTTTTCCTCTACTTTTAGGGCAAATTGGTATGCCTCTTCAATACTATTCATTCGAATCAGATTCAATCCTTCCTAAATGCTCGGCCTTAACCCATTAAGGTAATGGGCAACTTTCTCCTTATCAGCTTCTGCATGGCCTGTCCTGATAAGGATTCAATAGAACTCCTCTATATACTCTTGAACAGATCTTCCTGCTTGCTTCAAACTTTGCATCTTCTTCAGTAGGTCAAGCTCATAATCAACATGAATGAACTGCCGCTTCAATTTATCCACCATTCGATCCAATCTTGTGATTTTATCTTTCCCTCTTCTATTTCTCTCCAATTGAATCTCTTTCCACCAGATCTTCGCATGACCCTTCAGTCCAGCCTTCATGAATTTGACCCTATCAGGATGCTCAATATCTTCATACTGAAAATATTCTTCACATTCATTGATCCAGTCGATCAATTGCTCTGGGTTAAGATTTCCTGAAAATGTAGGAACCTCAATCTTAGGTCTTTTCCCGATCTTGAAAATGGCCCAAAAAATTCTTTCTTCCTTCTGGTTCAAAATTTCACCTTCTTGATCTTATTCTTCGACATCATCCTCGCTTTCATCTCTAACATTAAGATTCATTCCTCTGCGAATCTATTCTTGCAATGCTTGCACTTGTCTTTGGAGCGCTCTAAACTCAGGTGTTACAACACTAGCTCTTCCGCCACGTTTCTTTTGTGGAGGCATTTTCACGATGCGCATTGAAACCCTAACCACGGTCCTGGTGCAAACTGCCTCATAGTCGGCACTCTATTTACACAGAAAATCTAAGCCACAGTCCTGGTGCAAACTTCCTCACAATCGGTGATCTGTTAACACAGAAACCCTAACTTACGGTCCTGGTTCAAACTGCCTCACAATTGATGATTTGTTTACATAGAAACCCTAACCCATTGTCCTAGTGCAAACTGCCTCACAATCGACGATCTGTTTACACACTCAGGAACTCTTGCTCTAATACCACTTGATGAAGGGTGCCCCTCTTAATACCACAAACACATAACAGAAACAGAGAAACAACAACAATATGCAAGAACATAAAATGAGCTTCTTATTATCTCCACAAATGTGGAATTACAAACTTTCAGAATTACAATATGCAAAGTCACATGGGCATTCCCTTACAATATTCTATAGGACAGAGCCTCCGAACTGCCTAAGACAACACTATAGACCTTTCTTATATAGGCAATTTCCACCACCTGAGAAGGTTCCTGAAATTTAGCACTTTAGGTTGACTAAACATAAAATTATTTATTTTTCACAATTATTACAAAAGGGTTAGCTCAAAAGAAATATAAAATATGATTTTAGGTAATCCAACTTCCGGAGGCCAAAATTTTTAACTGTAACTCCATTTTTCTATTGTAACCACTTTTCGAAAATGCCATGACGAGATCTATAGTTCTTAATAGGTGCTAGCACAAGTCAGTCAGGGGTCGATCGCGATCTGGAGCCTCTAAGGCCTTCAAAATTGACCTGAAAGATTTTGTATCCAAAAACTTCAATAAATTCACTAGTACTGATGATGTGGCAATGAAACTCAACTGGTACGCTGAAATGACTGAGATGAACTTCCAATTGTGAAATCAGAACATCCTGAGATCGTATGACCAACTTACTAAAAATAGTAAGTTTTCATAAATAGCAGCTCCGCACAAGATAATCCTTATTGAAAACAAAATAGAAATATTTTTGGGTGATGCAAGATTTCTCTTACACCTAGGATGCTCTTGCATCAGACACCGGAAGAAATTTGAGAAGTGACCCTGTCATGACTCAGGTGTGAAGAGGGAAACCAAGACGGTTAACCTCCTCCTTTGTTAGCCATGATGAATCTTCAACAGGTTGTCCTTTCTAGTTGACCAGATATTCTTCATATGTCATGTTTCTTATGCTTTTGCCAACACAACTATCCAGTATATCCTCAATCTCCTTAGTATCTAAACAGGTTCTTAGAAATACTCCATTGTGCTGTTGTGATCTCATCTTCAACACCACCCTCATGATACTCTGTCAGATCCGAAATGTTAAACATTGGTGAAATATTTAGTTTAGTAGGCAATTCTACCTCATATGAATTTCCTGAATTATGCTTTTTTAGTATCTTACATGGCCCAAATTTCTTCATTTTCAATTTGTTATATGTACCAACTGAAAATCTCTCCTTCCACAAATGAACCATGACTTCATCTCCAACCTAAAATTCCTTCTGCCTCCTTTTCAAAACTGCCTTAGCCTTATACTACACATTTATCTTGGTAATATTCTTCCTCACCTCCTCATGGATGTTCTTCAAATGTTCTACAAAATCATCAGCTTCAGCACTACTTATTTATCCTTTATCTATCTTTCTCAACTCAGATGCATTTCTTGGACTACTTCCATATACAATCTATGGATGATGTGATGAACTAAACTTCAAATCTGTATTCAACTCTTCACTTTCTGCTAGTGTCATTCTATTTGCTGCCTTATTTGGCAAATTGGTTTTGGAATCAAGTCCATCCGATGACTAATCTTTCTTACTAGTGGTAATCCATTAGGCACATTATCAGATACAATATCTTAAAACTCATTCAATAATTCTGTAACTTCTACAGGTACATATTCTACTTCCTCTTTCCTAGCCTTTGAAATTAAGGTAAAACACATATGCTCATGCTGCATACCATCTAAGAAATTTCCTCTATCAACAAAAGATATTCTTGCATTACCACATACCTTTTCTTCTGTTTCTTTCAATGGTTTTAGCTTATGTCGCACTCCATCATTTATTAGAGAATAGGTATTCACATGACCATCATGTACAACACATATGTCAAACTGCAATGGTCTACCCAACAACATATGACTTGCATCCATAGATATGATATTACATAGTACCTCATCTTGGTACCTGCCGATCTTGAACTTCACTAGGCACTGTTTACTGACCATGACCTTGTGGTCATCCTGCACTTAGGCAAACTGATATGGATGTGGATGTTTCTACCTCTTGAGCTTCAACTTTGTGACCATCTCTTATGATACCAAATTATCAGTACTACCACTTTCAATAATCACATCACAACACTTACCCTCACACTTGCATGTAGTGCAAAATAGGCTCCTCCTTTGCTCAGGTTCATTCTCACCACTTAGTAGGACTCTTGTTTTAATCATCATTTCTCTTTTTTCAACATCTTTAGAATGTGATGATCTAACATCCTCATCAACATGTGCAACTCTGGTCTGGCCTTCATTCCTCATATATGTACTTCCTTGGCGTTGAGGACATTCAAATGCCCTATGACCTTCTTCTCCGCAATGAAAACATGTTCCATGGAAGCATCCTCTTCTAGATCCTTGTCCTCTTCATCTTCCTCTTTAATCTCTATTATTCTAATCATGGAAATGATTAAAATTATCTCCTCTCCGATTTTGACTATTACTAGCTTCATCCTACCTTTTCCAATCTTCATTTTGATCTCCATATGACCATCCACCAGATCTTCCATCATGACCTCTTCTACTTTTTCTTCTCTCAAACTTCTTGTTCAACGTTTCCTCTACTTTTAGGAAAAACTGGTATGCCTCTTCAATACTGTTCATTCGAACCAGATTCAATTCTTCCTGAATGCTCGGCCTTAACCCATTAAGGTAACGAGCAACTTTCTCCTTCTTAGCTTCCACATGGCTTGTTCTGATGAGGATTTGATAGAACTCTTCTGTATACTCTTGAATAGATCTTCCTGCTTGCTTTAAACTTTGCATCTTCTTCAGTAGGTCAAGCTCATAATCAATAGGAATGAACTACTGCTTTAATTTATCCAACATTTGATCCCATCTTGTTATTTTATCTTTCCCTCTTTATATTTCGCTCCAATTGAATCTCTTTCCATTAGATCTTCGCATGAACCTTCAGTCTGGCCTTCAGGAATTTGACCCTATAATGATCCTCAATATTGTCATACTCAAAATATTCTTCAAATTCATTGATCCAGTCGATCAATTATTCTAGGTTAAGATTTCCTAAAAATGTAAAAACCTCCATCTTAGGTTGTTTCCCAATCTTGTAAATGGCTCAAAAAAGTCTTTCTTCCTCCTGGTTCAAAATTTTGCCTTCTTTTTGATCTTCTTCTTCGGCTTCATCCTCGCTTTTGTCTCTGACATTAAGATTCATTCATCTGTGAATCTCTTCTGGCAATACTCACACTTGTCTCTGGAGTGCTCTAACCTTAGGTGTTACAACACCAGCTCTACCATCACGTTCCCTTCATGGAGGCATTTTCATGATGCGTGCTGAAACCCTAACCACAGTTCTGGTGCAAATTGCCTCATAGTTGGGGATCTATTTACATAGAAACCCTAACCCACGGTCCTAATGCAAACTACCTCACAATCGGCGATCTGTTAATACATAAACCCTAACCCACGGTCCTAGTGTAAACTGCCTCACAATCATCGATTTGTTTACACAGAAACACTAACCCACGGTCTTGGTGCAAACTGCCTCACAATTGGTGATCTGTTTACACATTTAGGAACTCCTGCTCTGATACCACTTAATGAAGGGTGCTCCCCTTAATACCACAAGCACATAACAGAAACAAAGAAACAACAACAATATGCAGGAACCGAAAATGGGCTTCTTATTATCTCCACAAATGTGGAATTACAAATTTTTAGAATTACAATATGCAAGGCCACATGGGCATTCCCTTACAATATTCTATAGGACAAAGCCTTAAATCAATACCCAGATCTATAATCCATAACTGCTCTGAATTTCCTAAGACAACACTAGAGACCTTTCTTATATAAGCAATTTCCACCACCTGAGAAGGTTCCAAAAATTTAGCCCTTTACACTGACTAAACATAGAATTATTTATTTTTCACAATTATTACAATAGGGTCGGCTCAAAAGAAATGCAAAATATGATTTGAGGTAACCCAACTTCCGGAGGCCATAAATTTTTAACTGTAACTCTATTTTTCTATTGTGACCACTTTTCAGAGACGCCATGATGAGATCTACAGTGCTTGATAGGCACTAGTGCGAGTCAGCCATGGGTCGATCACGATCTAGAGCATCTAATGCCTTCAAAATTGATCTAAAAGATTTCGTACCCAAAAATCTCAATAACTTCACCAATACTGATGATGTGGCAATGAAACTCAACTGGGACACTGAAATGACTGAGATGAACCTCCAACTGTGAAATCAGAACATCCCGAGATCGTATGACCAACTTACTAAAAATAGTAAGTTTCCATAAATAGAAGCTCCACACAAGATAACCCTTATTGAAAACAAAACATAAATATTTTTGGGTGATGGAAGATTGCTCTTACACCCAGGATGCTCCTACATTAGACACCCAGGGAAATTCGAGAAGTGACCCTATCATGACTTAGGTGTGAAGAGGGAAACCAAGACGGTTAACCTCCTCTTTTGGTAGGAATGATGAATCTTTAATAGGTCATCTTTTCCACTTGACCATATATTCTTCATATATCCTATTCCTTGTGCTTCTGCCAACATGACTATCCATTATATCCTCAATCTACTTAATATCTGAACTGTTTGCTAGAATACTCCACTGTGCTGTTGTGATCTCATCTTCAACACCTCCCTCATGATATTCTGTCAGATCTGAAATGTTAAACACTGATGAAATATTTAGCTTAGTAGGCAATTCTACCTCATATGCATTTCCTGAATTATGTTTTTTTAGTATCTTATATGGCCCAAATTTCTTCATTTTCAACTTGTTATATGTACCAACTGTAAATATCTCATTCTGCAAATGAACCATGACTTCATCTCCAACCTAAAATTCCTTCTACCTCCTTTTCTCATTTGCCTTTGCCTTATACTACACATTCATCCTTATAATATGCTTCCTCACCTCCTCATGGATGTTCTTCAAATGTTCTGCAAAATTCTCAGCTTCAGCACTACTTATTTCTCCTTTATCTATCTTTCTCAACTCAGATGCATTTCTTGGACTACTTCCATATACAATCCATGGATGATGTGATGAATTAAACTTCAAATTTGTCTTCAACTCTTCATTTTTTGCTAGTGTCATTCTATTTGTTGCCTTATTTGGCAAAGTGGCTCTTGGAATCAAGTCCATCCGATGACTGATCTTTCTTATTGGTGGTAATCCATTAGGCAAATTATCGCATACAATATCTTGAAACTCATTCAATAATTCTGCAACTTCTACTGGTACATCTTCTACTTCCTCTTTCCTAGCCTTTGAAATTAAGGTAAAACACATATGCTCATGCTGCATACCATTTAAGAAATTTCCTCTATCAACAAAAGTTATTCTTGCATTACCACATACCTTTTCTTCTGTTTCCTTCAATGGTTTTAGCTTATGTCGCACTCCATCCTTTATCAGGGAATAGGTATTCACATGACCATCATGTACAACACATCTGTCAAACTGCCATGGTCTACCCAACAACATATGACATGCATCAATAGATATGATATCACATTGTACCTCATCTTGGTACCCACCGATCTTAAACTTCACTAGGCACTGTTCACTGACTATGACCTTGTGGTCATCCTACACCCAAGAAACCCGATATGGATGTGGATGTTTCTGCCTCTTGAGTTTCAACTTTGTTACCATCTCTTCTGACACCAAATTATCAGTACTACCACTATCAATAATCACATCACAACACTTACCCTCACACTTGCATCTAGTGTGAAATAGGCTCCTCCTTTGCTAGGTTCATTCTCACCACTTAGTAGGACTCTTCTGTTAATCAATGTTTCTCCTCTTTCAACATCTTCAGAATGTGATGATCTGATATCCTCATCGACATGTGCAACTTTGGCTTGGCCTTCATTCCTCATATCTGTCCTCCCTTGGCATTGAGGACATTCAAATGCCCTATGACCTTCTCTACAATGAAAACATGTTCCATGGAAACCTCCTCTTCCGGATCCTTGTCCTCTTCCTCTTCCTCTCTGATCTCTATTATTCTGATCATGGAAATGATTGAAATTATCTCCTCTTTGATTCTGACTGTTACTGGCCTCATTCTGCATTTTCAGATTTTCATTTCGATCTCCATATGACCATCTAGTAGATCTTCCATCATGACCTTTTTTGCTTTGTCTTCTCTCAAACTTCTTGTTAAGCTTTTCCTCTGCTTTTAGGGCAAACTGGTATGCCTCTTCAATACTTTTTATTTGAACTAGATTCAATTCTTCCTGAATGCTTGGCCTTAACCCATTAAGGTAATGGATAACTTTCTCCTTATCAGCTTTTGCATGGCCTGTTCTGATGAGGATTTGAGAGAACTCCTCTATATACTCTTGAACTGATCTTCCTGCTTGCTTCAAACTTTGCATCTTCTTCAGTAGGTCAAGCTCATAATCAATCGGAATGAACTATCGCTTCAATTTATTCACCATTCGATCCCATCTCATGATTTTATCTTTCCCTCTTCTATTTCGCTCCAATTGAATCTCTTGCCACTAGATCTTCACATGACCCTTCAGTCTGGCCTTTGTGTATTTGACCCTATCAGGATCCTCAATATCTTCATACTCAAAATATTCTTCACATTCATTGATCTAGTCGATCAATTCTTTTGCGTTAAGATTTTCTAAAAAATGCAGGATCCTGAATCTTAGGTCTTTTCTCGATCTTAGAAATGGCCCGAAAAAGTCTTTCTTCATCTTGGTTCAAAATTTCAACTTCTTCTTGATCTTCTTTTTCGGCTTTATCCTCATGTTGTAGACTAAGTTTGCACCCTTTGTTTCAAGCTCTCTTGGTCTTGATAACTCAGTATAACATGGGAATCATCTCCAGGTTGTGGGACCTTTGCTAACTAAGATGAGACCTCCAGGTTCTAGGCTAGTTCCTCTTAGATAATCACCTTAATTTTCTTCCTGACATGAAAGTAAAACTTTTGGAGGGAAAGGGATAGAAGGAATGCTTGTAAGGGAAATGACTTGAAAGAAAACTACCTACTAGGTGATGTACAAAAATTAGGGTTTGGATCTCAGTATGTAGGAATGAAATCAATGAAAAGCTTAGGTCTAGTAGGTCACAACTTACTGAATAGGCTTGCATAAGTATTTCATAAGAGGGCCTAAGAATAAGACACAACTTATTACCTGCAAACAGACATTCACTTCTACAACTTGGTGTAGGATTGAGATAAGACTCTTAAGGGGGTTGAGGTATACCCACAAGAACATCTAAATCAATTCAAACACAATAACATACAAGATTGCAGAAAGCAAGAGGGATCAGGAACCCTAAACTATCATTGAAAAAATATGCACATACTTTGATCTAATAAGAGATAATCCAAACAAGGAAGCATAGGGACATGAAGGATTGTCATGAAATACTTCTGCAATATTTGAATCATCAATGGGAGAAATACAACTGTATGAGCCAGAGGGTAGAAATGATACCACAGGTAGCCTTTAAGAAAGTATGAATTTCTTCTACAAATTGTCCAACTCTTCCTCTTTAGCACTAAAGGCTCCAAAATAATATATACATACTCAACTACACGTAGGCAGGAGTAAAAAAAAATCTAACTAGGGTTACAAGATTTTACAATAAAAATGTCAAACCCTAGGTACACTGATGACTCATCATGAAAATCACTAAGAATCAGTCATCAGATTAGATCTTTCTCTTTGCATATTGATCCTAGACTGAGTCCACCTGCAGACACAACAACTTTGACCTATCTACCCACCTGCAACTCCACTAAGCCATGAAGGCTTCAAATCTAATCCTGGTATGATACCCGGGTCTAAAATGATTAACCCTGCAAAGGTGGCGCCAAGCTCATTAAAGCTTCAACAAGATGTGGTACCCTGTGAAATCTGTGGCGCCAACGATCAAATTGTCTACTTATTATCTTCTCAACCATCCTTGTCATGAGGAATTCAATTCCAACTACCCATTTATCATGTGTGGCTACAAAATGCAAACCCTAGCAAAGTCCTCACAGAGATATTCAAATTCAAATATTAGCGGCTAGCAGATATATTTTAAAATGTGACCGTCGATGAATAGCCCTCCCAATAGATGAATGACCCAGATGCACCCTTTAAAAAAGTTTAAAATCCTTTCTGTCAAGTCAACCACCACCGCGACAGTCAACAACCAATCAAACTATGCCATTTTGGATACACATTGCGACCTTTTGACATAGGACCCACCGCTTGAGATACCAATCTAATGGCAGGCGCATGATCTTATAGCCCCAAAATATTTCCTTACTCTTTTACACCAGCCGCTAGATCCTTACCTTTTTGAGACCCTACTAACACATCAGTCCACCTGGAAATCCTCATCATCATTTAGCGGCCAATCAAAAGCATGCATGTCAGCAATATGCATCACTGGGACCACTTGACATATCTCTTTATTCCGACCAATAAGGACTCAACAACTCATCCTAACCTGGCACTAGACCCACTGACAAGTCTGAACACTTTGGAAAATCTGATGGTTGGCTCAAGATCTCATACTCTGACACAAACCTTTGTGAAGATATGCCAACCATCGATCTTCTACAGATGTCAGAGCCTCCTGACCACTAAAAGGGCCCGACCCCATTGACAACCTTCCACCTGTATTCAACCTTAGCTAATCACAAGCTACCAAAATGGATCCACATAGCACCGGTCCCACTGACACATTAGACTCTGCAGGCAGGATAAATTGACGATCATCACAAGATCTCAAGGAATCTTTTGACCCTATGAGATCATGCGACAACTGTTGGATTGGGAATCTTGACCTGGCCATTTGAACTAAGACCGCCAACCTAAACAATAACCGCTCGTGGGATCGCTGAGTGTTAAGGAGTTAACCACCAGGAATCAAAGACTTGGCGATTGAAGGGTTAATAAAAGGCACATGCAAATTGGGAACTTAAGTGACTGGAATAAAGTAACATGAAGATATAACACGACCAAAGGGTTTTTTGGATTTTTTAATACCAACGGCTAGTTTTATGAAATTTTTCAACTGTAGACTAGGGAGTAAAAATAATTTACAGAGACCAGAGAACATGGAACAAATTTGTGAAAATTTTAGGGATGGTAGACATGGTAAAAACAGAGGCCTGGGTATGGGTTTCAGCCAAATTTGAATGCATATGAAAATTTGGGTAACACCTTGCTTTTGTCTCTAACATTAAGAAGCATTCCTCTACAAATCTCTTCTTGCAATGCTCACACTTGCCTCTGGAGTGTTCTAACCTCAGGTGTTGCAAGACCAACTCTTCCACCACGTTCCCTTCATGGAGTTATTTTCACAATGCACACTGAAATGCTAACCACAGTCCTGGTGCAAACTGTGTCATAGTTGGTAATCTATTTACACAAAAACCCTAACCCACGGTCCTGGTGAAAATTGCCACATAATCGGTGATCTGTTAATACAGAAACCCTAACCCACTATCCTAGTGCAAACTACCTCGCTATCGATGATCTATTTACACATAAATCCTAACCCATGTTCCTAGTGCAAACTGCCTCACAATCGGTGATCTATTTACACACTCAGGAACTCTTGTTCTGATAGCACTTGATGAAAAGTGCTCCCCTTAATACCACAAACACATAATAGAAACAAAGAAACAACAATAATATGCAAGAACAGAAAATAGGCTTCTTATTATCTCCACAAATGTGATTACAAACTTTTAGAATTACAATATGCAAAACCACATGGGCATTCCCTTACAATATTCTCTAGGACAAAGCCTCGAATCAATACCTAGATCTACTACCCAGAACTGCTCCGAATTGCCTAAGACAACACTACAAACCTTTCTTATATAGGCAATTTCCACCGCCCGAGAAGGTTCCAGAAATATAGCCCTTTAGGCCGACTAAACATATAATTATTTATTTTTCACAATTATTGCAATAGGGTCGGCTCAAAAGAAATACAAAATATGATTTTAGGTAACCCAACTTCCAGAGGCCATAAATTTTTAACCTTAACTACATTTTTCTATTGTAACCACTTTTCGGAAGTGCCATGACAAGATCTACAGTGCCTGACAGGCGCTAGCGCGAGTCAGCCAGGGGTCGATCATGATCCAAAGCCTTTAAGGCCTTCAAAATTGACCTTAAAGATTTCATACCAAAAAACCTCTATAACTTCACCAATACTGATGATGTGGCAATGAAACTCAACTAGTAGGCTAAAATGACTGAGATGAACCTCCAACTGTGAAATCAGAACATCCTGAGATCGTATGACCAACTTACTAAAAATAGTAAGTTTCCATAAATAGTAGCTCCGCAAAAGATAACCCTTATTGAAAACAAAACAAAAATATTTTTGGGTGATGCAAGATTGCTCTTACACCCAGGATGCTCCTGCATCAGAAACGCGGGGAAATTTCAGAAGTGACCCTATCATGACTCAGGTGTGAAGAGGGAAACCAAGATAGTTAACCTCCACCTTTGTTAGCCATGATGAATCTTCAACAGGTCATCCTTTCCACTTGACCAGATATTCTTCATATGTCCTATTCCTTGTGCTACTGCCAACACGACTGTCCAATATATCCTCAATCTACTTAATATTTGAACTGGTTGCTAGAATACTCCACTGCGCTGCTATGATCTCATCTTCAACACCTCCCTCATGATACTCTACCAGATCTGAAATGTTAAACACTGGGGAAATATTCAGCTCAATAGGCAATTCTACCTCATATGCATTTCCTGAATTATGCTTCTTTAGTATCTTACATGGCCCAAATTTCTTCATTTTCAACTTGTTATATGTACCAACTGGAAATCTCTCATTTTGCAAATGAACCATGACTTCATCTCCAACCTAAAATTCCTTCTTCCTCCTTTTCTCATCTACCTTAGCCTTATACTATGTATTCATCGTGGTAATATGCTTCCTCACCTCCTCATGGATGTTCTTCAAATGTTCTGCAAAAACTTCAGCTTCAGCACTACTTATTTCTCCTTTATCTATCTTTCTCAACTCAGATGAATTTCTTGGACTACTTCCATATATAATTTATGGATGATGTGATGAACTAAATTTCAAATCTATCTTCAACTCTTCACTCTCTACTAGGGTCATTTTATTTGCTACCTTATTTGGCAAACTGACTCCCGAAATCAGGTGCATCTGATGACTGATCTTTCCTACTGGTGGTAATCAATCAGGAACATTATCGGATACAATATCCTGAAACTCATTCAATAATTCTAAAACTTCTACAGGTACATCTTCTACTTCCTCTTTCTTAGCCTTTGGAATTAAGGTAAAACACATGCTCATGCTGCATACCATCTAAGAAATTTTCTCTATCAACAAAAGTTATTCTTGCATTACCACATACCTTTTTCTTCTGTTTCTTTCAATGGTTTTAGCTTATGTCACACTCCATCCTTTATCAGGGAATAGGTATTCGCACGACCATCATGTACAACACATCTATCAAATTTCCATGGTCTACCCAACAACATATGACATGCATCCATAGATATGATATCACATAGTACCTCATCTTGGTACCCGCCGATCTTGAACTTCACTAGGCATTGTTCACTAACCATGACCTTGTCATCATCCTACACCTAGACAAACCGATATGGATGTGGATGTTTCTACCTCTTGAGCTTCAACTTTGTCACCATCTCTTCTGACACCAAATTATTAGTGCTACCACTATTAATAATCACATCACAACACTTACCCTCACACTTGCATCTAATGCAAAATAGGCTCCTCATTTTCTCATTTTCATTCTCACGACTTAGTAGGACTCTTCTGTTAATCAACATTTATCCTCTTTCAACATCTTTAGAATGTGATGATCTGGCATCCTCATCAACATGTGAAACTCTGGCTTGGCCTTCATTCCTCATATATGTACTTCCTTGGCATTGAGGACATTCAAATGCTTTATGACCTTCTTCTTCATAATGAAAACATGTTCCACGGAAGCCTCCTCTTCCAGATCCTTGTCCTCTTCCTCTTCCTCTCAGATCTCTAGTATTCTGATCATGGAAATGATTGACATTATCTCCTCGCTGATTCTGACTATTACTGGCTTGATCTTGCCTTTTCAGATCTTCATTTCGATCTCCATATGACCTGTTAGGGATTTTTCTTGTATGAATCAAAAGTTTGAATGCTTACTTGAAAATGTGCTTCTTGAAATTAATTCAAACAAGAGAAAGGTCTAATTACTAAAGATTGGATAGGATCCTCCTTCATTTTTGACCTTCACATACTCAGGTAGGTATTACCTCTCAATGATTAACGATTACACAGTATTATATAAGAGGACACTGATTTGCTGTTAATCCTTCTAATGAATCAATCTATAAAATACCTTGCATATGACCAAAATCAACTCGATGCAGAACTTAACCAATCAAAATATGATTGCAAATATAGCAAGAATCAATGATTTAAGGATTCTCATCCTTCTTCCTTTTAAGGAGGGGCAAACTAAATGATTCTCTCTTCAAGGAATCAAGAAATAAGAATTGTACTACTTAGAAATAGTTCAATCTATTTGGTGCATTAAACATGAAATGAAGAAGTACTGGTAAATGATATGAAGGTTTTAGTATTCTTTTAAAGATCTATGAAAGAAAAAACTATGAGAAATAGATACTAAACCAGTGCCTTATCCCTTGGGCAAAAGAAATTCAAATGCAAATCAACAAGATATTTTTAAAGGAAATACAACAGTATGCCTTACATACTATCTACAAATTCAAATAGATTGCCTTACAAACTACTCTGTTAACCAAACACTGTTATTATCAACAATCCTTACAGATATGTTTACCCTTTGAAATGAATTATGAGAAGCTTAATTCTTTGCTTGAAAGAAACTCATAATCAATTAAACAAGTTGCTTTACAATTGGTATATTTTAAATGCCTAACATATAAAACATACAAGAGTACAACATAAAGGTAAAGAGACAACAATAATATATGGCAGAAGTTGCAGCATATTTGTATTAAAATCAAATTTCCAATTACATTCAAAATTTGATTACTCAAAAGGTCAGACACAAAATTTAGAAGTCTGCTTCAAAGCGATTCTCTTCAATTTTTTCTATTATGTTCCACCTCCTTCAAAAATGAGTTTTACAACCCTATTTATATCTTACATCAACCATCTTGGAATTCTCTTATCAACAAGAATGCAACAAGGTTTAGATGGTTGAAAACCCTAACCCTAAGAGCATAAGAGAGAAATCATAAGAAACAAAATACAACAAGCCCTTAGGCAGTGGAAAGACAAAAATGTCTTGGCTTGTTCTGCATCCTGGATTGCTTATAAATGACACCTTTGTTTGTGAGTATTCATGATAGCTACTGTAGTTATAACAAGATATGGTGACTGCCATCTGGCTAATTTACACCATTCTTAAATGATAGCTTATCATCCCTGTATTTTAGGCTTAGGTGTCAAGTGCTCCAGATGTCCTCCTCACTCATCATCCAAAGCTTCCAAGTCAACTGCATTGGATTTAGTTTTCTTAGGATTTGTTAGCTCATCCCATGTAGTTATTTCTTCTTCTGACAACCATTTAAAATTTTGGATCAACAGTAATTGTGCCTTTTGTCTTCCCAACCCGGCGTCTGTGATTCCCTTGACATCTACTATAAATTTGGTGAGATTTGTCTTTGCCTTAAAAGCTTCATCCAGGGTTTTATTGAAGCTTTCAAAATCAACTTATTTTCTTCACCTAAAAATGCCTCCTCCCTAGGCAATATAAGATCAAAATCTGATCTCCACTAATCAAAGCTTTTAATGGCTCCATCTCCATTCTTGATAGAAGCAATAAAATTTTTGGAACAGGAGCCCAGCATGACTATCTTAGCTTCAATAAAATTCACCTTACCCTTAAAAAGTGGTAATATGGCTTTAATCCTATCAATCTCCTCACCAACTGTCATAACTGACTTTGGAATATCATCTCTCAAGGATTGAGCAAAAGCCAATATCTCAAAAAGTGGCACTCTGGCAGACCAAGTTGCATGATACTTGCTCAAAATTTGTACATAATTATCAACTTCTATCAGTAATTCTGGCAACTTGCTATAAGCATTAAAAGCAAGATCAGACTTGTCCTTGATTATATTAATACTATGCTGCATAATTTTTAATAGGGCCTGTAGGATAGCCTCATTCTTTTCCTCATTTATCTTTTCTAATTCTATAGCCACCTCTTCTTCTATCATTATTGGTGTTGTTGGTTGCTCAAGAGGTGTAAGGGCTTTCATAGGAGTATTCATGATTTGGAGCTCTAAGTCTTCTAGAGACTTTTCTAATGCTTTCTCCTTTATTATTTTGAGATCTCTGTCCCTCAACAATGCGCTATAATCCTCCAAAAGAGAGCCATACCTCTCTGAAAGCTACCTTGTTTTATCCTCATTCAATTTAGCAAAATGGGTTAATACTTGAGAAATCTCAAGATCCCTTGTATTGTGGATAGACCACACAATCTAGTCTCCCTCCATTTGCTTCTTCACATTTAAAATTGAAGGATTTTTATCCTTAGGGTACAAGCTCCATAGAGCTAAAGCTTGATTTTTTGGGCTATACCAAAATCATCTGATAATTTCCCCCACTTGAGTTTCTGAAGACAAAGTGATGTCTTCCTACCTTTTAATCTGATCAATTATAAAATCTGAATATAAATTCCATCCAGGCACAAGTATCATTTTTCTCTTCTTCACCAACTGTCCGACTTCAGCTGGGGTAAAATTTTCAGCCTCAGGATCATACTCCCTCAGTTGTTGGACTGCCTCTTCTGGTACCCAACCCTCCTAAGTGATCTACACATTAGATGCACCCTGTTGTTGCTTGTGTCAAATCAAAAAGCTCTTGAATTCCTTAGATTTAATAAAACTATCATGCTTTCATCTTGGCACAGGGCCAAGGGAAATTCAACCTCTGGTTGCACAAGTTTTTGCTTCCTCTTTTCCTCTCTCACCTTCCTTTTAATTTGGTGGTGATGTACACCAATTCTAGGGAAGAGGGCTCTGATTTTATCTATTTTCTTCACCTAAGAAGATTCACCCATTAGCAGCTTCTCCATCTTTGCAGGTGGTTCACTTGTATCATGAGAGCTATTGAGCTCAGCTAAATCAACTACATTTTCACCATGTTGGTGCCCTTCCATCATTATTGTTTCTAAGGGAGGGATGCTATGTATAGAGTAGCCATCACTACCATCTTCATCATAATATGATTCAAAGTGGGCACCCTTCTTCCTATCAGTCTCATCAATTTTATCTTCAAAACCTCTCATCAAGGTGTGGAATTGAGCCATCATTTGCTCAAGTCTCTAAAGATAAGGCAAATCAGGGAGGAAACCACTGAATGCCAATCCCTTTTTCTTGACTTGATTTTCCATAGCATATAATTCATTTATTTGATCTGCAATCCTGACCACCTCCTCATCCTCTATGATGTTCCTAATTGCATCTTCTTTAGGATACTCCTCATGTCTTTTATTGAATGGAAATGTGTGCATGTAATATTGCTTGGCAGCAACTATGAATCCTTCATTATCCACATACCTGTAGGGAGCAGCATGCATCCCAAATTGTCCCAACCAATCATTTACTTTGCTAAAGGCATTCTTGCCTATGGTGATATTATGCACTTTGAAGTGCCTTGGGGTGAAAGTACCCTTCCTGTGAGAGGCTAAATGCTCCTTCTCAGTGATCATTAGCTGCCAAGTAAACTCTAGAAATGCCACCCTTGGTGGAAAAAAATAAGGTAACATGTGAGGAGGCTGAGGGAAACCACACACTCGAATCATTTTATATCCCTTTTCATAGTATACGTCACCCCAATTGTGACCCTTATTCCATTTATCAACAAATTGTTGAGGCCTCACTACTTGCAAAAATTTGGTAGGGAGTCTAGAAAAGTTAACCCCCATGCTTAGGAGAATAGGCCTAACAATCCAATTTTCAAAAACAAAAAAATCACTCCTCGTAGATGAAGGACTCCAAGCTCTCAACCAAAACTTAAGAGGATTTGGCCGTCCCCTATATGTCATCTATGGCTCAAGATTGTCCATGTTCATAATATCATAATTAAAAAACAAAATGAGATGCATCAGCAAAGAGTAATGCAAAAAACTAGGCATGGCACCATATCCATCCACATGCTTCTTCAGAGCTACCAACCCCTCATGCATTATCTCTATTATGAAACCAATATAATCATATCCCTTTGTTGCATGGAGACTTTGAGAGTCCAATATCAACATCAAGATATTTGAAGGGATTTTCTCTCCCCCATCAATTCCCAGTACATTGCACAAACCATAACCAATATACTTTATGTAAAATTTGAAATCCTTATAAGAATATGGGAAATTTGACCTAGCAACTGGTACAATGTAGTTTCGGTTCTGTCGTGGCACATGATTTTGAATTTCGTTTGCCACTACAACATATTCTTTGATATATCTATTAGCTAAATCCTGCAATTTTATCTCTGTTGCCATAGGGACCTGGATACCAAAAGCCCTAATAAATGAATTTATTTCTAGGGTAACCAGAGGATAATGGTTACTCTTCCTAATTATTTTGGACAAAGGGTCATAATTATGTGACAAGACAATTAGGAGATCAACATCAAGAAAAACCTCAGGAACTATCAGTTTTGCTAGTCTTGTTGTCCAAGGGTTTGAGACAGGGACCAGACTCCCAGTATTTTTGTGAAAATAATTAAACAAACACATCCCTGAGACCTCTGGTGTCTTGGAATCTCTACAAAAATTAAATTCATCAGCAAAACATTCATCACTCACCTTCTTGTTTTGGGATGAACCTGACAACAAGTTGAGAAACTCTTTCAAGAAGCTCTCCTTAGCCTTCTCCCTAGCACTCTTACCGGTTGAAGATTCACCTCCTATTTGTTGACTCATCTTGCCTACAAATTTCAATTCTCTACAAATTTTGGACGCCCTGATCTTCACAAATGCTTAGAAAATCTTGTTGCTCTAGCTCTCTGAATGCTTGGTTGATTGAAATGAATAGAGAACAACTATACTTATTCAACTGTATTGAATGTAAAAATCCATTAGAGATCGAAAAGTAGAAACCATGTCACTTTGCCATTATTTGGCATGCTCAGAACTTCAATTCACTAGCTGTGGCCAAGAAGATGACATGTATTCAAATTTGACCTTCTGGCGATCTAGCGACAATACAATCTTTGCAGTCGCTGGAGAATCTAGCACCATTTCAAAAGTTATAAAGATCTAGGGACTGAGAAAATTTAGTCATATAACGGCTTGCATTTTATCTGGAGACCTAGTGACAATGAGAAGTCATAGTCGCTAAAACATTTGAAACCTTTTGAAATCATTTGGCGATCTAACGACAAAGACAAATTAAAATTTTTATATTTAGATTTGGCGACAAAGGGCCTCAGTTTCGGTCGCTGAAAAAATATTTACAAAGGGCCATCACAAGACTTGGAAACCATAGTTTATTTCTTAGTCAAAGATGAAATATTTCTCTTTACGAGATCACATGACTAAGATTACTTTCAACTTCTATTATGAGATCTGGCGACAATAGGCAAATTCCTGATCGCTGAAAGCATTTCTTATCCTAAGTTTGGTATTGAGACTTCATGGCCACCACAAGATCAATCTTAAATGAACGGCTAAGAAGATGCAAATACTAACTTTCTTTTAACTCAACAAAATCTAGAGATCATGTGACTATATGCATCTCCCAGTCATGAAACACTTTCTCTAACCTTGGTTAAAACTGGAAACTCAGTGAATACCTCTACTCTCTGAGTCGCTGAATCATTTTCTAAACCGTAGTTTAGTTTTCAGATTAAACACCATGTGTTGATCAAATCTTCATTTAACGACTGATACTGAGTCTTCTGATCCTTTATAACTTAATCGTCGCATCAGGAGATCTAGAGATAACTACGTCACTGGGTCGCTGACTGGCTAGAAAATAATGGCCAAGAACTGGAGAAGACATGATGGAAAAAATACCAAGTTGCTGAATGAAGCAACTAATAGCATGAAAACCTAGAGACTTGTTGATTAACATAGAATATAAACCACACATATATTTAGAGATTCAACGACCAAAGAGAAAATCATAATCGCTGAAAAATACTTCACTTTTAAAATTCATTCAGAGACAACCCGACCAAAGGTAATTTTAACTTAGAGATGGCATGACTATAGTTATTCTCACAAAATTCATCAAAGTAGTCGCTAGATCTTAGAAAAAACATATAGAGACTTGGAGACTAAAAGCAACTGCTAGGTCGATTAAAGATAAAGAATATTCCAAAGTTATTTTGAGATTAGGCGACAAAGGCTTTTCGGGCAATCGCTAAATTTTTAGGAATATGCCAATTTCTTTGGGAGACTGAGTGAATAGCCAAGGAAAAATAAAGTGCACATGCCTTTAAGAAGGTTTTAAGCTATTGGAAAAGGTAACAATGAAATAGATTTGTCGTAGGAAATTTAGGGTTTCATTGGATTTTTCTAGGGCAAAAAAAGATCTGAAATCTATGGCTAACACTTGGAGTAGAAGAACCAGGGGTAGAAAATAAGAACTCAAAATTTTGATCAGCAAAAACACTGAAACCAGAAAAACTACCAACATTATCATCCACCAGATCTTCCATCACGACCTCTTCTGCTTTGTCTGCTCTCAAACTTCTTGTTCAACTTTTCCTCTACTTTTAGGGAAAAATGGTATGCCTCTTCAATACTATTCATTCAAACTAAATTCAATTCTTCTTGAATGCTCGACCTTAACCCATTAAGGTAACAAACAACTTTCTCCTTATCAGCTTCTGCATGGCATATTCTGATGAGGATTCAATAGAAATCCTTTGTATACTCTTGAACAGATCTTCCTTCTTGCTTCAAACTTTGCATCTTCTTCAGTAGGTCAAGCTCATAATCAATAGGAATGAACAATCACTTCAATTTATTCACCATTTGATATCATCTTGTGATTTTATCTTTCCCTCTTCTATTTCACTCCAATTGAATCTCTTGCCACTAGATCTTCGCATGACCCTTCAGTCTGGCCTACATGAATTTGACCCTATCAGGATCCTCAATATCTTCATACTTAAAATATTCTTCACATTCATTGATCTAGTCGATCAATTCTTCTGCGTTAAGATTTTATGAAAATGTAGGAACCTCAATCTTAGGTCTTTTCTCGATCTTGGAAATGGGCCAAAAAAATCTTTCTTCCTCCTGGTTCAAAATTTTGCCTTCTTCTTGATCTTCTTCTTTAGCTTCATCCTCGCTTTTTTTTTCTGACATTAAGATTCATTCATCTGTGAATCTCTTCTTGCAATGCTCACACTTGTCTTTGGAGCACTCTAACCTTAGGTGTTACAACACTAGCTCTTCCACCACGTTCCCTTCATGGAGGCATTTTCATGATGCGCGCTGAAACCCTAACCATGGTCCTGGTGCAAACTGCCTCACAGTCGGTGATCTATTTACACATAAACCCTAACCCATAGTCCTAGTGCAAACTACCTCACAATCAGTGATTTGTTAACACAGAAACCCTAACCCACGGTCCTAGTGCAAACTGCCTCACAATTGACTATCTGTTTACATAGAAACCTTAACCCATGGTCTTGGTGCAAACTACCTTACAATCAGCGATCTGTTTACACACTTAGGAACTCTTTCTCTAATACCACTTGATGAAAGGTGCTCCCCTTAATACCACAAACACATAACAAAAACAAAGAAACAACAACAATATGCAAGAATAGAAAATGGGCTTCTTATTATCTCCACAAATGTGGAATTACAAAATTTTAGAATTACAATATGCAAAGCCACATGGGCATTCCCTTATAATATTCTATAGGACAAAGCCTCGAATCAATACCAAGATCTACTACCCAAAACTGCATGATGCTATCCTGCATTGGCTCTGAGACATCCAATTCCTCATCTTGAATAAACTTATAAACTGGAATTAAATTATTTATGGGTAACCTTGATGGCAGACTGTATACAAGTTCAAAGGGAGACTTTCTAGTGGCTCTCTTCACTATAATCCTATCTACCCATAGGGCTAGCTTGAACTTCGAATGCCAAGCTCTCTTATTTTTCTCAAGTGTTTTGTTTAGGATTGTCAGAATGCTTTTGTTGCTTCACTCAGCCTATCCATTTTCTTGAGGGTGATAAGGAGATGAATAAGATTTCATGATTCCATTGTCTTTACAAAATTACTTGAATTCATTTGATCTAAAACACATTGCATTATCTGTGATCAATTTCATGGGGACACCAAATCTAGTCAAAATGTTGTCCAATAAGAAATTAATCACTATTTTACTTGTTTCCTTCTTTGTGGGAATGGCCTCTATCCATTTTGTGAAATAGTCAGTTGCAACAAGTACCCAACTATGTCCTCCACTAGATTTCTCAAAAAATTCACCTATGAAATCCATTCCCCACATGGCAAATGGCACCTCAGTAGTTATTGGATTTAACAATAGCACTCCTGAATATTTTAATTTAAAGGAAAATTTCTGATAGGCTTCACATTTCTTGACAAACTGAAATGAGTCCTTAAATAATGTAGGCCAAAAATACCCAGCTCTTAAAATCTTATGAGCAGTGGTCTTTGCCAAATAATGCCCTCCATAAATGCCAACATGCATTTCACTCAAGACCTTTTCTGCTTGACACTTATCAAGGAAAAAAAGCAAGACCCCATCTCTATTTTTCCAATACAAGTGTCCTTGTATCAATGTATATTTCTGAGCTTACAATTTTAAAGATCTCTTTTGGTTATCTGTCATATATTCTGGGCATTTGGCATTCTTAATGAAATATACAATGTCAGCATAGTATGGTTGCAACTCAATACTTGTTATTGTCATATCTAAAATTCCTTCATTGTTAACCTGGACTAAATCCATGTTCTCTTCAGTCATTAATCTTGCCAGGCCTTGTCCTCTTACCAGCTTGGTGATATGGATTTCTAAATTGAATTCTTGAATCTTGGGGATCCACTTGCATCTCTTACTAGTAACTTCAAACTAAGTAAGGACATCCTTTATTGCTGCATGGGGGACATATGCAATGACCTTAGCACAAAATAGATAAGGTTTGAAGGATTTTACTACTTTTACCAGTGCATATGCTTGTTTCTCCATAACCTCATAATTTAATTCAATAGCCTGCATAGACTTACTAAAAAATGCAATTGGATGTTCAAAACCTTCTTCATCCTTTTGCAATAGTACAACAGCAATAATATGAAATGATGCAAAAGAGAAAAGTGAAAAAGGCTTAGTATAATTAGGAGAATTCAGTACAGGTGCCTCTTGAACCACCTTTTTGATTTTATCAAATGCACCCTAAGCTTTAGTAGTCCATTGAAACTTGACATCTTTCTTGATAAACTTCACTATTAGCTTGACAATTTCAGCAAAATTGGTAATGAACCTCTTAACAAAATTGATTTTTCCTAAAAAGGATTACACACCCTTGAGATTTTTGGGTGCAGGGACCTTCTTGATGGCTTCCACTCTCTCTGGATCAATTATTATTCCTTCCTTAGATACAATGTGCCCCAAAAATTTCCCTTCTTTGACTGCAAAGTTACATTTCTTTGGATTCAGAGACACACCATATTCTAAGGCTTTGTTAAATTTTTTCTCAAGGTGTGAACAATGATCCTCATCCTTCTTGGAATAAGCAGTCAAGTCATCCTAGTATACAACCATAAACAAGTCTATATATTCTTTGAAAGCAACATCCATGGCCCTTTGAAAAGTTGCTCTAGCATTGGGAAGGCCAAATGGCATTATGATATAGACATAAGTCCCCCAAAGTGTTGTAAATGCTATTTTAAATTGCTCAGATTCCTTTACCAACACTTGGTTATACCCAAAGAAACCATCCATCATGGACAACAATTCACATCTAGTAACTTTATGCAACATTGCTTCCATTTTGGGTAGAGAATAGTTATCTTTTAATGATGCAACATTTAAGTTTCTAAAGTCCACACACAACCTAATATCCCCATTTTTCTTCCTGACTGGGACTAGGTTGGACACCCAAGTTGAATGCCTGATAGGTTGGATTATTCCTACATCACTTAACTTGACCAGCTCCTGTTGCATTTTAGGAGCCAATAGTGGATTAATGGGTCTTTGCTTCTGTCTAAATGGCTTGACACCTTGTTTTAATGGGATTTCAAGTTGGAAGAGATCCTCTCTATAAGCCTTTAGGTCATCATAAGACCATGCAAACACATGCTTGTGTTTCCTTAATAAATTTATTAGATTACATCTTAGCTAAGGGTCTAATCCCTTCCTAATATAAACCACTTGAGGTGCATTGTGTGATCCCAAATTCACTTCTTCCAGACCTTCTACCTTAGCATTACTTGTCTTTAACATATAATCTTCTTGACCAGTATATAACACTTTCAACTTAGTTAAACCCTTAGGGATATGATTTGAACTCAATTGGATTACCTCATTCCCCATGACCATGTCCTTATCGTCAATTTTGTCAACCAATGTGTTACAGTCTATAAGTTGACCTTCATATGTGTCAAGGCACTGAGTGAATTTTAAAATGTCATGGTCATCCTCAAAGACCTACCAATTGTAAATGTTGTCTGGAACAACTGGCCTACTCTTTATTTCAACTATTGATACTCCAAGCAAGGTTGAATCATCTCTCTTTAAAGAAACATTGGCCAGAAAATCAGCCATTATGTTTTTGGATCTTTCTACCCAACAAATATTGAAAGCATCAAACATTTCAATCTGATCCCAGATTACATGTTTATACACTTTTAATCTATCATTTTTGATAGCATATTTAGATCAAACTTGTGCCACCACAAGTTCAGAATCACCAAAAACCTTTAAACATTTTATCCCATGTTGGATGGCAATATTCAATCCCAATGATAGTGCTTCATACTCAGTAGTATTATTTGTGCATTGAAAAGTCAATGAGAAGGAATACTTAAAAGTGGTACCTGATGGAGATATGAGTAGAACCCTAGCTCCTGAGCCTTCTTTCGAGTAAGCTCCATCAAAATACATCTGCCATAGTCCATTTTGTTGTTCTTTTAGTTCATGAGTCAGTGGGTTTGAATCTTCCTTTTGTGAAATGGCCTTTTGTACTCTAAAATTTTCCATGTCAACATCCACACAACAATTCAATTCATCCATATTGGTTAGTTCAACCATGTGTGGGGTTCTGCTTTCTCTAGATACTTTCACATTATTGCCATGAATATTGAAAGTTGCAAAGGATAAATCACACTGGATACTACCTCCCATTGAAGCACTCCATTTTCTTGATAGTAACATTCCATAATGGGGTGGGATATCAACCACCATAACACTCATAGTTAACATCTTGTCAGGGAAAGTTTCTAACCTGTAAGGAAATTCTTTTATAGTACCAATAATAGGGACTTCTCTTGAATCCATAGCCTGACACCTCCCATGAGGTGTATCCACTTTCAAACCCAAAGATTTCATTATTTCTATAGGCATAACAGTATTGGAGGCTCCTAAATCAATCATAAAATTTTTTAACAACTTCCCATTTACTATTAGAGATAGAAAGAAAGGATCAATAGTTCCTATCATAGTATTAACAACATTAATATCCAAATAAATCTGAGGCATCTCAGAAATAATTTCCCCATACTAGTTTTCATTTGAATCACTTGCTACAATAGCCATTTTACCAACCTTCGTGGAATTTTGGGCATCAGAAGGAAGAACTCCATTTACCCAACTCAAAGCCTTGTCTTTATGCTCTTCTATTCTCATAATTTCTAATAAAGGGACTTTAACAGTAATTTGTGATAATAGTTTGCCCATGTCAACTGGAATATACTTGGGGTCAACTATATCCTACTTAATGATAACAACCTCCTTACTTTCTTCATGTTCTATAAGGCCATGCTGATCCTTATTTAGGGTTTTGACCTCCTTTTGGGTAGAAACAACAGTTTCCTGAAGAGGTTTATGCTTTACTCTGTAAGTCACATTAGGAGGAGAAAATGTGACATTCTTCTTGATCTTAGACTTTCTAACAACATCTATAGCCTTATTTTTGTCTTGAATTTGTTTTACATCCCTATCTGACTTTTTGATAAATATACCGGATGACTTTTGACTTGAAGCACCCACTACCCTATTTCTTAAGTTGTAGTTACTTTTGGCTTGGGTGACCATATCTGCTATGATTTGTGTGATTTCTTCATCAGAAGGTCTTCTCAACACCATAGATTCATCATTTCTTAAAGTGTTGCACTGTATTATATCCAATTGACTGTCTTCCTCATCAGAAAACACTTGCTAATGGTAAACCTCATTTTTGATTTGGGAGCTACCAACATATTGGCCTTCATCTTCTTTAGTGGAATCCATTTCATCACATATGTATGAAGAAGTCATGCCACATCCTTGATCATCATAAGACTCTTCGTTGCTATTATCTTGTTCTTCATCTGCAGAGACACTTTGAGCAATTGCATAGTAATAGGGGTCATGAGGTGATTGGAAAGTAATGCACCAAGGAACATCATCATTCATATTTACTATATTTTTGTGCAAGGGGTCTGGGGTCTTATCATTTGGTTTATCCTTTCTTTCACGAAGCACTGGCTTCCCATCTTTCCACTGAGTGTTGTAAGGATAGTTCTGCATTCTTGGTAGCTCATTAAAGTTATTGAAGGATGGTCTATCATTTCCCTGCACTCTACCATTTCTTGCTTCACTAGGCTTTAAATCTTTTATTGCTTTCAAGTTTTTCTTCAAACTATCTTCATCTTTTGGTTTTGTGTCAGATTTCCCTAGTTCCTTTCTATTTGAGATTGGAGGTTTATAATCCTCCCTGCTTCCCAACTTCCCTGATATTCTTCTATTGCTTTTTATATTAATGGCCAGTTTGTAAGCTTTTACAAGATTTCTAAGGTTCTTGTCTCTCAAAAGATATCCCATTTTTTAATCAAAAGCATTCAGGTACGTGACCAAGCAAATCTTGTCATCTAGCCTAATAACTTGCAATAATTTATGCATACCTTTCTAAAATCTAACGTTGAACTCAACAACACCCTCATTTGGGTTTTTCTTGATGTTGTTGAATTCATTAAGCATGAAACCCCCATTAGTTTTATCATCATATTGTTCTTTGAAAAAATGCTTGAATTGATCCCATGAACATATGCTAGCATGAGGTAAATTCCTAAACCAATCTCTACCATCTTCAGTCAGAGATTGAAAAAAAAGCTTCATGATCACATCATTAGGTTCAATGTTGTAGTCATCTATTACATCAATGAAACTTTTCAAATGTTCCTCACAAGTGACAGCATTGCTTCCAATGAACTTTGGGAGCTTTTTCCTAATTTCATCAGGAATGGGATTTGGGTACCCGGGGATCCCAATAAAAACCAATTGTTTATGTCTCTCATGTATGGATCCTAACACCTAAAGATGTGGATGTTTAGATATTTGAAATAGTAGAAGTCTTAGGCATACCTATAGTTTTGGTAGTATTCATTTGCACCTTGTGCTAGAGAAGTGGAAAGTGTATTGGTGGGTCTAGAAGATTGTTTGAGGAAGTCAATCTTTCTTTTTATCTCAACTGCAGTAGCTTCTAGTTCTTCTTTTTCAAATTCTTTTGCCAACAATTCTTGTTCCCTTTTGGCCTTTTCTAAGTCAGCATCTAATCTTGCTGCTTGATCTAGAGACTTCTTGGCAAGATTTGGTTCATTTATTGAAATCCCTACAACCTTTTGTTACCTTTGTCCCTAGGATTTCTTATTTCATAAGTTTGTTGGACAACAGGTTGCTCTTCTATTTGTTTAGTCATAGGAACATGATTTATGGCTTCAACATCTAACAATTGCTTCTTCAATTGTTCTGCTTTGATCATAGCATGCCTAATCTTTTCCTCCTTTTCTTTCTCTCTTTTTTGCCTTATTTAAATTTGCTCTCAGATCTTTCTTTCCAATTCAAACACTTCAAAAATTTCCTCAAAATCAGGAAGGGTTGTTTCAGATGAGGACTTTTGGGTAGGGACCTCTTCTTGGTGGTCATCTGGTATTTGGTGACCTTGTAAGGAGGGATCATGGGGAAAAGAAGGAACAAAGTCTTGTCTATTCCTACTTTGGCTTCTAGATCTTCTGTTATTCCCAGGGATTCCTCTCCTATGAGGTTGTGTTCTCCTTCCATCCTTTTCAAAGGGTGAATAATAATCCTCATACTGATTTAAACCCAAATCAACTGCTTCCTCATATTTCGAAGTATTTCCTTCTTGGTTTGTTTGAACAGGATCTTCTATCCTCACATTTCCTTTTTGTTTCCATGTGAAATACATGTCATTACTATTTTTATCCTTCCTCATTTGACTTTGTCTTGAGGTAGCTAGGAGTTCTCCTTCTAGATTTTCTTCTGGATGTTCTTTTATCCAAGATCTTGTATTTTTATGAGTCATTATAAAATATGGAAGTCTTTATTTAGAACACTAGTACAAATATTTTGTAAAGAGTCACCACCCAATTTCCTTTTGGGGTTTGGAGATAGTATTCCAGTACTCTTTGGGAGAGATTATTAGCCGGGCTCCTAAAGGCAATATATTGAAAGATGAAAGGACAACATTGATCTTCAATGGTAATTGACTGGTAAGAAATGAGCAGGCCAGAAGTTGAACTCACCTTGAAACCTATGTCACTTGTGACTTTGTAAAAGATCTCAATTGGAATCCCGAATGGAGTCACCAATTTGTAAGGGATTTTTCTTGTATGAATCAAAAGTTTGAATGATTACTTGAAACTATGCTTCTTGAAACTAATTCAAACAAGAAAAAGGCCTAATTACTGAGGATTGGATAGGATCCTCCTTCATTTTTGAGCTCCACATACTCAGGTAGGTATTACCTCTCAATGAGTACTGATTACACAGTATTATATAAGTGGACATTGATTTTCTGTTAATCCTTCTAATGAATCAATCTATAAAATACCCTTCATATGACCAAAATCAACTCGATGTAGAACTTAACCAATCAAAATATGATTGCAAATACAACAAGAATCAGTGATTTAAGGATTCAGATCCTTCTTCCTTTTAAGGAGGGGCAACCTAAATGATTCTCTCTTCAAGGAATCAAGAAATAAGAACTGTACTACTTAGAAATAGTTCAATCTATTTGGTGCAGTAAACATGAAAGGAAAAAGTACTGGTAAATGATATGAAGGTTTCAATATTCTTTTAAAGATCTATGAAAGATAAAACTATGAGAAAAAGATACTAAACCAGTGCCTTATCCATTGGGCAAAAGAAATTAAAATGCAAATCAACAAGATATTTTTAAAGGAAATACAACAGTATGCCTTACATACAATCTGCAAATTCAAATAGATTGCCTTACAAACAACTTTGTCAACCAAACACTGTTATTATCAACAATCGTTACAGATATGTTTACCCTTTGAAATGAATTATGAGAAGTTTAATTCTTTCCTTGAAAGAAACTCATAATCAATTAAACAAGTTGCTTTACAACTGGTATATTTTAAATGCCTAACATATAAAACATACAAGAGTAGAACATAAAGGTAAAGAGACAACAACAATATATGGTAGAAGTTGTAGTGTATTTGTATTAAAATCAACTTGCCAATTACATTCAAAATTCAATTACTCAGAAGGTCAGACACAAAATTTAGAAGTCTGCTTCAAAGCGATTCTCTTCAATTTTTTCTATTATGTTCCACCTCCTTCAAAAATGAGTTTTACAACCCTATTTATATCTTCCTTCAACCATCTTGGAATTATCTTATCAACGAGAATGCAACAAGCTTCGGATGGTTGAAAATCCTAACCCTAAGAGTAGAAGAGAAAAATCATAAAAAACAATATACAACAAGCCCTGAGGCGGTGGGAAGACAAAAAGGTCTTGGCTTGTTCTGCATCTTGGATTGTTGATAAATGACACCTTTGTCTATGAGTATTCATGATAGCTGTTGTAGTTATAACAAGATATGGTGACCGACATCTGGCTAATTTACACCATTCTTAAATAATAGCTTATCTTCTCTATATTTTAGGCTCAAGTGTCAAGTGCTCCAGATGTCCTCCTCACTCATCATCCAAAGCTTCCAAGTCAACTGCAATGGATTTAGTTTTCTTGGGATTTGTTAGCTCATCCCATGTAGTTATTTCTTCTTCTAACAACCATTTAAAATTATGGATCAGCAGTAATTGTGCCTTTTGTCTTCCCCACCTGGTGTATGTGATTCCCTTGACATCTACTATAAATTTGGTGAGATTTGTCTCTATCTTAAAAGCTTCATCCAGGGTTTTATTGATGCTTTCCAAATCAACTTATTTTCTTCACCTAAAAATGCCTCCTTCCTAGGTAATATAAGATCAAAATCTGATCTCCACTGATCAAAGCTTTTAATGGCTCCATCTCCATTCTTGATAGAAGGAATAAACTTGTTTGAACAGGAGCTGAGCATGGCTATCTTAGCCTCAATCAAATTCTCCTTACCCTTAAAAAGTGGTAATATGGCTTTAATCCTATCTATCTCCTCACCAATCCTCATAATTGACTCTGGAATATCATCTCTCAAGGATTGAGCAAAAGCCAATTTCTCAAAAAGTGGTGCTCTGACAGACCAAGTTGCATGATACCTGCTCAAAATTTGTACATAATTATCAACTTCTATCTGTAATTCTGGCAACTTTCTATAAGCATTAAAAATAAGACCAGACTTATCCTTGATTATATTAATTCTGTGCTACAGAATTTTTAATAGGGCCTATAGGATAGCCTCATTCTTTTCCTCATTTATCTTTTCTAATTTTGTAGCGAACTCTTCTTCTATCATTATTGGTGTTGTTGGTTTCTCAAGAGGTGTAGGGGCTTTCATAGGAGTATTCATGATTTGGAGCTCTAAGTCTTCTAGAGACTTTTCTAATGCTTTCTCCTTTATTATTCCAAGATCTCTGTCCCTCAGCAATGCACTATAATCCTCCAAAAGAGAGCCATACCTCTCTGAAAGCTGCCTTGTTTTATCCTCATTCAATTTAGCAAAATAGGTTAATACTTGAGAAATCTCAACATCCCTTGTATTGTCGATAGACCACACAATCTTGTCTCCCTCCATTTTCTCCTTCACATTTAAAATTGAAGGCTTTTTATCCTTAGGGTACAAGCTCCATAGAGCTAAAGCTTGATTTTTTGGGCTATACCCAAATACTCTGATAATGTCCCCCACTTGAGTTTCTGAAGACAAAGTGATGTCTTCTTGCCTTTTAATCTGATCAATTATAAAATCTGAATATAAATTCCATCAAGGCACAAGTAGCATGTTGCTCTTCTTCACCAATTATCTGGCTTCATCTAGGGTAAAATTTTCAGCCTTGGGATCATACTCCCTCCATTGTTGGACTGCCTCTTCTGGTACCTGACCCTCCTTAGTGATCTGCACATTAGATGCAACCTGTTGTTGCTTGTACCAAATCAAAAAGCTCTTGAATTCCTCAAATTTAATAAAACCATCATCCTTTAAGAAGGCATCTTATTCTATCATCCTTTCATCTTGGCATAGGGCCAAGGGAAATTCAACCTCTGATTGCACAAGTTTTTGATTCCTCTTTTCCTATCTCACCTTGTTTCCAATTTGGTGGTGATGTACACCAGTTCCAGCAAAGAGGGCTCTGATTTTATCTATTTTCTTCACTTGAGAATATTCTCCCATTAGCAACTTCTGCCTCTTTGTAGGTGGTTCACTTCTATCATGAGAGCTACTGAGCTCAGCTAAATCAACTACATTTTCACCATGTTGGTGCCCTTCCATCATTATTGTTTCTAAGGGAGGGATGCTATGTACAGAGTAGCCATCACTACCATCTTCATCACAATCTGATTCAGAGTGGGCACCCTTCTTCCTATAACTCTCATCAATTTTATCTTCAAAACCTCTCATCAAGGTGTGGAATTGAGCTATCATTTGCTCAAGTCTCTGAAGATAAGGAAAATCAGGGAGGAAACCACTGAATGCCAATCCCTTTTTCTTGACTTGATTTTCCATAGCATATAATTCATTTATTTGATATGCAATCCTCACCACCTCCTCATCCTCTATGATGTTCCTAATTGCATCTTCTTTAGGATACTCCTCATGTCTTTTATTGAATGGAAAGGTGGGCATGTAATATTGCTTGGCAGCAACTATGAATCCTTCAGTATCCACATACCTGTAGGGAGCAGCATGCATCCCAAATTGTCCCAACCAATCATTTACTTTGCTAAAGGCATTCTTGCCTATGGTGATATTATGCACTTTGAAGTTCCTTGGGGTGGAAGTACCCTTCCTATGAGAGGCTAAATGCTCCTTCTCAGTGAGCTTTAGCTACCAAATAAACTCTAGAAATGCCACTATTGGTGGAATGAAATAAGGTAACATGTGAGGAGGCTGAGGACAACCATACACTCAAATCATTGTATATCCCTTTTCATAGTATATGTCACCCCAATTGTGACCCTTATTCCTTTTGTCAACAAATTATTGAGGGCTCACTACTTGCAAAACTTTGGTAGGGAGTCTAGAAAAGTTAACCCCCAAGCTGAGGAGAATAGGCCTAACAATCCAATTTTCAAAAACACAAAAATAACTCCTCATAGAGGAAGGACTCCAAGCTCTGAACCAAAACTTAAGAGGATTTGGCCATCCCCTATATGTCATCTGTGGCTCAAGATTGTCCATGTTCATAATATCATAATTAAAAAACAAAATGAGATGCATCAGCAAAGAGTAATGCAAAAACCTAGGCATGGCACCATATCCATCCACATGCTTCTTCAGAGCTACCAACCCCTCGTGCATTCTCTCGATTATGAAACCAATATAATCATATCCTTTTGTTGCATGGAGACTTTGAGAGTCCAATATCAACATCAAGATATTTGAAGGGATTTTCTCTCCCCCATCAATTCCCAGTACATTGCACAAACCATAACCAATATAAATTATGTAAAATTTGAAATCCTTATAAGAATATGGGAATTTTGACCCGGCAACTGGTACAATGTAGTTTTGATTCTCTCGTGGCACATGATTTTGAATTTCCTTTTCCACTATAGCAGATTCTTTGATATATCTATTAGTAATTTTAGCTCTGTTGCCATAGGGACCTGGATACCAAAAGTCCTAATAAATGAATTTATTTCTAGGGTAACCAAATGAGAACTGTCACTCTTCCTAATTGTTTTGGTTAGAGGGTCATAATTATGCGATAAGACAATTAGGAGATCAACATCAAGAAAAACCTCGAGAACTATCAACTTTGCTAGTCCTGCTGTCCAAGGGTTTGAGACAGGGACTGGACTCCCAACATTTTTGTGAAAATACTTAAACAAACACATCCTTGAGACCTTTGGTGTCTTGGAATCTCTTAATAAAGTAAATTCATCAGTAAAACATTCATCACTCACCTTCTTGTTTTGTGATGAACCTGGCAACAAGGTGAGGAACTCATCCGAGAAGCTCTCCTTAGCCTTCTCCCTAGCACTCTTACCAGTTGAAGATTCACCTCCTATCTGTCGACTCATCTTACTTACAAATTTAAATTCTCTGCAAATTCTGGATGCCCTGATCTTCACAAATGCTTAGAAAATCCTGTTGCTCTAGCTCTCTAAATGCTTGGTTGATTGAAATGAATAAAGAATAACTATACTTATTCAACTATATTGAATGCAAAAATATGTTGGAGATTGAAACGTAGAAACCATGTCACTTCACCATTATTTGGCATGCTCAAAACTTCAATTCACTAGCCCTGGCCGAGAAGATGACAAGTATTCAAATTTGACCTTCTATCGATCTAGTAACAATACAATCTTTGCAGTCCCTGGAGAGTTTGGCGCCATTTCAAAAGTTATAGAGATTTGGTGACTGAGAAAATTTAGTCATATAATAGCTTACATTTTATCTGGAGACCTAGCGATAATAAGAAATCATAGTTGCTAAAACATTTGAAACCTTTTGAAATCATCTCACGATTTGACGACAAAGAAAAATTAAAATTTTTATATTGAGATTTGGTGACAAAGGGCCTCAGTTTCAGTCACTGCAAAAACATTTACAAAGGGGCATGATGAGACTTTGCGACCATAGTTTATTTCTTAGTCGTAGATGAAATATTTCTCTTTACGAGATCACATGACTAAGATTACTTTCAACTTCTATTATGAGATCTGGCGACAACAGGCAAACTCTTGTTCGCTGAAAGCCTTTCTTATCTTGAGTTTGGTATTGAGACTTCACGACCACCATAAGATCAAACTTAAATCAATGGCTAAGAAGATGCAACTTACTAACTTTCTTTTAACTCAGCAAAATCTAAAGATCATGTGACTATATGCATCTCCCAGTCGTGAAACACTTTGTCTAACCTTGGTTAAACGTGGAGACTCGGCAAATACCTCCTGTCTCTGAGTCGCTGAATCATTTTCTAAACTGTAGTTCAGTTCTGAGATTAAATGCCATCCGTTGATCAAATCTTCATCTTATGACCCATACTGAGTCTTCTGATCCTTTATAACTTAACCGCCGCATTAGGAGATCTAGCGATAACTGCATCACTGGGTCACTGACCACCTAGGAAATAACCACCAGGAACTAGAGAAGACATGATTGAAAAAATGCCAAGTCACTGACTGAAGGAACTAACCACATGAAAACCTAGAGACTTGGCGATTAACATAGAATATAAACCACACATATATTTAGAGATTCAGCAACCAAAGAGAAAATCATAATCATTGAAAAATACTTCACTTTTGAAATTCATTCAGAGACAACCCGACCAAAGGTAATTTTAACTTAGAGATGGTGTGACTATAGTTGTTCTCACAAAATTCATCAAAGCAATTGCTAGATCTCAGAAAAAAACATATAGAGACTTGCAGACTAAAAGAAACTGCTAGGTTGATTAAAGATAAAGAATATTCCAAAGTTATTTTGAGATTAGGCGACAAAGGGTTTTCAGGAAATCACTAAATTTTTAGGAATATGCCAATTTCTTTGGGAGACTGAGTGACTAGCCGAGGAAAAATAAAGTGCACATGCCTTTAAGAAGGTTTTAAGCTATTGGAAAAGGTAACAATGAAATAGATTTGTAGTAGAAAATTTAGGGTTTCATTGGATTTTTGTAGGGCAAAAAAAAGATCTAAAATCTAGGGCTAACACTTGGAGTAGAAGAACCAGGGGCAGAAAACAAGAACTCAAAATTTTGATCAACAAAAACATTGAAACTAGAAAAACTACCAACATGACCATCCACCAGATCTTCTATCACAACCTCTTCCACTTTGTCTACTCTCAAACTTCTTGTTTAGCTTTTCCTCTACTTATAGGGAAAACTGGTATGCCTCTTCAATACTATTCATTCGAACCAAATTCAATTCTTCCCAAATGCTTGGCCTTAACCCATTAAGGTAACGAAAAAATTTCTCCTTATCAGCTTCCACATGGCCTACTCTGATGAGGATTCGATAGAACTCCTCGATATACTCTTGAATAGATCTTCCTGCTTGCTTCAAACTTTGCATCTTCTTTAGTAGGTCAAGCTCATAATCAATAGGAATGAATTGTCACTTCAATTTATTCATCATTCGATCTCATCTTGTGATTTTATCTTTCCCTCTTCTATTTCGCTCCAATTGAATCTCTTGCCACCAGATCTTCGCATGACCCTTTAGTCTGGCCTTCACGAATTTGACCCTATTAGGATCCTCAATATCTTCATACTCAAAATATTCTTCACATTGATTGATCCAGTTGATCAATTCTTCTGCATTAAGATTTCTTGAAAATGTAGGAACCTCAATCTTAGGTCTTTTCTCGATCTTGGAAATGGGCTGAAAAAGTCTTTCTTCCTCTTGGTTCAAAATTTTGCCTTCCTCTTGATCTTCTTCTTCGGCTTCATCCTCACTTTCATCTCTGACATTATGATTCATTCCTCTGTGAATCTCTTCTTGCAATGCTCGCACTTGTCTTTGGAGCGCTCTAACCTTAGCTGTTAAAACACCAGCTCTTATGCCATGTTCCCTTCGTGGAGGCATTTTCGTGGTATGTGCTGAAACCCTAACCATGGTCTTGGTGCAAACTACCTCACAATCAATGATCTATGTACACAGATACCCTAACCCATGTTCCTAGTGCAAACTACCTCACAATCAGCGATTTGGTAACACAGAAACCCTAACCCACGGTCCTAGTGCAAACTGCCTCATAATCGACGATCTATTTATATAGAAACCTTAACCCACGGTCCTGGTGCAAACTGCCTCACAATCAGCAATCTGTTTACACACTCAGGAAGTCCTGCTCTGATACCACTTGATGAAGGGTGCTCCCCTTAATACCACAAACACATAACAGAAACAAAGAAACAACAACAATATGCAAGAACAAAAAATGGGCTTCTTATTATCTCCACAAATGTGGAATTACAAACTTTCAAAATTACAATATGCAAAGCCACATGGGCATTCCCTTACAATATTCTGTAAGACAAAGCCTCGAATCAATACCCAGATCTACTACCCAGAATTACTCTAAACTGCCTAAGACAACACTATAGACCTTTCTTATATAGGTAATTTCCATCGCCTGAGAAGGTTCCAGAAATTTAGCCCTTTAGGTTGACTAAACATAGAATTATTTATTTTTCACAATTATTACAATAGGGTCGGCTCAAAAGAAATACAAAATATGATTTTAGGTAACCCAACTTCCGGAGGCCATAACTTTTTAATCGTAACTCTTTTTTTCTATTGTAATCACTTTTCAGAAATGCCATGACAAGATATACAGTTTTTGAGTCAGCCAGAGGTCGATCGCGATCCAGAGCCTCTAAGGCCTTAAAAATTGACCTAAAAGATTTCATACCCAAAAACCTCAATAACTTCATCAATACTGATGATGTGGCAATGAAACTCAACTGGTAGGCTGAAATGACTGAGATGAACCTTGAACTATGAAATCGGAACATCCTGAGATTATATGACCAACTTACTAAAAATAGTAAGTTTCCATAAATAGTAGCTCCACACAAGATAACCCTTATTGAAAAGAAATCAGAAATATTTTTGGGTGATGCAAGATTGCTCTTACACCCAGGATGCTCCTGCATCACAAATCCAAACCCCATTGATAAAAGGGCCAAGGTGTAGTCATAGGATGTAGTTCTTGTGCAGGCACATGGATTAAGTTCCCATGGTATTGACATTTATGACAAGTTTTTGCAAAGTGACAGGCCTCTTTTTCCATAGAAGGCCAAAAATATCCCATCCTAAGAATTTTCTTAGCTAGGGTTAACCCATTTGAATGTGACCCACAAATTCCTTTGTGGATTTCTTGTAAGGCTATGGTTGATTCCTCTTTCTCTAGACACCTTAAAATCATTCCATCTAGGCTCTTGCAATACAATGTGTCAGATACTATGGTATAGCGAGAGGCTTGTTGTATAAAACTTTTATTTTGATTTATGGTTTGGTCTATGGGTAAGATTTGGTCTTTTAAGTATGTGTAAATGGCTCCATACCAGGGTGAGTCATGTCCCATTAGTAAAAAAATGGTGTGAGAATGGGAAGGGTCAAATGCGGGTTGTCCAAATTCTTCTACCAGGAATTTATATCTGTCATTTTGATCTAGCATTTGGAGAAGTGATGCCAATGTAGCCATTGCATCTGCTTCTTTATTATTATCCCTTGGCACTTGTTCAAATATGATTAGAGTGAAGTATTTCTTTAGATTCTCTATCACATTATTTTAAGGTATCAACTTATCATCTTTAGTCTGATACTCATCATTGATTTGATTAATAACCAGTTGGGAATATCCATAGATTTGTAGCTTTGTTACCTTCCATTCTAATGCCAACTTTATGTCAATGACTAATGATTCATACTCAACTATATTATTTGTGCATGGAAATAGTAGCTTGTATGATTTGGGAATTGTGGACCCTTGAGGAGTAATTAATAGTGTCCCTGCTCCTAACCCATGTTGTGAATACGAGCCATCAAAGTATAATTTTCATGTCATTGCTTCAACATTAATTATCTCATAATTTGGAAATTCTACTTGGATTGGACGTTTATCTTGTAAAGGTGACTTTGCTAGTTGTGACTTTGCTAGTTGATCAGCTATTACCTAGCTTTTGATAGCTTTTTGATCCACATACTCTATGTCAAACTCACATAGGACCATGACCCATTTGGCCAATCTTCCATTCAGGGCTATTTTTCTGAGAAGGTATTTCAAAGGATCAATTTTTTCTATGAGTCAGATTTTGTGAGATACCATATAATGGAATAGTTTTTGGGAAGAAAAGACTACGGCCAAACATGCTCTTTTGATAAATATTTACTTCAGCTCATATTTCACCAATGTTCTACTTATGTAGTATATGGCCTTTTCCTTTCCAACTTCATCCTCTTGAGTCAAGAGTGCCCCTAATGCATGTTCTTTCACTGAGATGTATAAAATTAAGGGCTTTCCTCTTATTGGTGGAATCAAAGTAGGTAGATTCATTAGGTATTTTTTCAACAATGTGAATGCTTCTTCACATTTCTCATCCCACCTGAATACTATGTCCTTGTGAAGGAGCTGAGTAAAAGTGTGGCATTTTTCTGCTAATTAGGATATGAACCTTTTGATAGATTGAATCCTACCTTGAAGTGATCTCATTTGATTTATGTTTTGAGGTACCCCCATTTCCATGATTGCCTTTAATTTGGCTGAGTCTACCTCTATTCCTTTGACTGAAACTATATATCCTAGTAACTTTCCTAATTGTACACCGAATGCACTTTTCTTTGGATTTAACCTTACTTTGAATTGCTCCAATCTTGTAAATATTCTTTCTAAGATGGGTAGATGTTCCTCCCTTGAGTGAGATTTAGCAAGGATGTCATCAACATAGTCCGCTAGGAACTTGTGCATCATGTCATGAAATATGGTCGTCATGGCTCTTTGATATGTTGCTCCAGCATTCTTAAGACCAAAAGGCATAACATTCTAGCAGAATGTCCCCCACGCACATGTAAATTTTGTTTTGTCTTGATCCTTAGGTGCTCTCTTAATTTGATTATAGCCACTAAACCCATCCATAAGTGAGAACATTGAATGCCCTATTGTTAGATCCATGATGGTGTCTATGCTTGGTAGAGGAAAATCATCTTTTGGAAATGCAAGTTTAAGATCTCTAAAGTCTATGCAAATTCTGATAGATTTGTCTACTTTGGAAATAGGCACAATAATTGATATCCATTCGGCATAATCAATGGCTCTTATGAACCCCACTTTTAGTAATTTCTCTAACTCCACTTTCACAAGAAGTGCTACGGGAGGGTGCATTTTTCTTAATTTATGCTTGACTGGTCTCACTCCTTTAATGTTTAGATGATGCATTATTAGATTAGGATCTAGTCCTGGCATATCATCATATGACCATGCAAAATTAATTTATTTCTCTTTGAAGAATTTTATAAAACCCTTTCTTTCTTCACTAGATAAAGATGCTGCTAGGTGTATGATCCTTGGTTCTGATTCTGACCCAATGTTGACTTTCTCTATTGGGTTTTCACCTTTGGAAATGCTCTTTATTTCTTTCTCTTTTTGACCTAATGTTTCCACAATGTGGTTTTCAACATTAGATTCTTTCCATTTTTTATTTTTTTTTGTTTTTTTCACTTTTAACTGAACTGAAAGGTTGGATACTTCCCTTCGTCACTTCTTGATATTCCATGGTAGAAGAAGGTTCAACCGCATTGAGGTATTGGGACACCAAGTTATCATTCAAGAATATGGGGAGGATGGTAGGTTTGATGGAAGCTCATTCAATGAGCTCTGGATAGATAAGGGATAGGGGATCAATGTTTTGGTTTGGTTCAATAGGGTTTAAGGACATGACCTCATTGGGAGGTTTGAACATTGTATCGCTCAAATCTATGATATGTGCCTCTTCTAGGTGTTCTAGAGAACTAGGGTCAAAATATTCCTCACTCGAATCCTCTTGGGTTTCTAATGGGTAAAAATATCTTGGATTAAATCTAGTGGTAGATTCCCCTATAGTAGGTCTTCATGATGGAACATAAAGCTCTCCTACCCATTGATTTTCTTCAACTTCTTGACTGGGCACATTATCTAAAACCTCTTGGCTAGAACTTGAAGCTTGATTATGATTTGATCCTAAAGTTTGTTCTTTTCCCTTGCTATGAGTATAAGTATGGATGACATCAACCTCTTTGTCTTGGCATGATTCACTTGATAATGAATCCCATTCCCAATTTTTTGAATCTTCATCACTTTGGGAACCTAGTTGCAAGATTTGATCATAAACCAAGGGATGTTTCTTTTGAGTGTACCCTTGTTCAAGGTAGCCCAATCTAGTTTTCTCCTTACTATCTCTCCATGACATTTCAATGGGTTCAATTAGTCCTTCATTTCTTGTACCTAAAGGCCTTTGTCCTTTATATCCCATCTACATTATTTGAAATCCTTTTCCATATTGATGAGTGATAATGCTTATGTTTTGAATGCATTTTTCATGGACACTTGATTCCTTATCATTATATAGCCAATTTAAGATTTCATTATCTTCTTCATCCATGCAAGAAGTACTTTCCCTTAAAAAGTGGTCATTGTATTTATGGGGCACATGTAGGTTAGATGGTCTTCCATGAGATTTTGGAGATAAGGGTAGATCCATCATAGATAAGGAGTATTTGTTAGAAATAGGGAATACTGAGAGGGGGGGGGGGGGGGGGGGGTGAATCAGTATTCTACAAACTTTTACTTTTGCCCAATTACGGATATAAAAAATTAACTTGATGCTTGCAAAACAAAGTAAACTAAATAATATGCAAAGAAATAAACCAAATGAACTCATAACACCATGTTTTTTCTTGAGGTAACCCTCGCCAAGGGAAAATCCTAGTGGGGATGATACCCACAAGTGATCCACTAAACAAAAGTATCATGTTAAGGATGTTGACCCTGTTAGGTGTCTATTACATAAATATAGTGTCTCTGTCCTAATTAAAGGACTCTAGGCCTTGTTAGAAGCCTCAACCTTGCTAAGAGTTGGTATTATAGAATAGAATGATTACAAGATGAGCTCACTGCCCAAACATGTAATATACAATGATATCTGATTACAAAAAGGTAAAGCACATAACCTTTCACTACTGCCGAATAGATTTCCTATTATGATTTAGCTTTCTAGCTTCTTTTCTTTTGTATACAAAGTCTTCTTTCTTTTCTTTTACAACGTATATCTTCATATCATATCATTATACTAACTTATTACATCATACATATCTCTTCGCATCACATACTTCTTACATTTATACAAGTTATTAAGAATAATAACTTTACAGTTGTCTTTAGAAAACATAAACTCTTTCCAAAAAACAAAACTAACTTCTTCTTCCCAAGATTTAACATCTAGGATGTCATCCCTTGTATGGTTAAGTCATTATTTTGATAAACAAAATAATCCCTTAACTATTATACTTGTTCTGTCTTCTTACTCTGCTCAGTCAACTTCGACTCTATCTCGGTAATCTTGCAATAACTCCTTCCATACAAGCTATACAAAATTGTGCTTCCAGATGTGTCTTTTTCATACATAGAAGTATTCATGTTCAAGTTCACATGCACTGAACCTTCTTCCATCAACATCGCTATCCAAAACTGTCTCTTGTTAGAATGGAAAATGTTGCTATACTTAGACAATTTTACTTGTGCTCTAACATAAATGCTTGCTATCATAGTGCAATCTTCATACTGATTATATGTTGCCATAATGACAACTTGATATCCTACTCAGCCAAATTTCCAACAATCTCCCCCTTTGTCATTGGTGGCAACATATAAGAAAATTGGCTAAGTCTTACAAACAAAACTTCAAAATTATGGCCATAACAAAAATTCTTCAATTTACTTATATCTCGGAATATCTATTGAATATCTATAGTCCCCATAGGATTATGCCTCCATACTGTCTATACAATATATCATACTATCTATACAATTTTATGCTATCACTCCCCCTTGGAAAAAAATGACAAAAAAAGGTGTCAAAACTGTTAAAAAAAGGTTTGCCTTTGCATTCAAAACTGCAAAGCCGATAGGGCGCTTGCAACACAATCTGCAAAGTTTATCTTTATGCTTTCTATCTCCTTCTCCCATGATTTCTTAATGGCATATGATACTCTAAGGAGTGCACATAAACCATAAGATGATATTTCACATGCATGAAGATTTGCATAGTGAAATTTCTCATAAGATGTCTTAGAGGTAATACATTCTTCCAATTGAATTTCAATAATACTTATCTTAATTGAAACATACTCTCTTAATAGAGCAAATCTTCTCTATTTCTTTTCCTTTTCATCATTATGAATCCTTATTTCATCATTGAATTTTCTTATTTTATTCTCAACATCTGAGATCTTCACATTCAGACTTGATAAAATATTTACTTCTATTTGAATTTCTGCCTCTTTTTCTTTTCTTCTCTGTTATTTTAGATACATGATCTTCATACTTTGTACATTGTTTATACAGAGCTTTTCCTCTTTCCAAGATTCTTCTTAGTTCTTTTATGCAAGCATCCAAATTATCAATATCATTTCTAATATTCTGACATATATCCTGAAATATCTTGGCTTCATGGGCTACTTGAGCTTTGATTGTAGCCATGTCTGATAAGTTTATGAATTCATTATAAAATGCTTTCACAACTTCTTTTGCTTTGACCTGTGGATCTACTTTAGTTATCTGACTGGTTATAATGTTTTGCAATTTCTCTATTACTTCAAGCAAAGATCCTTCAATGATTTTTACCTTCTTATTCTTGCCAATGATTTTGTTCAAGGATGAGATCAACTCTATTTGATCATCATCATCAACTTCTTGTCCAAGACTAGTAAAGATGGTTTCAATCTGTGGCTTCTGTGCTCCTACCTTGGGTGTGGGACTGATTGCTTCTTGATCTTGTGTTTCTACCTATCCTATTGCCTCTATATTAACTTGTGTTTCTACTTGTGTTTGTTATGCTTCTTCTTCTTTTCTTGTTTCCTTTTCTTCTTCCTCATGAACTGTCATATCCTGCTACTCAGGAGCCGAATTGTCAACAATGTTCTCAAGATTGTTGAATGGGTTATCTTCACTATCCAAAGTGATATTCATTCCTTCCAAATTCATGGTTTCATCTTCAATGTTGATTTATGGTGGCGGACTTTTCTGATGCTCAACTTCCAATACTTGATCTGATGCCCTTGTGTGCTCACTAGGGTAGAAGGTCATTACTTTTATAACTATCTGTTCAGTTTCTTTATTTATTTCCTCATAGCTTCCTCCCATTATCAAGATGGTTCTCCTTTTCATTCTTAAATGAGTATTAAGATTTTTCATGATTTCCTTGAAATGATCTTCATTTTTAATGTCACATAGCTTCCTCACATAGTTTACTCTTATGTTTTTATCTTCTTCAAATTTCTCAAACAACTGAATTCTTAAAATTTCACACATATGAACTTGAACTTTTTCAATGCACATAAAATATTTTGCATGAACCATTCCAGCTGCCATGTCATCTTCTCTAGAATTTGCAGAGAACTTAGATGTTAAGATCTTCCTTACAAATCTAACATCATATTGTGTTATCTTGTTGATTACTATTCCTCTACCATTATAGGATGACTTGGTGTTATCCAATACAGTCTTTACATTTTTCTCATTAAAGGGTATAACTCTAGTTTTAGACAAACTAGTTACCTCATGAATTAGGTTTGCAGTGATATCTATCACTCTATCATCTAGCCCAAATTTCCCATTGTGAATTCTACTTAAAATGATCTTAGTGCATTCATCATCTTCGAATTCATAGTTCAGTGAATACTTCACAATCTCATTTTCCTTTAAATACTCAAACCCTAATTTCAATGACATATCCAAATTATATAACTTCTCATACTCCTTAATAATGTTACCATCACTGAGGGTCTCAAATTTGTATTTTAGATAACTTTTTACATCCTCTAAATGTAAAACTTCATCTAGTATGGATGACAATGCAAGACTAGGGTCTTCTTCCAAGGGTTCTACTAGTTCCCTTTTGACTCTAGGTCTAATAGTATCCCTTATATGGTGAATAAGTGATACATCCATGACTTCTACAAAAGCTTTAACTGCTTGATAGATTTGCTTAGTAAAATACCTCAAATTCATGATTTTATGGCTTTGCGTAGATCCGGCACAAAATTCTTTACCAAATCCTACAAATTGCTTTCAATCACCACTGTATTGATCTCCTTATCACTTGTAGTCACTTGAATGATCAAATAATACTAATCACAAGCTTTTAACCTTTCAATCTTTCAAGATTTTGACATCGTATTCAATTCCTTTGCTGCTTCTTTCCAAAAAATTGTTGTTGTTTTCCTGCAAAACTTCATACTTCTCATGAACTCGCATAAATTCATATTAGCTCTCGCGTTCTTAACCATAGCATCATTATATCACCTACTATCTTGCATTAAATATGCAAGACTCAACTCATTCTACTCTAACTTCTACATTATCCTAAGTTCCTATTCTAATACATTCTTTATGAATTAAGTGCTTTGAGATGGGTTAGGAAGAGATTCACACTTACTATCAGATACTTCACCTGTCTGATTACCTTGTGTACTGAGTGTGTCTTCTTGATCTGTGGCTTTAAAAAATTTCACTTCTTCTGAATTACTACAACATCCTTTCTGACTGTTTCTTTCATTCTTATTTCTCCTTTTATAGCTTCTAGGATTAGGGTTTCTCATGTTGTTCATTTTGCAAAATTTTGTTGTATGACCAAATTTGTTATATATCTGGCAAACTACTCCATTTTTTCCATATCTCGGTCCTCTCTGGTTGATTTGTGATCTGCAATTTCTAGCAATGTGTCCAATCTTGTTGCATATATAACACACAACTCCATTTCTTTTGTTCATATCTTTAGTAGGTCTCTTATCTACATGGTTAGTATCTCTAAACATTCTACTACTATTATTTTCATTAGATCTAGGTTTCTTACAATAAATAGATCTATGTCCAAAACCATGACAATTATAACAATAACCATTGAGAGGTTTGAAATGCTTACCTATACAATCTTTCTTCATATGTCCAAAAGTATTACATGCAAAACATCTACCTTTGAATTTTCTTTGTGTATCTTTAAGTGGTTCATCTTCTTTAGGTAGATTAGGTATGTCTTCATATTTGTTAGCTTCATCAAGTTTCTTTTCATCTTTGTTCTCAGAGACTTTCAGATTTGGTTCCTTGCATTCTTCACTTATCTTAGATGAGTTAAATCCAAGACCATTTTTATCATAATAAGGCTTTTGATAAGACATTTGTTCATCAATCTTCTCACTGGCGGAGTACAATTTTTTAAGATGTTGTTTAGACTGAGTTAATTCACCTTTCACAATTGTATAGTACTTCTCAAGTTCAGCATACCGCAATTTGGTTTTCTCAAGTTCAGATGTTACTTTACAAAGTTTAGACTTTAGATCTTCATTTTCAGATTTCAGATTTGATTCATTCTTGCTATTTCCATCTTTCAAACTTAACTTTAGATCTACAATCTTTAATTCATGTTTAAGGATCTCATTTTCTTTCTTTAGATTTGAAATTTCATCACCATCTTCGATTTGAATTGTAGGTTCTTTCTTTGATTTCAGTTCTTCCAAATTTTCTTTTAGCTTCTCAATGAAGTTCTTCGCATCATCATATTTCCCTTTCAGAGTATCTCTTTCTTTAGTAAGAATATCAATCTGTTCAAGAGCTTCTCTAAGGTTTTTTTGTAATTGATCCATATCCATAGAGATCTTACTCAAGCTTCTAGGGTTTCTCTAAATAAATTTCTTCCGGGTAACAATGCTCTGATACCAATTGTTAGAAATAGGGAATACTAAGAGGGCGGGGGGGTGAATCAATATTCTAAAAACTTTTAATTTTGCCCAATTATGGATATAAAAAATTAACTTGATGCTTGCAAAACATAGTAAACTAAATAATATACAAAGCAATAAAGCAAATGAACTCATAAAACCATGTTTGATCTCAAGAAACCCTGGCCAAGGGAAAACCCTGATGGGGATGATACCCATAATCGATCCACTAAACAAAAGTATCCCATTAAGGATGTTGACCCTGTTAGGAGTCTATTAAATACATATAGTGTCTCTGTCCTAATTAAAGGACTCTAGGCCTTGTTAGAAGCCTCAACCCTACTAAGAGTTTGTATTAAAAAATAGAATGATGAAAAGATTCTCATTGCCTAAATATGTAATATACAATGATATCTGATTACAAAAAGGTAAAGTACATAACCTTTCACTACTGCCGAATAGCTTTCCTATTCCGATTTAGATTTCTAGCTTCTTCTCTTTCATATAAAAAGTATTCTTGCTTTTCTTTTACAATATATATCTTCACATCATATCATTATACTAACTTATTACATCATACATATCTCTTCAGATCACATACTTCTTACATTTATACAAGTTATTAAGAATAATAACTTTACAGTCGGCTTTACAAAACATAAACTCTTTCCAAAATACAAAACTAACTTTTGCTTCCCAAGAGTTAACATCTAGGATGCCATCCCTTGTATGGTTAAGTCATTATTTTGATAAACAAAATAATCCCTTAACTATTATACTTCTTATGTCTTCTTACTCTGCTCAGTCGGCTTCGACTCTGTCTCGGTAATCTTGTAATAACTCCTTCCGTACATGATGTACAGACTTGCACTTCTAGATGTGTCTTTTTCATACATAGAAGTATCCACATTCAAGTGCGCATGCATTGAACTTTCTTCCATCAACATCACTATCCAAAAATGTCTCTGGTTAGACTAGAAAATACTGCTATACTTAGACAATTTTACTTGTGCTCTAACATAAATGCTTGCTATCATAGTGTGATCTTCATACTAATTATATGTTTCCATAATGACAACAACTTGATATCCTACTCAGCTAAGTTTCCAACTGTATTCACCTACACCTTTAAGTTTGATTTGGCATGGCTTCTCAAAATTATTCATCATGTGATCCATCTTTAGATAATGGGCATCCTTGGTGTAAATTTGAATATATCTAGCTTGGTCTTCTTTTTGTTTATCATGGGTACTTCCGTCACTAACTTTCTCCTTTCCTTTAGTCGATGTAGTTAAGTTAGTGGGAACTTGATGATCTTCAAAAATAATATCTTCTTTTTCTTCCTTTTCTTTTCCTTTTAAGGATGGAAGATCCTTTGAGCTTTGTCCTTGTTCTAATCTTTGGGACATATATCCTTCTACATTATGTGGGACTAAGGTTTCATTTATAGGTTTCATGTTATTCCAATATTGGAAAGGATTCAAATCCCCACTTACCATGACTTCTTCTCCCATGTATGAAAATTTGAGGCATTGATGATATGTCAAAGGTACTACCAGCATTTCATCGATCCATGGCCTTCCTAATAGGATATTGTAGGTCAATTTGAGGTCTAGGACTTGGAAAATGGTCTCTTTTCTCATTGGGCCAACTCTAATGGGGAGTACTATGACATCTTTAGAGGCTCTTTCTTCATCATCGTAATCTTTAATGGTTATTTTATTCTTTGGGTCAATAGCTTCCTCAAAAAATCCTAAGGCTTTAACCAAGTTTAAGGTACAAATATTTAGGTCGGCTCCCCCATAAACAAGGACTCTCTTCACCCTATGCTTGTGGATCAAAACCTCTATATGCAAAGGCATATTTTGTGGGTGATTCAAGGACATATCATCTTGTTCTGAGAAGGATAGACAATGGGGTGCAATAAGATGAACTACCATGTTTTGGAACTTATCCGCATGTAAATTCAAAGGCACATTAGTCTTCACAAGGGATTTTTCCAAAATCTCCTTATGAGTTGGTGAAAGTTTGAGCAATTCTAGGATAGAAATTTGAGTAGGGGATCTTTGCAATTGGTCCACTAAATTGTATTACTTTGAAGATGGAGATGTTTGATTGTGTAAGATAATTCTTGGGGCATCCCCTGATAGAGTGATCTTTAATGCTTTCCACCTAGTTACAACATTAGATGTTGCCTCCCTTAGCTTTTCTTTTACCACAATCACATTTATTGCATTTTCATCACCACTTAAGGTGTTAATGGTGTTATCATAAGTATGGGTGAAATTCACCTTTTCATTACCCCTTTTATTGTTGTGATCAGTATTTGATGATTCCCCATTTTCATGGTTTAGGAAAGGGTTCTTGAAAGCTGTATGATCCTTATTATTTTGAGGCCCTTCCACTTTTATTGTTCCATCATCGATTAGATTTTGGACAAGGTGTTTTAATTTGATACATTCATTTATTTTATGTCCTTTGTTGCGATGATATTTGCAATGATGATAATCATTCCATCAAGTTGGCTTGACTTGTGGTTCGTATGGCCTTGATTTGGATAGAATAATGATTTTGTTGGATACTAAAGTCCTTAATGCATTTTCCAAAGGTTCACCTAGAAATGTGAATTTCCTTTTTTGATATGTGGAAAAGAATGGTTTAGGTTTATTGATATTGGAATTATTGAAGGGATTGTTCATATTATTGTTGTTGTTATTATAAGGAGCCTTGGTCATTTGGTTGACATTATATATTGGGTTTGAACCTCTGGATAAATTAAAGGGGGTAGCCTTCAAGTTGTGTGCTTCCACAACTCCATCATTCACAAGATTTTTATTAGTTTTTTTCAACCATAGTCTTGGTTTATCATTGTGATTGTTGGCTCCTCTATTATTATTATAATTAGATTTATTGGTATTGTTGGAGTTTGTATAGGTTTTATTATCTTTGAATAATTTAATTTCACCTCTTTTAACCAACACTTCTTCAATTTTGATCCTATTTTTGATGATCTTTTCAAATGTAGGGGGACATTGAAGTTGGAGCCTATAGTTCATCTCCATATTTAGATTATTCATAAATATTTCCATCTTTTATTTTTTATCTATGCTTCATGGATATCATGTGAAGACTGTTCTCCACCTTTGGAGAAACCCTAGAAAAGACTCACCATCTCGTTGTTTAGTATCACATAGATTAAGCATGGTGATTTTGTGCTCTATGTTATAGGAATAATGAGTCATGAATTTTGAAGCTAATTCCTCAATTTTTTTGATCCCTTGTGTAAGTTTGGAGAACCATTCCATAGCTTGGCCTCCTAAACTCCTCATAAATAGCCTCATTAAATATGTGTTGTCGTACATGAATTTGATCCTTAGAGCACAAAATTCTCTAAGATGATCTTGTGGGTCTGATTTACCTGTATATTTATCATATTTTGGGAAGACCACATTAAGCGGGAGAGGTGCCATAACCAAGCTCTTATCAAAGGGAAATGGACATAAAGCCTTGATGAAAAATGGCTTAGGTTCGATCACTTTCTTCATTATGTCGATTTGTGCTTGAAACATTTTCAATTGTTTATTCATAGCACCTATAGGATTATCTTCTTCCTCATCTTTCTTAAGTGTTGTGACATCATAGTCATGAGGAAGTTTTACCCTTTCTTGGGCCATGGTAAGGAAATATCTTTCCTTATTTATTTCTATAAGTTTATCCATAACCTCAAGGAACTCGGGGTCTTGGACTATCCTATTGGCTTTGTCTTTAGTTGTTTCTTTAGGCCCATGGTTTTCTCAGTTAATGTGTTCATGATTTGTTGTTCCTTGCTCTTCATTGTATCCCCCATGAAGGTAATCATGATTTGATGTGTCTCTATCCATTTGGTCAACTCTCTTTTCAAAAAGGTTTTGGAGACTTTCCCCTAGGTTGTGATTTATGAAAGAAGTTTGAGATTCAAATTTGGGAACTTATCTTGTGATGCAAGTGATGTCTTCTTGTAAAGATAGTTTAAGTTTGTGAGATCGTGTAGAAATTGACATCAACAAAGGTTTGATTTGAAACTATTTTCCCCAAACTTGGTGATTGTTCTTTTATGAAGATATTAAAAGTGCAAGATGATTTTGTAAAATGGATGTTTCTCACTTGTTCTATGTATCTTCAAACAAAGCAACCATAAATACACTTTTTATTTTTAAACCCTCTACAAAAAAAGTTTTTGAATATGTTCAGACGTTATCACAGGTTTTTCATGATAAGAAACTTCAAGAGATCTACCTAGTTGTCAAATTGGTTCATAAACATGGCTTTACAAGGTAGGCTTTCTAAGTTAACAAGGTATTTAATCAAGATTCTATTCAAAATGGACATTAAGTTTCATCTCCCCAAAATTAGGAGGCTTCCCACCACCGGTATATCAAAGTTTTGCGGAATCCCGAAGGACTACTCAAGGAAGTTCGAAGCTTAATATCCTTTTGTCATCCACCCCATTAAGGATTAATGCATTTCTTTTTATAGTGGGTCATATTATTGTGGCAAAGGAAATTGTATCCCACTTTGGACTATCCCTCTCACCGGCCTTGTTAAGGCAAATCTCGGGAGGCAATCCCACTAAAGATCTAGCATGTTCATTTGTAAAGCAATAAATGGATTTAAGAACTAGGTTTTAGGAGTTTGATTCACCAAAAGGTGAAGAGAATATCCATATCTATCCTTTCCTCCCAAGCATAATTAACAATGTTCGATTATCCAAACCCACTAACTAATGGGAATTGAGTATTTCTACTCTCCTCCACAAACAAGGGGTTATTGATTAAATGCTTGATGTATCCTTTATGATGGTTTAATTACTAGATTTTGATAAAAATCAGAAGGCCACAATTCAAGTAAAAATTGACCCAGTTTAGGCTTACCTGATTTGAAGCTAGCAGAGGCTAGGGGCATTTTTAATGGATTTTTTCAAGATTTTGACTCACCTAGTGGCGATCATTCCCTCTTCTTTTCCTCCTCTTCAAAAATTTAGTCAAAACAAACAAGAAAAATGAAGAAAACAAGCAAAAATTGAAATCTAAGCCTTATTTTTCAAATTTGACAAAAAATGATTAAGGCATGTAAATCCAATTTAAGGATACAAATTTCAATTTGTAAGCTTCTGCAACTTGTAAATATTGTTCATATACCTCGCCTTCTTATTGTAAATTCTCCAAAATAAGTTTAATGTTCGCTATATTATCGATTTTGATTCGTTTAGCTAAAGCTTTATCCTCTCTGTTATATTTGGTCTCTGGATTTTTAATCTTTTTGTGACCTGCCATCATAAAATAGAGGAAAAATCATTTCTTGGCTGTCAGATTTTGCAAATTTGAATTACAGTCAAAAGAGCTGCAAAACTAATTAAATGCGCTGTTAAATTTATTGAAAGCGCTACAGAACTAATTGAAAGCACAACAATAGAAATTGAAAGTGCTATTATAATAAGAAAATGTGCTTAAAGAAAACATTAAAAGCACAACAGAATCCTTCCAATCTACTCCATAGTCAGGGTATACATGCTAAAAGAGAAGTAGACAAGATATTAGAAAGATTAAATGTGTTGTTTGGCTGTGTAAAGGTGCAAAACTTTTCCATGGATGCACTGTTTTAGACCTCAAACACACTGTAAAAGTGATTGTAAGCACTGTAGAAACTATCAGATGTGCTCTAAAACCTATAAATAGAGAAAAACACAAGAATATGCAAGAAAAAATGATTTCTTTGAATTTTTACAAGAATGAGGCGTAAGGCCCCAGGGGTGGTGCCATATTGTGTGCTATGAAAAGCACCTTCATAGGGTTAGTATTGTCAATAAATAAATAAAATAACCAAATTACCACAAATACCAAGCTAATTTAAGCAAATGAAGACAAAAAGCACTCTATGGACCTCTATTTAGATTTTCTAATACAAATCTCTCAACAAAATTCCATTAGTGACAACTCTAAAATGAGAATTTAAGTGATAAGAGAAATAAGAATTCAATTCCAAAAGAAATTAAGCCTTACTTAACACTAAATTTGCCTTTCTATCTCAAAATTGCAAGAGGTTTGATGCCATTCTCAGATTTCTGGATGATAATTGAGTGATTTATACCTTACTTTTATAGATTTTAGCAAGGGTAGGGGGTGGAGTTGAGTTGATCATGGTTGGATTAGGGTTAAGTCCATGGTTCCACATTTGGAGAAAATTTAAATGGATTGTCCTCAAAGCTTGGAACAAAGACACAAAATGGATGGCCAAGATGCTCTCACCTTATGTGTTATTGAGATTTGTTTTGAGCTTGATCCATGTGAGTCCAATCCTTAAATCGTATTGGTTGATGCATTTTCCTCTCATTTGGTGTTGAGGAAAAATAGGGATTTAATAATTAAATTTATTTTATTTTTTTAGCCATGTGTACCCCTTAAATGGGTTGATTTGATTTAAATTGAACTATATAATTAATTAGATTAATTGTGCAATTTATTGATTTATCACGATTTATTGGTTTTAAATTGATTTAATGGCTTTTGATTCTCAATTGAATTTGGATTATGGCTTGATTGCAATTTTACTTTGATTTTAGCTTGATTTGATTTTATTGCTTTGATTTTGCCTTGGTTTCTCACTTGAATTAATCTTGTCCACCTTCAGGTGATTACACTATGCATCACACAGAGGTTGAACCTTGAGATACCCTCCATCTTAGTTTCCATGTTGAGAACCTTAGTTTTAAACCCTCCTAACTTAGTCCTTATCATAACTAGTTCAATGGTCGAGTTGCGATAGTTAGTACTGGTGCTCTTAATAGTAGTCATGTTAATATTCTCTTTCTTCGACATCATGTCCCTAGTCAAGTCAACAAGCTCTATTTTCATACTATCAAAAATGAGAGTGGAGCTTTTAGTTGTAGATTTATCAAAAATGTTATTGGTTTCAGTATCACCTCCTTCACCATCTACATTCTCCATCTTCTCATTGTTCCTATTATCAATATTTTAATCATCTTTGGAGACCTAGTTACTAAGTGAGACTACTGCACCCTAGTTTGAGTTATTAGTGGTCTTTCTTAAAATTTGTGTTCATTTCATTGTAAAAGTACATGAAAGAGAAAAGGAAATGAGCTACATCTAAGAATTACATTTGCATGTATCATGTTAAGTATGTTGTACAAAAGGAAAAGAACTAAGTAGAACATTTATCCAAGCTCACACAAGTCGTGAGCATAGCCATTGCCAGAATTGCATAAATAAGTGCAAATATACATGAAATAATGAATACAAATACAGGGGTCCCAGACATTGCCTGGTAATGGTGTTTGGATCCAATCCTATCCAGAGAGATCTTATGGTCCAGAACCTACAAGAAGAGAGGAGGAGATATGGGTTAGATCCAATGGATCTAAACAATGCATGGTACCACAGTATTCACAAAGATGCATATATGCACTCAGTCATACACCTCTGGGAAGGGTTGTGCTTAGGGCATGTGTATTAAGGAGGATCCAAAAATAGAAGAAACACCATGTTTTTCACTGACATGTTTGTTCCATGTGCAGATATAGGAGAAGCTAGTTCAACAACAATCCAAGGGTGCTGGGACCCAGATGAATCACCTTGACCTATGATGCAGATCATGATAGGAAAACCTCAATTTTCCTTGACAGTGATTGCATCATAGGCCAAGAACACCCATGATCAACAGAGAAGCAACCAGATGATGCAGTATCAATGGGACACTAAGATAAATCAAATAGAGCATGGTCAATAGGGCACTAATAGATTCAAGATGGGTTCATCAAATCAATATCAAAATAGAGGAATAAGAGCACAAAAATTTGCATATTAAAGAAAGGGTACATTATAGCATAGTGCACTTAAAATCTACATTCAATGTTTTAATGCTATAAAATGAAGCATAGTCAAATAGGAGCAAAAGGAGGGCTTACGGGGTACACTGAATCATCATCAACATGTCATCACATGGAATAGTAAGTAAACAATAGCATCTTAATGAGCACTGAGCAATGTGTGATCAAGTCAGATCAAGAAAGTGCCATTATGAATCAGCAATGTATCACAATAATAGTGACATCTAAGGGGCACCAAGTAAGCATTAAAAATTAGGAGTTATAGCTTTCGGCCTCACAATGGAAATGAATAATAGTTAGGTACATAATGCTAAAAGGAAATAGTGCATTAACATGAAAATAGAATTTGATATTCCATGAACAAGTATAACATCTATGCTAACTGATAGATGCAAAATGCCAACCAAGGTTACAAAGGAAGCTTGGCCCCAAGACTGAATAGCAATTAAGTTTTAAAATGATTCAACATTTTTTTTCTCATGGCCTATGGAAGGAATCGGTGTAGCATGGAACCAATATCAATTAAACATCAACAACATTGCGATGAACAACAAGTTGCATCAATAAAAAGAAAACATATCTATTTAACAGTGTTCATGGGCTATTAATTATGCAACACAGAGGCCATATATAAGATGGCATAAAAAAAATTAAACAATATTGAGCTCTTGGCCCTACATAAACATGAAAGTGATGCCCTAGATCATGGCTTGAGGGTCATCTATCAGTGACCATAAGAAATTAGTACTTCAAGAATGAATAGCAGAGGCAGAGTAAGTGAAACAGTGGCATTATTTCAGAATTAAGAGTGAACCTCAATCCAAGATGGCCTTAACCCATGGGCCGTGCATGTTTTTATGCATTGAAAAATAGTCAAACATGAGCATGGAGACAACAGGAGGCACGACATATAGCGAGCAGGGATCACTGTGGTATGGGCTGTAGCATAAGATCAAACCAGTAAGGTTCCAATATGAACTAACATGCCCCAAAACTCAACATCAGTGAGTTTCAACTGATGATGCAAAGGCTCACTAAGCGGGGAAGTACACCATTGCCATGAGAATTTAGACCCATGGACCATTGATAGTCACACTAGTAGGAGACCATGGTGATGGCTCACGTCTTGCAGATAGTGCTTCCAAACTAGGCCAAGTATCAACATCGGGTATTATAACTGCATTAACATGATGCACATATTGGTAAATTTGGGCAAACCATAGGTAGATATGATGGCACCGTAATACCCAAATGGGAAAATAGGTTCACATGCTACATGAAATAGTGACCAATAGAAACATGCCAAGCAGTCTCATATAGGATGATGCCACACCGCAAGCATGTGATGTACACAAACATTGGTATGCTGGCACATTGCTCACGGGCCAATAAAACAAGATACATATCGACCCCCAACTGCAACCTCAAGGAAAACCTGAACAAGATAGCAAGCAATGAGAAAATAATCAAATGAAAAGTGCCAATCATATGTGCTTGAGTTTAGTGGCTCATGGGCCATCAATAGCATTGAAATGGCAGAAGGTTACAAATACAAGAGGAGCAATGGAATAGGAATAGATTTTGCAGTCAAAGACATTCATGCCAAGGATTCATGACAATGAACATATGCGCTAGTAGATGTAAAAAAAATACATAAAGAAGTGTAGACATGGCGACATTACATTAAAACACAGTGAACCCTCGATGCACTGTGCCCTCTTTTAAAATGAGGAACCCACAATAGGTCACAGAGTCCACGGGTCACATAGAAAACAAGGAGATAGTGAGTAAAACACATGTCTGATCTTGATGGCTCATGACCATTAATGGGGCCGTGGATCTGTGAAGCCCTAACGATCCAATAAAACACAAGTGCTACAAAATTACAGAAGGTAGAGGTCATGCCCTAAAATCACATACAGTACCTCTAAAATGAACTCAGAATTAATGTTCAGGCCATGAACACAATGCAATGAGAAGATTGCTATGAAGTAAATTGCAGAGATAAACTAGTAAATCAAAAGCATAGACACAACAGTGCCCTAGCTCAGAGGTCATGAACCTAATAAATGATACCAACAATCCAATAAAATACATAGTGCTTCTAAGTGCAGAGATGCTATTATTCAAAAAATCAAATGCAGAGGGATGCATCAATGGAACCAAATACAAATATATCATGGTGCCTTTGAATTTTAAACCAAATGCAGAGTGAAAATGCCAAATATAATGCCTACCTTGACAATGTGATGCCGTGAGGGAAGTGATAGATGTTTCCAAATTTGAATTCCAGTTCAAAAGCCAGGGCCAGGTCAAGAATAGCAACTTTCCAAATGCCATCAAAGAGGAGTGTCTGTTGTAGTGGTTTCCTCATCTTCCAAGTGTTTCAATGAAAATGATGCATTTTTCATTTCTGCCCTTCTTCTTAGGGTTGAGATTCTTTAATCATTATTTTTTTTGGTGCCATTTTTGTATGCGGGTTTTATTTTGAAATGTCAATATTTTGGAATATGTTTTCCCCATTATGGGTTGAGAATTATTTCAAAATATAATTAAATCCACATTTTTTTTGTGTCATAGTGGGGAAGTTTTTTTAATGTAATAGTCATTGCATGATTTTAATTGTAATTCTGGTGATGGTATTTTATAAACTATAGTCAGAATATTGTTAATGCATGACTTAAGGGGTCAGATTGGTCTTCTTTTGACCATCTATTCTAGGATGTCAGTTTTTTCACTACCCCCTATAAACTCAAGAATTTGGCATCTGAGTTTATGAGGCAGCCTCATGGGTCTATTCTGGCGATTTTCCTTTTTTTAGGAGGTTGAGGTGGCTTTAATGCTGATTCTCTTTACCTCATTATATACCTCTCACTTTTCATGATAGAGTTTAGCTCTTCATTTTCTTTCTCTCTGATATGAGAATGTTGTAGCTTTGAGACACACAATTGTACTTAGCTTCTTTTCATTGAATACATAAAAGCAATCCTTCTTGTCTCCTTTTATTTTAGGTTTTTATTATTGAGTTTCTATGCTAGGATTATTGTGATACAATCTGGTCCTTAATCTACATATTGATTCAACTAAGTATTCAGAGTTTCATTTTGGCCTTGAAGTATTAATCTATGTGCAAAATTGGAATCAAGATTGTGGAAGTACCTTCCCTTTTACATTCCAAGTACCTTATTATCTCCAAGAGGTTCAAAGTAGTGGGGTCAAGTTGTGAAGTGCAGATTTGTTTAATTATTTTGTAAGCTTTCTTCAACTGTGGATCTGTTAATCAAATTTGGTGGATCACCTTGTTTTAAATCAGTTTTAGTTATTTGTTTCATGCACTTTCTCCCTTTCCTCAAAAAGTTAGTCAATTTTTTTTTAAAGTGATCCAAGGGGAAGTCGGCCCCTAATCCAGAGGTCTACTCTTGGATAGGTTACCCACAGCCTGAGAGTAGTCCCATGTTTCACAGGATTGCTGGGTTTTATACTTAGCAAATTGGGTACAATCCTTAGTGACAACATCTCCCCATATTTTTCTACTCCTTTAGTTCTCTCCGTCCTTTGAATCATAGTCAATCAATAGGGTGTTTTTTTTTACCTTTGCCTACATAGTAGGTTGTCAGTCTATAGGATCCTTTCCTCTTCCAAGTTCTTCATACTATAAAAACATGTCTCTCTTAGAATTCATTTGAAAATATGCACTTAAAGCAATTAACTATGTATTTTCACTTGCATAAATTGACAAAGTTCCAATAAACACACACCATCTTCTTTTTTTAGACTTGGAATAATGGTCAACCTTCAAAGGTTTAATTTTTAAACCATAAATTTTTCTGATGAAGGGTGCTTTGATACCACTTGATGAAGGGTGCTCCCCGTAATACCACAAACACATGACAGAAACAAAGAAACAAAAACAATATGCAAGAACAGAAAATGGGCTTCTTATTATTTCCACAAATGTGGAATTACAAACTTTCAGAATTACAATATGCAAAGCCACATGGGCATTCCCTTACAATATTTTGTAGGACAAAGCCGCAAATCAATACCCAGATCTACTACCCAGAACTGCCCGAACTGCCGAAGACAACACTACGGGCCTTCTTTATATAGGCAATTTCCACCGCCCGAGAAGGTTCCAAAAATTTAGCCCTTAAAGCCGACTATACATAGAATTATTTTATTTTCACAATTTTTACAACAGGGTCGGCTCAAAAGAAATACAAAATATGCTTTTAGGTAGCCCAACTTCCGGAGGCCATAACTTTTTAACCGTAGCTCCATTTTTCTATTGTAACCACTTTTTGGAAATGCCATGACAAGATCTACAGTGCCTAATAGGCACAAGCACCAATCAGCCAGGGGTCGATCATGATCCAGAGCCTCTAAGGTCTTCAAAATTGACCTGAAATATTTCATACCCAAAAACCTCAATAACTTCACCAATACAGATGATGTGGCAATGAAACTCAACTGGTAGGCTGATATGACTAGGATGAACCTCCAACTGTGAAATCAAAACATTCTGAGATCATATGACCAACTTACTAAAAAATAGTAAGTTTCCATAAATAGCAGCTCTGCACAAGATAGCCCTTATTGAAAACAAAAACTATAAATATTTATTTGGGTGATGAAAGATTGCTCTTACACCCAGGATGCTCCTACATCATTTTGTATAAATCCCAGATGGAGTCAGGGTTTTAGGATTCCTCAACCTAGAAGTGAGCTTAGAGGCACCAAGCTAGAAAATGTACATCTTTTTCATATAGGCTAGGAGCATCAATGACATTGGCAGGTGGGGGGAACTTGAGTTGGGAGCTTCTTGGACAACAGTGTATTTGGGTGGACAAAGAGTCAAGTGAAAAGTATACAAGCTATAAATCAGACCCTAGGATAGGGAGATGAGTTTATTGACCTAAATTTTGGCAACCTCCACTACTTCCTTAGCATAACACTCAAGGGAATTTAGCATAGAAAATGAGAATGAAATAAATTACTAGTTCCTAAAGTGGTTAAGAAGTAGCATATGATATAAATAACACACTTTGAACTAGCCTTCTAAGGTAAAGTATTTCATAATCATGAGTCAAACTTGGTTCCATGATAATAGTAACTTCTCCCTTTCATAACCATCATGCACCTTGACCGAAGCTTCATTCCATTTGAGAATTTGTTAAGGCTTTCATTATCCACCACCTATATGATTTTCTTCAACTTTCTACCTTCTCTAGATAGCATAGTAGCATGTGCTATCACTTCTTTGTTGATTTCAAAGGAAATTCCTCCCATCATAACCCTCCTATCCTTCCAAGAGGTTGTAAATTGCATTGAAAAACCTTCATTACAGCCATTAATGGACTCGATGAAATCATAAACCCCTCCCTCTCTATAGATATGCCACATAATGAAATTATTTTTTAATTCATCATGCTTGTAGGCTCAATGCAAATGTGATCCCCACCCATCTTAGGAAAAGAAAAAAAAGATTAGTAGAGAGGCCCACCCAAGTTTCAAAATAAAAAACTCAAACACAATTAGGGAAACTTGTTGTAGAAACCTAATGGTTAAAAGATAAGTTTAATCCTTGCATGCTAGCCTGGGTATAATCATTTCCCCTCAAAATACTCTTCTCATGCAAACAAAGTTTCACAATGCACAAAGGCCTTTTTCCTATGGTATACAAACTTTGAACCATTTAAAAAATAAGAGGTATTCATTTATTGATAAAATACATGTCACCATGAAATGATTCTATCACATCATTATAGGAACCTCTTCAAAGTTCACATAGCTCCTATAATCCTTCTCTTTCCACATAGACAACCTTTTAGTACTAAATATGATTTGACCACCCTAATTCCTTTCACTATTCCACATCCCCAAGCCTTGTTTCCAAGTCATCACTCCCCATTTCAATTAAATTAATTTTCAAATCAAATTCTTCCCATTTCATTCTATCAAAATTAAAGCCTATACAATTCCAAGTCCAAAACATGGTTGTATAAAGAAAGATTTGCAATGGTGAAAGGTAAATATCATCCATTGGTATTGATAACTAAGATCTCTCCCCTTAGTATATATTAAATTTTATTTGGAAGGGAATATTTCTCTACCATCATAAATTTTAAGCACCTAACATGCATGTACAATTTCATGATTATTTAGCACCCACCTTAGTATATTTTCATAGTAGGACTTTAAATGGAACTTAATAAACACCTAAATTCAAATATGGTTCCTTTATCATTTCAATGTAATTTAAAATTGATATAAACCCTTATTTCTAGGTGTTCTCCTCTATTTTACCTCTAATCCAATAATTTATTTCATCACCTAGGCCCTATGTTACCATTTGTGGCTTGCGTGTACTGTCGTGACCTTGAAATCAACTATACCTCTTATTCTAGCATCTTCCCTATCTCCTCGACCTCCCATTTAATTCTATCTCACTCTCCTATGAAATTCCTAAGGATTTTTAATCCTCAAGGTTTGGGCTAAAATTGGATCTAGGGCACTATATTGATGGTTTAGTGGGATAGTAGAAATTACTATTGGCCTGCTTGAGTTTTAATCTCTGAGATGTTATGATAGGTATATAAACACCCTATCTATCCTTATTTTGGAAACCAAAATCAATATTCTCAATCATTTTCATTCACAATCAAGAAATCAAGTCCAAGAAATCAAGGAAATCAAGGCCTAGCAAACAAATTGTCTATCAAGGAAGGAGATACATATATATTCATCAAAGTCTTCTTTCTTCTTCTTCTCAATCAAGCATTGTGGAAAACTAAAACATCACTCACATAAGGTTTTGTCTTTCATGATTTTATTTGATCACATTCAAAGGAGAATTTTCATTATCAAGGTGCGATAAATTCTAATTTTCAGATCTAATCTCTGTATATGATAACATAATTTTATTTATTTCATTTCATTTCAAGGTTGATTATAGATATGATTTTTATTGAGGTAGACCCCTCTATCCAAATTTATTCCTTATTTTTCTATGTAGTTATGGGTGGCATAACTATCGAGACTTGATCTAGTAAGTACAAGATTTGTCAAGAGATTTGCAACTATAATAAAAATACCCTTGGAACAAAATGTTAGAAACTACAATTGGAACAATTATTGTATTGTCATTGATGTCAAACCTTAACTGGTAAGATAGTTGCTATCTAGGATAGTACCATATCTTTTGATTGATGAAGAGGATTTGAAAAGAGGAAATAGCAATAGGACCTAAGGAAATGTTGAGTTATGTGAAACTTTAATGGGTACTTGATAAGTTGGCACATTGACAAGGCAATGAGTTGTTTATCTAAGTAAGTAGCAAGACTGGAACTGTAGGATTAGCCAAGAAAAAGTGAAGAAATCTAGTTTAAGTAGAGTGATGTTAGTGTCAATTGAGTGCTAGTATATGCCAAGTAAATCTAGTGTTGACCAAACATTAGTAATTACCAAGTGATAGGAATTTACCGAGAAAAGACAGTGTTTGCCGAGGAAGATAGTTTGTAGTGATGACCTAGGAGATGAACACGGTATTGACCAAGTGTTAGTAATTTATATTTGAAGAAATAATCAAGAATCCTAGCCAACATAGTTGAATTCTTGGGATATGAAAAATGTGTTGATATTATTAATGAATTGTATGGAGCATTTAATGCATGGTAAATTTTTTTTTTTATGGATTCAAAGAGAAGTTTGGAGATGTATCTAGAAGGAAAGATGAAGAACATAATGATGGAAGGATTCAATGAATCTGACATAAACCTAAGATCTACGAAGGAGATTAAGAGGATAAAGATTGATCTACCTAATCAAACAAGTATAAAGGAAAACCTAATTGTGAGGTTATGAAGTATGAAGAAGAGGTTGATGTTATTGACTGATGAGTCTAAGAAGAAGGCTAAAGGTGAAATTGTGAAGGAGCTAAATAGAGTTGTGATTTCTTGAAGTTAATTCTGAGAAGATCATAGATGGAGATGGAAATGGAGATCTGCTAGTAAATCAACATATATGTGTGAAGTAGATTTGTATTTGAAAAGTGAGTTGTATGTTTTTTAGATTAGAAACTATTGTTACTTTATAACCATCGTATCAGTTTAAATCATTTAATAGAGGTTGACCTAACAATCATTGTATAAATCCTTTAATTAAGGTGACATTCTAATGAAATGTTCTTAAGTCCTCTAACCAGGCCACTTTTGATAGAGTGTTTTAAATCCTTTAATAGGGTCACACCTAATAGTGTGTATGTAAACCTTTAATAGGGTTGGCTTTTCACAAAGCTCACTTCAGAAGAGTGAAAATTAGTAGGATGTTACAAAGTGTTTTTTCCCAAATTGAGATTCCACTATAAATCCTAATGTTATACTTGTGTGAATTATTTTGATGTGGATGTTGTTGAAAGCTTTATATTTAGCAAGTTAATTAATTTTGGACAGTGGACTGCATGTTACATGTTTCTAATATATGCTATAGAGACCGAATTGAATTGCTGATTAGATCTGAATTTGTTGAGGTGCTAGAAAGTTCAATTGGTACATCTGGACTTGAGAACAACCGAGTCACCCCCCCTCTCTATTGTTCTAAATAATTCTAAAAATTGGTATCAGAGCTGTTGGTGCTTATAGAGAAATTTAAAGGTACTTGAAGCTAATGATCAATATGTACAAAAAGGAGGTACCGAAGTTGAACAAAGAGAACGTCCCTGCATGGAAGAGTCTGATGAAATTGCATCTAGCTGGTATTGGTGATTCGATGAAATAATATGTGGAAAATGAATATGTTATTGTTGGAAACTACAATTGAAGCAATTGTTGTATTGTCATTGATGTCAAACCTTAACTAGTAAGACTATTACTATCTAACAAAGTACTATATCTATTAATTGATGAGAAGGATTAGGGAAAGGGTGATAACAATAGAACCTAGAGAAAGGTTGAGTTATTTGATACTTCAATGAGTACTTGATTATGTGGCACATTGATAAGATAATGTATTGTTTATCTAAATAAGAAGCAAGACTGAACAAGAAGGCTTAACTGATCAAAAGTGAAGAAATCTAGTTTAAGATGAGTGATGTTAGTGTCGAATGAGCTAGTATATGCCGAGTAAATTCAGTGTTGACTGAACATCAGTTTATTGCCGACGGAGACAACATTAGCCAAGGGAAATAGTTTGAAGAGATGACCGAACTATGCAGTGATGACTGAGGAGATGAACATAGTATTTACCGAGCATCAGTAATTTACATTTGAGTAAGAATTCAGATTCCTAGCCGACATAGTTGAATTCTTGGATTATGTAAATAGTGTTGAATTTATTAATTGACTATAAGGAGCATTTAAGACATAGTAAACCATTTTATTATGATTTCAATAAAGATATTGAAGATGTTTCTAGCTGGATGGATGAAGAACATAAATGATGGAAGGATTCGATGAATTTGACCTAACCCTAAGATCTATGGAGGAGATTAAGTGGCAAAAGATGGATCTACCTATCGAAGAGGTATTAAGGAAAACCTAAGTGTGAGGTTAAACAAGATGTTGGATTTTTTGATGTTATTGAATGAAAAAGTAGAAAGGTTGAAGGTGAAGGAGTTGATCAGAGTTGTGATTGCTTGAAGGGATTTATGAGAAGATCAGTGATGGAGATGGAAATGGAACTCAGTTAGTAAGCTAGCATATATGTAAGAATTGGATCTATTATTTGCAAAGTGAGTTGTATGTTTTTAGATCAAATACTACTGTTAATTTATAACCATTGTATTAGTCTAAATCCTTTAATCAAGGTTTACCTAACAGTCATTGTTTAAATCATTTAATCAAGGTTGCATTCTAATAGAATGTACTTAAGTCCTCTAACAAGACACACTCCTAACATGGTGGTTGAAATCCTTTAATAGGGTCACACCTAGCAGTGTGTATGTAAACCTTTAACAGGGTTGACTTTTCATAGAGCTCACTTCAGAAGAGTGAAAATATTAGTAACATGTTACAAAGTGTTTTTTCCCAAATTGGGTTTCCACTATAAATCCTGATGTCAATACTTGTGTGAATGTTTTGGTTTGTGTATCATCTTAAAATGGAAGAACTTCCATGTTAAGAGAATTTATCCCTTTGAGTAAGTGGTTTGGGGTCATTTTGAATGCCTTGAATTGATCTTTTCTTGGATCTAGCTTTCTCCCCGCTTTCCACTTCTTTTCTACACTTGATTCCTTCATTATAGGTGAAATTAGGGTTAGGATCTTGAGGATTCTCCTTAATTTCCCTCTTCTATGGATCTATTTTATAGGTAGGACTTACAAATAGGTCCTCTTGGACTTCATCATGTTCATCATAGGATTTTGTGCCTCTCCCTGGCACTCTACCCTATTCTGGCATCATTTCTAGGTCTCTGGGCACCCCCGGGACCTCCTGTTTCTTGCTCTGACTGAGGCCCTAAAATTTGTGCCTTTAAGGTCAAAGTCAACTTAAAGGGGTCAAATTTGACCTAAAGGGGTAAAATTTGACCTTGACCCTAACTAGGTCAGGGTCGAGCTCATCTTTGACCCTGGGTTCAAATTTCAAGGTCCCGGGATCTCCAATTTTTGGGTTTCAGAAATAATTATTTTTTCACTTCCAGGTCCACTATTTTGGTCTCTGAAATGGTAAACCCTTAAATTATATTTAATTTAGGTCCATTCCAAAAGTGTTGAGGCCTAATTGGAATTTAATTCCCCAAGGTGGCCCCTCTAGAGGATTGTGCCCTAGATCACTATAAAAGGAAGCCTTCCTCTCTCATTTTCACATCAAGTTTTCATATCTCATTCCTTCATGCATCAAGAATTCTCAAGGAGACATTGGTGATCAAGTTTTGGCAATAAATTTATCCCTCAAGAAAGATCAAGCAAGCATCCATTCAAGCATTCAAGTCCTCTTCTCCATCCAAGTTCTCCATTGAAGATCAAGGATTCAAGCATTCAAGCCATTGAAGGGATTTGGTTCAAGCATTCAAGATTCATCATTCAAACCCTAGATCTAGCCATTATGATGGTGTGATCTTCCTTCAAGATCCTTTTGTTCATCTTCAAGATCCATTCATTCTTCCCTCAAGGTGGATTCCAAGCATACAATCATGGAGGTTTGATTTACATTTGTTAGTGTTGATTCCAAGCTTTCATATTAACACACTTGATTACATTTCAAATACAATTTGCATATCTATTGAATATCATAGCTTCATTGTTAGATCTACTTCTACTACTCGCTAGCATTCTTCATTTCAATTGTAATATTAAGGTTGATTCCAAACTGGGATTTGACCAAGGAAAACCCCCCAAACAAACTAACAAAACCATTTTTCTTGCAGGTGCAGGTGTAGAATTTCAGATCTAAGAGTAGATTTGGATACCCTTTTTGCTGAACTTCTGGGATCTATGAAAAAAGTTAGAATTGACCTTCAAACAAAAAATGTAGCCTTTGACCTTTTATGAGGGTCAAAGACTACCTGCTGTCAGAAAGATAAATGATTTCTGAGTTTTCTTCGTCTCGGCATTTCCAGTCTGAAATAGGTTGCAGAATTGCCTGAAAGTACACACAGACACCAAAAAATAGGTATTTCCAAATTAATTTAATCATGAGGTATGCATCTTATTTTATCTAATTTCAAATATTTTCCCTTAGAATTCAAATGTATGTGTAAAATATTGGCTTTGGGGTCTCTTTTATGTGCAAACCATTGTTCTAGGATCCCATACACTATTTTTACTATACAGTTTGAAAATTTCTTTGTTTTGCAAGTTAAATACTATTGGATAGTGGATTGCATTGTTATATGTGTCTAGCATACATTCTGTAATGACCGAGTAGTGTTGGTTATTAGATTTGAGTTGTTGAAGTGTTTAAAAGTTTAATAGATACATCTGGACCTGAGAATAATTGATTCACCCCCCCTCTTTGTTGTTCTAAATCATATTAACAATTGGTATCAGAGCTATTGGTGCTTACATAGAACAAGTTTGAAGGTACTTGAAGAAAATAATCAAGATGTATAAAAAGGAGGTACCGAAGTTGAATAAGGAGAACTTCCCTACATGGCAGAGTTTGATGAAAATACATCTAGTTGGTATTGGTGACTCAGTGAAATATTATGTTGAACATGACTATGTTACACCTGTTGCACCTTTGACTTGCGAGGAGATGAGAGCTAAATAGGAACACAACCAAGCAATGTTAAGGATTGGATCTGCCTTAAGCTATCCCAAATTTTAAGATAATAAAGTTTGCACAAATACAAAGAAAATGTGGGACACTATTGCAAATATCTATGGTTATAGGGAAAAAGCTGAAATCTTGAGAGGTAAGTTTGATGAAATGAAAATGCAAGAAGGCAAAAATATTGCTCAATATTATGGTAGAATCAAGGAGGTAGTAAATGCTATTAGGGGAGCTAATGGAACTATTGAAGATGAAACTATTATTGGAAAGGTATTGAGAATTTTTCTTCCTATATATGCCATCAAAATTTTAGCAATTCAAGAATCTAGATGTAACCTTGGTAATGTTCTAACTTTGGAAAGTCTTGTTGGTAAGCTTACTACTTTTGAGCTTTCTAACTATGATGACTACACTATTGCTAATGTTGAATCTGCATTCAAGACACAAATGGTTTTGCATAAGTCTAAGAGGGAAAAAGAAAAGTGTATAAGTGATAGTGAAACTGATAGTTACATTTTTGATGAGGAACTAGAGGATCTTGAAGCTCTTATGGCTAGAAGATTGAAAAGAGGAAAAGGCAAATATAAAGGTAAAGTTCCTATCATATGTTTTTCATGTAACAAAGTTGGCCATATAGCTGCAAGATGTCCTGACAGGGATGACAAGGATGATGAAAGAGAAAGAAAGTACAAGGATAAGAGAGAAAATAGAGGTTACCAAAGGTACAAGGACTACAAGGATAAAGGCAATAAATCCTATTATATTGCTGAAGAAGAAACTGACACTAATAATGATGATTTTGAAATTGAAGTAATTTATGTTGCTATGAAAGATGAGTCTAATGAAGATGAGAAAACTGCACTTGTTTCTTATGTGAGCAAAGGTGATAAATGGATTATTGATAGTGGATTCTCACACCACATGACTGGTGACAAAATTAAATTTGAAACTCTAGATCATTACAAGGGTAGAAGTGTTAAGTTTGGTAATGATGCACCATGTCCTGTAAAGGGTAAAGGATTAATTAAGTTGACTAATAAGATCACTTGTGAAAATGCTTATTGGGTTGAAGGTCTTAACTATAGTTTGCTAAGTGTTGCACAACTTAATAGAGTTGGTTACCGAGTGGAGTTTCATCATAGAAAGCCTAAATATTTTATGCCACTGGTGAAATGGTTGGAAGTGGAGAACAGACAAGAGGTAATTTGTTCTATCTAGACCTATCTGAAGAGACATGCTTGATTGCACAATTTGATGATATATGGTTATGGCATAAGAGGCTATGTCATGTTAACTTTGACAATCTGGTAAACATTAGTAAAAAGAAGAAAGTTAGAGGTTTTCCAAGATTGAAGAAACCTGATAATGTGATGTGAAAACAATGTTAGTTGGGCAAAATGATAAAGTCTATTTTCAAGAGCAAGGCTTTTACTTCTGAAAATGGATTAGATCTGGTTCATACTAACCTTTTCAGACCTATGGGTGTACAAAGCTATTGTGGTGCTACATACTTTATTTTGTTTGTTCATGGTTACACTAGGATGATGACTGTAATGTTTTTAAAAGAAAAATATGATGCATTTCAGTTGTTTCAGTGGTCATCATATCTAGACACTAGACATATGTTGATGCATTTCAGGTGTTCTAGGTGTAGATATATATCTATGTGCGTGTTTGTGTGTGTGCACCCATATACATATATATTGCATGATTGTGGATATTGTTTATGATGTATTAAGGTAAAGTATAATAACATTAATAATTAAATATTACATAATGAGAGGTATAATATTCTTAATTATTAATTATTAATTATTAATAATATAGATAGATTATATGTATATTACTTATATATTCCACATATTATGGTAATAATAAATATGTGTATGAATGATTATAAAAGTATTTATTATAGATATATCTATGTAATATAAAGTTGTGAGTTTATAATTATAATGAGTTATCTAATTATACCCTTTAGTTAAAAGTTAATTGGGGGTTGGTTACCTTAAATGGAAATTATATTTATATGGATTCTATTTTTTCTTTTGAGGGGGAGATTAGCTACAACATTGAGGATATCTAAGTTGTACTTTTCATGGAGATTTTGGAGAAAAACTTATGATATGTGAAGGAGAGTTTGTGAGCATAATTCTTTAAGGATTCATAAGTTTCCTTGCTTTTGGGGAGAGAGGTACATATGAGACTTTCAAGGGTTGAGAGAGGGATTTGTTTTTGTAGAATTGGTTCCTCTTATTCCATGGATATTTCTAAAAGTGGAGAGAGTTTAAATAATGCATCTCAAGTTTGGATTCATCTTCCTCTCTTTGTCTCCCTCCTCCTTCAGTTGAATCTTGTAGGACTTGAGGTATGGATTGAATTTATTTATTTATTTTATAAAGTATGGATCTATTTATTTGTTTTCATGATGCATGAAATCTTTAATTTCCATACCTAGAGTTATTTAAAAGTTTTGAGTTCATTTTTGTGAAAATTGCCTTGTGTTTTCCTAAGGTTTTAAGAAACCCATTTTTGGAGATCTATTATTTTAATAATCTAAAGTGAGTTTATGATTTTTATTGGTTGATTTTATGGAAGGGAAATTTATAGATCTGAAATGGGTATCTTTCATATTTCCTTATTTAGGTCGAATTAATTCCCTAAAATGTACATTTTGACAGACTAAATTTGTCCCTTCCTAGTTCCAATTTTTCAGTCAAGTTCATCTGAATGGTACAAACTGTAATAGTCATTTAAATAAAGAAAATTAGATATCAGAGATAGGGATATCTCTTATCTTTCATTTTCAATTGGTTTGGTGTATTTTTATTATGTTTTGTGAAAGTTACAATTATTTTAGTGAAGGTAGATCATAACCCAAACTAGGGCTTTTTGTGTTAGAATAGAAGCCATAACTTTCTTTCCCACCGTTGGATCTTCATAAAAATTGGATATAATGTTTTAAATGTTTTTTTCTTGATTCTAAAACAAGCAATTATCTTAATCAATTGTTCTATGGGAGTTATGATTATTGTTCATTGATGACTATTCTTGGCATTTAACCATAGATTGAAATAAATGAATTTTAGAAGTTGTCAAATATTAGAGGCCAGTAGGTTACCATAAGATTTTAGGGTTTTATTTTTTATTCACTTGGGCCTTTGTTATACTTAATGTGGTTATGATATCATGTTGGTTCATTCTGATGCCTTCTTACATGATTTGAATTAATTTGGATGATATATTAGTGTGTGTATCGTCAGAAAAAGATGGAAGCACTTCCATTTAGGACCGGTTTAGCTCTCTGAGTAAGTGGTCTAGGGTCATGTCAAGTTCCTTGAGTGGGTCTTTGACTAGATCTGGCTTTTTTCTCCCTATTTTTCTTCTCTCGTCACCTTTTTCTGGCACCTTATCCTAAGGATCTGAGATTATTGACCTCAAGGTCAAGGTTGACCTCAACCCTAGCCTACGTCAGAGTCGACCTCAACCCCCTAGGTCCAAATTTCAAATTTGGAAGTTTCCAGATGTTGGGCTTTAGAAAGTTTTATTTCCCACTTTCAGGTCGGCTGTTTCAGATTTCAGAATGGCAAAATCTTAAATTATATTTAATTTAGGTCCATTTCTAGGGGTTAAGGCTTAATTGGAATTTAATTCTCCTATGTCAGCCTCTCTAGAAGTTTTTGCCCTAGAATAGTATAAAAGGAAACCTTCCTCTCTCATTTTCACATCCATTATCAAGCATCTTTTGCAGTCTATCACATCCACCATCCATAAAATTCAAGAAAGTAAAATAAAGTGATCAATAAATCATCAAGAAAGAAAGAAGGAGAATGAAATAATTCAAGCATTCAAGATCCAATTCATCAAGGAGATTCATTGATAGCCATTGAAGGATTCAATCTCTTTGGAGCCCTCTTCTTGAAGATTTATCCATCCATTTCGATCCAAGTTTCTTCCTATTCCAAGGTCCATTCAAGATTGGTGTTGAAGATCTAATGCAATTGATTTGAGACATCCTACATACAATTCTACTTTCATTTGGAGCTTCCATTTTTGTGGATTCAAGGATTCAAATCCTCCACAAGGACTTCAATATAAGCAAGGTGAATAGTTCTATTTGCTTTGTTTATTGCTACAATTTCAATTATATTTCAAGGTTAATTCAAAAATTGGGGTTTTCCCAAGGCAAACCCATCATCCAACAAAAAAAACCATTTTTCTTGTAGGTACAGGTGCAAGACAACAAATTGTAGTTCAGATCTGAATACCCTTTTCGATGAACATTCAGGATCCATGAATAGAATTTCCATCAGAATAATGCATGTCAAGGTCAACTTTTTGGGGTAAGATCTTACCCCTGTCTTGGGTCAAGGTCGACCTTGGTCAAAAAAAAAAAAGTTTCTGGGTTTTCTCTATTTCTGCATTTCCAGGCCAAATTTGGTTGCAAAATTTCCTGAAGCTGTGTATAGACACCAGATGTCATGCCCAAAAGTTGGGCAAAACACAACTACAATTTTTTTCTAAAACCTTACCAAGCAACTACAAAACATCATACTAAAGCAGCTAAGGAGAGAACACTATCGAGCATCAACCCTATGTGCACGTAAAATGGTGTAGAGATAAAATAGACAACTGATAATAAAGGAGAGTTTGACTATAATCCAAGGGTCAATCAAAAGGGTTGACCAAGTTTGACTAAAAGTCAAACTTCATCAAACAGCTCTAAAACAAGCTACAAGGTTTCCCTTAGGTTATTAGCTAAGACTGGCATGCAAATCAAGATAGTTGACTAAAAAGTCAATTAGGGTTGACCAAAAAGTCAACCATCACTGAATGGTGCGAAAAAGAAATCCTAAGTTCTAGGGGGTGAAGGAAACACTCGGTTCGAAAATTGAGAAGAACGGAGATAGTTTGACCTTCGTTGACCAAAAGTCAACTATGGGTGACGTTGGTCAAAGGTAGCAATAATACCCTTATTAGATATTTATTGTGAAGATGGGGTTGTTATGACCCCCTTATCGATAAAATGTTATCTAGGTTATTAATTTAAGAAGAATAATTTAATTAGATAAATAACGTTCTAAACCTTATATTTATGAATTAATTAACAATGTTCCTTTATTTAAAAATTAAAACCTAACATTAAAATTTAGCTAACATATTTAAAGTTTATAATTCAATATGATAACCCTAATCTCGAAATATTAAATAAACCACTAAAATAATTTCATAACCTTAGTTAATTTAAAAACAAGCTATTGAAATAAATATTTTATCATTTGATATCTAAACTCAATAATAAAATAAAATAAACATTAATACGAAAAGAGGTTGATATCAAATCCAACATAACAATCTCCTTATACAAATATATTTAATTTACTAAAATATATGTAATCTATTATAAAAATTAAACTATCGAAGTTCACAATTAATCAAATAAAAACTATCAAGAAATTAACTATAAACTAATTTAAGTTTAACAAAACCAAATTGGTACATAGTAATGGAATAGAAACACATCTATTTTACATTTAAATCTAATTTTGGTAACCCAATTTTGATTAAGTATATATAACTTAGTTTACAAGGATAAACTAAATTAATACATATTTCACTTTAAAATAAATAAACTTTGAGCTACCTATGATAGATTAGTTATTTAAACTTTATAAAATTGTTAAACTAATAAACACCATAAAATACCATCGCCTCGTAATCACATATTAAAAACTAGCTTAAATAATACTAAAGTTATTAAATCAGCAACTAAATCTAATAGCAAAAAGATTGAAATGGAGAGGGGACAAAATACAATTTAACAAGCATTAGATAATGTCCGCCCCCTGAGAAAGGAAGAGCTTGCGAAAAACTTCTTCAAACCCCATTGCACATGGAAGGGAGCTTGCCCAGGGCCAAGGAAGGGAGGCGAGGAGAGCGGTTCGAGGGAGCGGAAAATGGCGGCGGGTGGATGGTGAGTGCGCCGCTCATGGCGGCGGTAGCAGTGGATGCAAGCGGAGCGGGGAAGGGGAAAGTGGAGAGGAGGAGGGCACGGGTTGGTGATAGAATGGGGAAACATCCGATGCGAGAGCCATCTGCCACCACACAGCGGTGGGGTGAGGTCTGGCACCGCTGGCCTCTACCCGCTTTCCATTGCGCGGGAAATGGGGTAGGGTTTCGGCCCGACCCGCCCCCCAATAACAAGCTTCTTTTTTTATAAAAAGATAACCTATGCTCATGTGCCCAGCGCTAAACTTAGTTTATAATGATAGAAAAAAATCTAACAATAGAATAAATATGATTTAACTAATATAATATTTGAAATATTTTATTTTAATTCACTGATGGAAAAGAATTTCCTGTACCCCCTAACCACAAATATTTAAAATTATTTTTTTTTAAAAAGATATTTGCAATCTATAAATCACTCTTAATATCTTGGTAAAATAATAAATTGAATTTAGGTAGTTTTTTTTTTGTTCCAAAAATTTCATAAAATTTTCTAAGTGTAAATTAATTCTTAGAATTTTGTAACTCAAGATTTTAGCTTTTAATTTATAAATATGTATATTTCAATTTCTCATTCAAGGTAACTATGCCATCAATATTATTTAAGAACATCATGATGAATTCAAATTAGAATATTTGTAACATATCTCTTTTCATCACGAGATTTAATAACAATTTAATTCACAAAATTCACAATTATACTAAATTCCAAATGATCCTCACACTTAATTTAAGAATGAGATAATTGAATTTAATCAACAAGGGACCTATTTTCCAAATGTCACATTTTTCCATAAGCATCATTTATTACAATTTTCATAATCTCAAATGTTTGATTTACAAGGAATCCCTGATTCCAAATTTGACATAAGCTTGCAATTTAAATTTTACAACAAGACTATCAAACTTAGATTGCTCTAAGTCCATAATACCACAAGCCCTACGTCACTGGGTACCTATATATGCAAGGTTGACCATGGAGGCTCACCTCTCAACCTAGGCCATTTCATGGCCACCCCCGAGCTAGGGGATCTAATAAGGAACATAATACAAATAGGCACACATCCATGAAGGAAACAACCAAAGCATGAAAACACTCAGCATACTTCCCAATAGGGTATAACAATAGGAAGGTCTCCTAGAGACCTTTCTGAAAATAGGGTAGAAGTGGACTACTAGGTGGAGAAGCCATAGTACAATATAGATTTCCCAAGCCACACATGGACTTCAGATGACCATCTTCAAGAAGATACGGTCTAGACTCCTTATGCCCCCCAAAATGCTCGGAGGCCACACTTGGCATCATGGGTATCATGGAACCCCATGTTTATCACTCCATGCATGGGAGACTCTACACAACCTGGGTCTACTACCTTCTACCCCCTTCAAGGTTACTTCACCCTCCCTAGGGTGAGTAAGCCTTGAAGAATTCCATCCCAAATTTATACACAAACTAAACACAACAAACTAAAACTCAAAACAAACCACTTGAAAATAACTAGAAATTTACATAGGACTCAATTAATGGAGTTTCAAGCTCAAGAACATCAAGAAATAAAGAATTTTACTCTATAGAAGACCAACCTTACTCCAAAGCTAAGGTGGATTGTGATTTTGAGAAGAGCTTTCCTTCCAAGTTCTTTCCTCCAAAAGGCTTCCTCAATTCTGAATCTGTCTCTAAGAATAGAGAGTGGGTGAACACTCAACTATTCCTAAAACCTTCCCTAAATAGACAAACCTCCTAAAATCTAGGAGCCAATCAGAAGAGGGAAAGAAACTTCCATTCCCTTCTTCCCACTTGCCTTCCTTCACCAAAAATGGAGTTGAATGCAAGTTTGGGAAGAAGAGAGAGGTTAACCAAAACGTGAAAACTCTTCAATCTCGACCAAAATGAAAACCTTGACTTTAGAGGGGTCATTAATGAGTTTTAAGGCTCTTAATGGGTTGAAAATGACCCCTAACCCTTAAGGTATCAACCTGGGTAGCTAAAAATGACCCCAGTTAACCTATGGGAGCCCAAATGACCCTCCTAAACTCCACCCAAAGTTTATGCACGGATTTCTGGTCTTGGTTGACTTCTAGAAACTTCCCAACCCAAGGTTAGTTGATCAGACCCTAAGGCTACACCCTAGTCAAGCCCTTGACCCACACAATAATAAAGTACTTAACCATGCCAACACTTAAGCCACAATTTGTCAAATTTGGCACTTTTAATAAAACAAAAGACATGACTAATACACATAGACATTTGATAAATTAGATACACTCATTCAAACCACATATATGAATAAAAGACTATACAACGATGTCCACATTTCTTTTACAAAGAGGGCCTTGGAATTGCACGGTATAAAACATAAGTTCCAATACTGGATCCCCCCATTTAGATCCATGGTCAACTTATCCTACACACTCATTGCACACATCAGTAGGTCCAATAAACATGATATAAACATATTACATTAATACTACATGGTTTGAAACTACATCTGTAAATTAATCAACTAAGCATAACTTCAGTTTCCTAAACCAACTTTTCATCACAATTATTTTAAAACATCATATAACATCACATGCAACATAATTGTAACTGAAACTGAAACATAACATGTAGTATCTTGAGTGTACCCTAATTACATAATTAGGTACCGAACATATAAAATAGGATTCAACAGATCCTCAAATACATAGGTGTCCAAGTAGTGTAGTATGTCTGTGAAATAAGTACTGAAAGCATGGGAAACATAATGGTAATAGTATGAATTTCTAGTAGGTCTCACATCCACCCCCCTAGGCATGAACCTACTCCTGGAGTTCATCAAAGAGGTGAGGATACTATGACCTCATCTATGTTGCATCATCCCATGAAGCTGTGACCTCGTCATAACAATCCCACTTGAGCCTAACCTGGTCCAACACCCTACCTCAAAGTGCCAGGGTTCGTCGGGCTAAAATACGAATGGGCTCTAGTGCCAACTATCCATCCAACTCTACCTACAAATCATCCCAATCTATCACATGAGATTCATCATAAACATAATTCGGCAAAACTGAAACATGAAACACATCATGGATGTGTGACAGGCTAGGTGGAAAAGCTAAATGGTAAGCAACTGGTCCTATCCTCTCAAGGATCTCAAAAGGTCCCATAAAATGAGGTTGTAGCTTAGAGCCCTTTCTGAAATGGATTGGACTCTTATGCAGTTGCACTCTCAAAAAGACCCTGTCTCCTACTAAGTAAGCTCGATCGATCCTCTTCACATCGGCATACTTCTTCTGACTATCCTGAGCCTCTTCGAGATGCTACCTAATCAAGGTCACCTACTACTCCATATCTTTGACTAAATCAGGACCAATAGAAACTCTGTCCTCAATCCTATCCCAACTGAGTGGTGTCCTGCAAGGTCTACCATAAAGAGCCTGGTACAGAGGCATACCCAAGGATGTATGATGCCCATTGTTATAGGAAAACTCCACTAAGTGTAGGTATTCCTCCCACTAGGTCTAATGGTCCATAACATACATGCGAAGCATGTCCTCTAACACCTGATTGACCCTCTCGGTCTGTCCATTTGTCTCAGGGTGATAGGCTGTACTGAAGTTGAGCCTAGTACCCAAAGCTACTTGTAGTTCTCTCCAAAAGGATGAAGTGAAGAGAGAATCTCTATCTAAGATGATCTTACGAGGTATGCCATGTAGTCTGACAATATCTCGCAAGAACACTTGTGCCATTGATGGTGCAGTAAATATAGTATGCACTGGTGAAAAATGAGCCACCTTGGTCAACTTGTCAACTGTCACCATGATGGCATCATGATAGTGAGATGACATAGGTAGACCAACAATGAAGTCTATAGATATGGTGTCCCACTTACACACTGGTATTTCTTGAGGCTGTAGTAGACCACGTAGATGTTGGTGTTCTACCTTCACCCTCTGGAATTCTAAGCACTTAGCTACCAACTCAGCAATCTGTAGCGTCATGCCTGGCGAATGATATAACTGTCTCAAATCGGCATGCATCTTCTTCACTCCAGGATGCACTACATAAGGGGCTGTATGGGCCTCAAGCATGAAAAAATCTCACAAATCTTCGGAGGAAGGTATGTAGATGAATCCTCTATGATGTAAGAGTCCATCTGACTCCAAGGAATAATCTGCATACTTCTCTTCAAGGGGTCTCTGAGACCGAATCAACTTACTCACTTCTGTGTATAACTCATTGTCATGCAAGTGATGAAGAATGCAATCTCTCAAATTAGTGCCTAAAGACATAGAATACAGATCATGTCATCTCCTACTCAAAGCATCTACAACAACATTCTCTTTCCCCTTGATGTAGTGAACATCAAAATCATATTCGCACAAGAACTTCATCCATCTCCCTTGCGTAGCATTAAGGTTCAGTTGAGTGAAGATGTACTATAGACTCTGATGGTCTGAATGAAGTTTGAATCGATGTCCTAAAAGGAAGTGTTGCCATCTTACTAAAGCATGCACCACTGCTGCAAGTTCGAGATCATGGGTAGGATAGTTGAGCTCATGACTCTTCAGTTTCCTAGACTCATAGGCTATAGTTCGCGCATCCTACATAAGAACTACCCCTAAACCATCTAAGGAAGCATTTGTGCAAACTACAAACTCTGCTGAAGGCTCTGGCACAACAAGAATGGGTGCACTGGTCAATGGTCTCTTGAGCTCCTGGAAAGCTCGATTACACTTCCTGGTCCATTCAAACTTCTTTCCCTTTTGTTGAAGAGAAGTAATAGGATGTGCCACTCGAGAGAACTCTTCAACAAACTATTTGTAGTAACTGACTAAACCCATGAAACTTCTCACTTTTTTCACTGAGGTAGGTGTTGGCCAATTCATAATGGCTTCAATCTTTGATGGGTCTACTAAGATCCCATCGCCAGATATCACATGGCCTAAATACTTGACCTCTGATCTAAAAAAAGCACATTTCGACAAGCTACGATAAAGCTGATTATCTCTAAGGCATTGCAATACTTTTCTCAAGTGCTCTTCATGTTCTCTCTCATTCTTTGAATAGATCAAGATATCATCAAGGAATACCACCAAAAACTTGTCAAGGAAAGTATGAAATAATCCATTCATAAGAATCATGAATACAGCTGGAGCATTTGTAAGACTGAATGGACCCACGGTGAACTCATAGTGGCCATATATGGTGCAAAATGCGGTCTTGTGGATATCACTATCCACTATCCTTAACTGGTGATAACCTGACTTAAGGTCAATCTTAGAGAACACTCTAGCGCCCTGAAGCTGATCAAACAGGTCATCGATCCTAGGAAGTGGATACTGATTCTTGTTGGTTACCTTGTTCAACTATCGGTAATCCATACACAACCTAAGGGATCTGTCCTTCTTCTTTAGGAAGATCACAGGTGCACCCCAAGGAGAAACACTAGGACAAATGTGTCCTTTCTCTAACAGTTCCTCAAGCTGCAACTTGAGCTCATTAAGCTCATTAGTGGTCATCCTGTAAGGTACTCTAGAAACTAGTTCTACTCTTGGAACAATATCTATATGAAAGTCTACTACCCTACAAGGTGGCATACCAGGTAGCTCTGAGGGAAACACATCTGCATATTCTTGTAGAATGGGATGATCATCGAATGAGGTTTCATGTTCTGCCTCATCTTCCCTATTGCTAATGGTGATAGAAAAAATTTGGCATCCCTTCTGCATGCTTCACTTAAGCTGTATAGCGGATATCATACGAAGGGATACTGGTATCTAGATTCTAGATATCAATGTAGCGTTGCCATCATCATCCAAACATTTGACCAAATTCTTACGAAAATCTAGCTTGGCCCTATGAGAATACAACCAATCCATGCCAAGAAATAGTTTGTAAGATCCAAGAGGTGTAACTCTGAGGTCTACTGAGGTGGTCAAACCACCAATCTGAATCAGGCACTCCCTAACCAAAGAGGTAACTAGCACTCTCTCTCCTAAAGCTAACTCAACTTCCCATCTAACATCCTGCCTAGCTGCCACTAGCCCGCAACACTCCATGACCAATGGAGAAACAAAGGAGTCAGTAGCTCTAGTATCAAAAAGGATAGAGACTACACTACCTCTGATCATACTTGATGCCTCGATGATGGAGGCTTGGTGTTCTTCCTGACGGTTGTCTACCGCTGCAAACACTTTGTGGGACCAGCCCATGTCCCCAACTATATGCTCAAACATTACTGCCCACTGATTGCCCTTCTAAGGACATTCCCTGGATATGTGGCTCATGGCACCACAAGTATAACACAGCCCTCGATTCTATACCTGAATGCCCTGAGGCCTGGACTGATGTGAACCTCCTATTTGAGTAGACCCACTATACCCACCCTTAAAGGGTTGCTGTGACTGTGTTGGGGGTGTGTAAGGGGCCTATGACTTTGGTCCCTACTTAAGACATTGAGAGTTCCATTGCTTGGGCTTTGAGACCTATTATCCCTATGGTGGCTTCGGTGCCTGACTCTACTGGGACTGCTACTACTGCTGAGGCTAGGGAACTTTGAAATTCCCTAAATTATTCCTATGATTACCCTTCCAAGGGGTTTTCTAATAACTAGAAGACTGATACGATGAGTTATGGTTCTGAGATCCTCTGTTAATCTCCTCAGCCATGATTTCTCTCTCAATAGTGTAGTGCAAGTCTCCAGGTGGTGTCATGCGTACCATGCCATATAAGGTGTGGTTCAATCCTTTGATAAAGCGATTGACCTAAAATTTTTCATCCTTCATGTACTCTACATAAGGGAGGAGCTCGAGGAATTTTCTCTCATATTGAGCCACTGGAAGTCCTCACTATTATAGATCATGAAATTCATTTATACAATGTTGATGAAACTACTTTGACAGGTATCCGGCCCTAAACCTTTCCAAGAAGGTTTCCCAAGTGAGTGTGTTCATGTCAAAGTGCCCTTTGAACTCCTCTTGTCTCCACCATGTGGAGGCTGTCCCTCGCAAAAGGTGAATGGTTATGCGTGCCTTAAGATTACTCCCATAAGGGCATAATCCAAAGCATCATCCAAGGCTTATAAGACAAGATTCAACCTCTGTACCCTCAATAGATCCCGCAAAAGGTGGAGGGTTAAGTCGAATCAACTCTCTAATCTGATCACCTATGTCAGGAGGTGGTCTCTCATATATACGAATCTCATCTCTAGGTGGAGGTTCTGGTCCCTTGATGGAACCAACCTCTGGCAAGGCCTGAACCTCTGCAAGTCTAGAAGGACTCCTACTATGTTCCCTAGCTGAGGACCCATGTCCTTCCGTACCTTGTTGCACATTCTATGTTACAACTGGAGGCATACAATCAAGAATAAGTCCTGCAAGGTTCTAAAAGGCTTGAAGTAATTCTGCATTTGCATTGGGAGGTGGTTTGGGAGGTGGATCCTGGTCCTCCTCTTGAATCTTTACCTCTGACTGAACCTCTTCCCGAGATAAAGAGACATGCCTACGTCCACGTGCACGTCTACGAGCTAATCGGGTGAGTGGAGGCATACTACACATAACAAGACAAAAGTTTTTGCAACAATGAAGCGGGTTAGGTCCCCAAGGTTAACTAAAGTGGGCTCTAATACCAAAATGTCATGCCCAAATTTTGGGCAAAACACAACTACAATTTTTTTTCTAAAACCTTACCAAGCAACTACAAACCATCATACTAAAGTAGCTAAGGAGAGAACACTATCGAGCATCAACCCTATGTGCACGTAAAATGGTGCAAAGATAAAATAGACAACTGATAATAAATGAGAGTCTAACTAAAATTGAAAGGTCAATCAAAAGGGTTGACCAAGTTTGGCCAGAAGTCAAACTTCATCAAACAGCTCTAAAACAAGCTACAAGGTTTCCCTTAGGTTATTAGCTAAGACTGGCATGCAAATCGAGACAAATGACTAAAAAGTCAACTAGGGTTGACCAAAAAGTCAACCATCACTGAATGGTGTGAAAAAGAAATCCTAAGTTCTAGGGGGTGAAGGAAACACCCGGTTCAAAAATTGAGAAGAACAGAGATAGTTTGACCTTCGTTGACCAAAAGTCAACTGTGGATGACATTGATCAAAGGTAGCAATAATACCCTTATTAGATATTTATCATGAAGATAAGGGGTTGTTATGACTCCCTTATCGATAAAACGTTATCTAGGTTATTAATTTAAGAAGAATAATTTAATTAGATAAATAACGTTCTAAACCTTATATTTATGAATTAATTAACAATGTTCCTTTATTTAAAAATTAAAACCTAAAATTAAAATTTACCTAACATATTTAAAGTTTATAATTCAATATGATAACCCTAATCTCAAAATATTAAATAAACCACTAAAATAATTTCATAACCTTAGTTAATTTAAAAACAAGCTATTGAAATAAATATTCTATCATTTGATATCTAAACTCAATAATAAAATAAAATAAACATTAATACGAAAAGAGGTTGATATCAAATCCAACATAACAATCTCCTTATACAAATATATTTAATTTACTAAAATATATGTAATCTATTATAACAATGAAACTATCGAAGTTCACAATTAATCAAAGAAATACTATCAAGAAATTAACTATAAACTAATTTAAGTTGAACAAAACTAAATTGGTACATAGTAATGGAATAGAAACACATCTATTTGACATTTAAATCTAATTTTGGTAACCCAATTTTGATTAAGTATATATAACTTAGTTTACAAGGATAAACTAAATTAATAAATATTTCACTTTAAAATAAATAAACTTTGAGCTACATATGATTGATTAGTTAATTAAACTTTATAAAATTGCTAAACTAATAAACACCATAAAATACCATTGCCTTGTAATCACATATTAAAAACTAGCTTAAATAATAGTAAAGTTATTTAATCAGTAACTAAATCTAATAGCAAAAAGATTGAAATGGAGAGGGGACAAAATACAATGCAACAAGCATTAGATAATGTCTGCCCCTTGAGAAAGGAAGAGCTTGCAAAAAACTTCTTCAAAACCCCATTGCGCGTGGAAGGGAGCTTGCCCAGGGCCAAGGAAGGGAGGCGAGGAGAGCGGTTCGAGGGAGCGGAAAATGGCGGTGGGTGGATGGTGAGTGCGCCTCTCACGGCGGTGGTAGCGGTGGAGCGGGGAAGGGGAAAGCGGAGAGGAGGAGGGCACGGGTTGGCAGCAGAATGGGGAAGTGTCCGGTACAAGAGCCGTCCGGCCACCACACAACGATGGCGTGAGGTCTGGCACCGTCAGCCTCCACCCACTTGCCATCGCGCGGGGAACAGGGTGGAGTTTCGGTCTGACCCGCCCCCCAATAACAAGCTTCTTTTTTTATAAAAAGATAACTTATGCTCATGCTCCCAACGCTAAACTTAGTTTATAATGATAGAAAAAAATCTAACAACAGAATAAATATGATTTAACTAATATAATATTTGAAATATTTTATTTTAATTCACTGATGGAAAAAAAATTCCTTTACCACAAAACAGGGGGTACCGGGAATATTTAAAAATTTTTTTAAACAGATATTTGCAATCTATAAATCACTCTTAATATCTTGGTAAAATAATAAATTGAATTTAGGTAGTTTTTTTTTTGTTCCAAAAATTTCATAAAATTTTCTAAGTGTAAATTAATTCTTAGAATTTTGTAACTCAAGATTTTAGCTTTTAATTTATAAATATGTATATTTCAATTTCTCATTCAAGGTAACTATGCCATCAATATTATTTAAGAACATCATGATGAATTCAAATTAGAATATTTGTAACATATCTTTTTTCATCACGAGATTTAATAACAATTTAATTTACAAAATTCACAATTATACTAAATTCCAAATGATCCTCACACTTAATTTAATAATGATATAATTGAATTTAATCAACAAGGGACCTATTTTCCAAATGTCACCATTTTCCATAAGCATCATTTATTACAATTTTCATAATCTCAAATGTTTGATTTACAAGGAATCCCTAATTCCAAATTTGACATAAACTTGCAATTTAAATTTTACAACAAGACTATCAAACTGAGATTGCTCTAAGTCCATAATACCACAAGCCCTACATCATTGCGTACCTGTATATGCAAGGTTGACCATGGAGGCTCACTTCCCAACCTAGGCCATTTCATGGCCACCCTCGAGCTAGGGGATCCAATAAGGAATGAAATACAAACAGGTACACATGCATCAAGGAAACAACCAAAGCATGAAAACACTCAACATACTTCCCAACAGGGTATAACAATAGGAAGGTCTCCTAGAGGCCTTTCTGAAAATAGGGTAGAGATGGACTCCCAGGTGGAGAAGCTATAGTACAATATAGATTTCCCAAGCTACACATGGACTTGAGATGACCATCTTCAAGAAGATACGGTCTAGACTCCTTATGCCCCCCAAAATGCTCGGAGGCCACACTTGGCATCATGGGTATCATGGAACACCATGTTTATGACTCCACGCTTCGGAGACTCTACACAACCTAGGTCTACTACCTTCTATCCCCTTCAAGGTTACTTCACCCTCCCTAGGGTGAGTAAGCCTTGAAGAATCCCATCCCAAATTTATACACAAATTAAACACAACAAACTAAAAATCAAAACAAACAACTTGAAAATAACTAGAAATTTACATAGGACTGCATTAATGGAGTTTCAAGCTCAAGAACATCAAGAAATAAAGAATTTTACTCTATAGAAGACCAACCTTACTCCAAAGCTAAGGTGGATTGTGATTTTGAGAAGAGCTTTCCTTCCAAGTTCTTTCCTCCAAAAGACTTCCTCAATTCTGAATCTGTCTCTAAGAATAGAGAGTGGGTGAACACCCAACTCCTCCTAAAACCTTCCCTAAATAGGAAAACCTCGTAAAATCTAGGAGCCAATTAGAAGAGGGAAAGAAACTTGCATTCCCTTCTTCCCACTTTCCTTCCTTCACCATAAATGGAGTTGAATGCAAGTTCGGGAAGAAGAGAGAGGTTAACCAAAACCTCACAACTCTTCAATCTTGACCAAAATGAAAACCTTGACTTTAGAGGGTTATTAATGAGTTTTAAGGCTCTTAATGGGTTGAAATGACCCCTAACCCCTAAGGTATCAACCTAGGTAGCTAAAAATGACCCCAGTTAACCTATGGGAGCCCAAATGACCCTCCTAAACTCCACCCAAAGTTTATGCACGGATTTCTAGTCTTGGTTGACTTCTAGAAACTTCCCGACCCAAGGTTAGTTGATCAAACCCTAAGGCTACACCCTAGTCAAGCCCTTGACCCACACAATAATAAAGTACTTAACCATGCCAACACTTAAGCCACAATTTGCCAAATTTGGCACATTTAATGAAATAAAAGACATGGCTAATACATATAGACATTTGATAAATTAGATACACTCATGCAAACCACATATACAAATAAAAGACTATACAATGAGGTCCACATTTCTTTTACAAGGAGGACCTTGGAATTGCATGGTATAAAACATAAGTTCCAGTATTGGATCCCTGCATTTAGATCCATGGTCAACTTATCCTGCACACTCATTGCACACATCAGTAGGTCCAATAAACATGATATAAACATATTACATCAATACTGCATGGTTTAAAACTACGTCTGTAAATCAATGAACTAAGCATAACTTCAGTTTCCTAAACCAATTTTTCATTGCAATAGGTTTAAAACATCATATAACATCACATGCAACATAATCGTAACTGAAATTGAAACATAACATGTAGTATCTTGAGTGTACCCTAATTACATAATTAGGTACCGAACATATAAAATAGGATTCAACAGATCCTCAAATACATAGGTGTCCAAGTAGTGTAGTATGTCTATGAAATAAGTACTGAAAGCATGGAAAACATAATGGTAATAGTTTGACTGTCTAGTAGGTCTCACACCAGAAAATAACATTTTCCAGATCAGTCCTATTTTGAGGTTAGTATTTGTCTTCAATTCACTCAAGATTTAAATACATACTTTTGGCATGTGATGTTTTGGAATACTGAAAATATTCTAAGGGTTGTCATTTATGGAAACACTTATGATAGTATGATTGCATGTTGTGGAGATTGCCACTGGATTCACAGTCATGAAAATGACTAAGTCCAAAATCAAGAAAATAGGGTACAGTGCCATAGTTTTTGATAGTGATGAAGACATGCAAAGTATTATGTCTTGTAAAGTTAACTAGAGGTATTTTGGGATATGTACATGCCTTAGTTAAGATTGCATGAGTTTTGGATAGTTGATGTGCAATATACAGTGTTTGGAAGGTGCGCGAAGATAATAAAACATTATATCAGGGTACATAAATAGTTGCGAAGATAAAGGAAAGCATAATGGATATGGTAACATGCTAAGACTTGTAAATAAAGTATAATGCTAACTCTTTGGTGATATAGGAGTGCCAACTCCATATATATCATTTGCACAAGTTTCTATTATGTTTTGTATGACAATTGTCGAACCGAATGGAAGGCTAATTTTGTATAAATATAGATTGCTCTTGTGAAAGAAAAGATATAGATGTCAGATAGATAAAATTTTGTGAATAGAATAGCATAAGTTAGATGCGAGATCAGTAGGAAGCCAAGCTACAACTGGAACTATCTAAGAAAGATAAGTGCTTGTATTGTTCCCTTTTTGAAAACTATTTTGGGATAGGTTTGATTGTAAGAGTAGTGTACTCACCACCTTTAACCAAGTATTTTGTATACCCCTAATAGGGTTTTTGTAATCCTCTAAAAAAGAAATTTACTATGTAATAATTAGCTCCTAACAGGGCTAGGACTCCTAATAGGGACATTATATTTTAGTACATATTTGCGGGTACCATCCCCACCAGGGTTTTCCCTTTAACTAGGGTTTCCTTGAGAACAAATCATGGTGTCATGAGTAATGTGTTGTTCTTATCTATTCTTTTCATCTCTGCATTACTTTGGATTTTTTATAATTGTTTGAAGTTAAAATCAAAGTTATGTAATATTGATTCAGCCCCCCTCTCAAGATTACCTAATCCTAACAATTGGTATCAGAATTGTTGGCCCTTTGAGAGAAATCTTAATAGCTTAAGGGCAATCAAAATCGATTCAGAAAACTTTCAAGTAAACTTTGAAGCTGTACTAGAGGATCTGGATAAGATGGAAGCTGAAAATGGTGAACTAAAATTGAAATTAAGAAGAGTAGAAGGTTTCTTGAGGAAACTTAAAGAACAACTTATGACTGTAAAAGATCAGAGACAAGACCTTATGGAGAAAATCAAAGAAAGTTCTGACAATAACACATCAGACAAAGTAAAGATGCTGGAACAAGAAAAAGAGAAAATCAATCTCTTGATGATCAAGGAGATTCAACATGAAAAGGATGAAAGAAACAAAGTTGAAGAGTCACTAAAACAAGCAAACATTCAGATAGAAAATATGAAGACTGAACTTGACCATTAAAAAGATAAATATCAAGAATTGGACAATTACAATCAGATCATCAAAGGTGAACTCACTCAAGCTAGACTACTCATTGAGGAGTTACACATGAGGAATAACAAGAATGATGAACAAAGAACTAAAGATGATACAAGTGGACCCAATGAAGCGAGAAGTACAGAAACTTAAGAAGAACCAAATGAAGCCAAGATTGATGAAAGATCTATTCCAAATGAAAGACCTACAATTGAAGACTCTAGAGAACAATTTAGACCCTTCAGAGGTAGATGCTTTGGATGCAACAAAGTTGGTCACATGAAAAGAGACTACATAAGTAATGGTAATTCTAAACCCTTTACTAGCTATTGTTTTAATTGCTATGAGTATGGACACAAAAAGACAGATTGCAGAAAACCTGATCAATCCAGGTATAAGCAAGATTATATCAAAGAAGAAACTGTAGCCAAAATTATATGTCAGAAGTGAAATAACTTTGGACACACAACAAGGTACTGTTAGCTACAAACCAGTCAAGATAGAAGAAGACCACCCATCTATTACAAATGCAATAATCTAGGTCACATTGCAAAGTTTTGTAGATATAATGGAGATAACAATAGAAGAGGACCAAGAAGACCTAATGAACCAGAAACACCACCACCTATAGTCATAAGGAAGAATATTAGTGATAGTGGTAAAAGCCTAAATGATTACATGAGTGAAAACAAGAAGGCAGAGAATGAAAAGATATGGCAAGTAAAAGTTCTAAATAAGGTAGTGGTTCAGGGAGAGACAACTTGTGATGCTATGTCTTCGCATGATGAATTTTTTGAGGCATCAGCCTAGAAGCCCTCATGGCCTCATGGGGAGCTATGGATGCATACAACAGAATTTATCTAGCCCCTATATGAGTAGAATAAGCTCATGCAAGCTTGAGTATGAGGAGTACAGATGTTTTCAAATGTTTGGATGAGATCTCAACACTTGAAGATTCATCTTCTATGTTCATGAGTTTTACATTGATTGGACGACATGTGAAGTTGAGCTACCTGTGTTTAATACACACACTCAATTTGCAAAGGATAAAGGACTTGAAAGATTTGATTTCTCCACCATTTGTTGATCAATGACCAAGGAGAGCAGAAGTGTGAAGGCAAAGCAGTAATCTAGCAGAGAGATTTTTGTGCCCACGTAAAGTCAATCATTAGATTTGTGCACATTTAAGGTATTTAGACCTAATCTCTTTAAAATTCATGGATGCACTAGTAATTTATGATGTGGTAGATAGACCTAGGTATAAGTTCAAAAGGCATCCATACAAATCCTGTGAGGATGATCCGGAAGGGGCATTTTCCCAAACCCCCGTAGGTGTGTTGGACATAGAGGATATTAGGGCATACATTCACTACAAATATGAGTCCATTGGGGATGTTAACATCTACAATGAGTTAGACAAAATGATAGAAGCTGACAGATCCTTTGTAGAAGAATTCAAACATCTAAAGGATCAATCAATCTTTAAGTTAACCCATCTAGCAGAATTATCAGAGGTTGAATGGTTTAAAATCATTCTCAGCAAAATTCACGACCAATTTTTGTGGATTGGTGAGCAACCTACAAAAATTTGTGCACAAATGATTCATGAGATCATAGGTCTTGACAATGAAAGAGCCCGACCTGTGGCAGAGAAAAACCTAAAGAAACAGGTGAAATCCCTAACTCATTCTAAATGGGATAAGAGAGGGATGATAATAAATGACATATACTTACAAGATGTCAAATTAGTAGCAATGTTACTAGGATACAAGATGTTTCACAGAAGTAGATCAAACTTTGTTTCTGCTGGAGTTATCATGATAGCCTATAGAATGGTCAAGGAAAACAAATAGTATAATCTTTGTGAAGTATTGGCACAACAATTTCTAGATAATATCAAGATTATTAAGAAAGACAAATCCAAAGCATTTAGGTTTGGATCACTACTAGTTCACATGTATATTCATCATGTCATTCATAACTTTCTTAGCATGCATCCCAGAGCATGGAAGAGTGATGTACCAACTGGAATTCAAATATTAGAAAGCTATAGAAGTTAGAAGAAGGACTGGGTAGATGGTGAATTGTTTGATATGAAAAAAATACTACAAAGATAGATGAAAGAAAGGTACAAGATACCGGAAGAGTTAGTGGAAAAATATGAAGACACCATATGCTTCATGGTTGAAATAGATTGTGTTTTCTTTGAGGTAGTAGAGCCTAGAACCAAGTGGTGCTATCCCATGGGATATTAAGTAAGTGCTGAAGTACTAACCATGCAAGTAGAGCATGTACTAGTAGTAGAATAGGACACTACCTAAGAAAGATGGGGTATCTATAGTGAGAAGTATGAGAAAGTAAGGGAAGAGCAAGAAAAGGTAACAAGGAAAAGAAAAGTCAAAAAAATTATTGAAGATATCACTATGAAGGTAGGAATCACTAAGGAGAAATTGAAGAACATAAGAGCTAAAATGGAGGCATCTTCTAGCATACCTATTGATGCACCTAATCCCTCTAAGGTAGAGAAATTAGTAGTTCCTATTGTTACCAATACTGATGAGCAAGAAGAAGAAATTCAAGAAGTTATGCCTGTGGTCACTCCTAGAAGATCTTCTAGGATAGGTAAATAGACTAGTCCAAGCGAAAAAGGGACTGAGGAAAAGAGGAATAAAAGGGAACAGAAGATAACTGAAAGAGAGGAAGAAAAGGTGATTCAAAAGAATTCACAGATTCTGTGGAAACCTGATATGAAAGCACTACAGAAGAGGGTCATCAAAGATGGAAATCTGATATCTATAAATAGATATTATGAGAGATACAACCCTAAAGATCAAGCAATCATTGAAGACACCATTATTGAGCATCTGTTAGTTTTCAAGAAAAACCTGTTGGAAATTAAAGCAAGTATTCCCAAAGATCTCTACAAAAAATTGGAAATAAAAAAATAGTTAGCTCATTCAGAAGATAAGAACATAAGGAACAAAACAATAAATGATATGTTGCTAGTTGTGTCCATTCAGGAAAGAGAAAGAATCATAAAGGCACTAAAAACACTTCTAAGAACAAAGACCAGGCTAGTCAAGATCATGGCTAGAAGATATGATGAGGTAATTGATGATACCCAAAAGGCACTAGATCAAGTTCTAATGAATATCATACCCAAAAAGGTGTCACTGCCTAAGATTGCTAAACCTATGTCCTTGGGTTTAGGAGAGAGTTCACAAACAGTGGATAAGAGTGCTCAAGTTAACTTGTAACTAGACTTCTTTGTCACTGGTGTGCCTGTTAGCCTTGACACTTCACAGGATGTAAATGATCCATTCATGGACAAGATGGAAAGTGCAATGGAAGTCAAAGATCAAGAACATATAGAAGAGAGGAAATCATAAGAAAAACAAGAAAAAGTACAAGAGAAGGAGTTACAACAAGGACATCAAGAAAAACAACCTAAGGCAGAAGAGACCACTGAAATCAGACTCGATTCATCTCTATTGTTGGCAAGTGTTTCCAAACCAGTAAGTTTTGATGTGGACAACATGGATTAAGATGACCTGATGAGACTCTCATTCATGGAATTTGATAAATCTAAGGAGAGATTAGTCCAGAAAGGAGACAAAAGAGCCAAGATAATGGGTAGGGTAGTAGACATAGTAAACAAGCCACTACACTCTCAAATTATCCTAAAAGACAAGGATGAAACTAAGGATCTTGGTATAGTACTGGATAGCTTTGATAGTCACTTTGACTCATTGCTAAAAACAACAGAGGAAAATGTTGAAAGAAAATTCTTGAAGAAGAAGTTAAGTGAAGTTCATAAGTCCATCTCATGGGACTTAGACATTCTTAAGGCTACCACTCTTAAAGCCAAGAGCTATGTGGCACAAGGCAGGAAACTATATAGCCATTGCATAAATCCCTACAGATATTTTAAAAATGTTGAGGAGGCCATAGCACAAGACAGGGTTAGTCTTGACAGAATATAGGAAATTTGTGAATCATCTTGACAAACTATGGAAGAAATTGATAAGGAGACAGCTAGGTTACTAGAGAAGATAAGGATACTGGAAATGGAGAAAGGGAGATTTGTAGACAGATTTGGTTCATTAAGACACTTATTAAATCCCAAGCTCTCAATATTGGAGACTCATCTCTCTGAGATGATAAAGGTCGAAAGTTCAACATGACAATATCTACTCTCACTGAGCTTAAGGCAGCAGACACAACATCATATGCACTGAATGGGTTAATCCATGTCAGTGAGATACTGATAAGTTCATGGGTTGAGGAGATTAGGACCTTGGAAACATCTTTCCATGATGTCTTAAATTTGGTAAGAAAGAACTAGACCACGTATGCTTCAGTTTTGAAATTTTGAGAATAACCTTTGCCATTGATGTCAAAGGGAGAGGAAGAAAAAGAGAAAAGAGAAGGAAAAGAAGAGAAGTTCTTTGTGACACTTAGTCATTTTTCTAAGTGTTTCCATCAATGCTGAAGGGAGAGATTGTTTGCATGTGATGTTTTGGAGTACTAGAAATATTCTAAGGGTTGTCATTTGTGGCAACACTTATGATAGTATGATCACATGTTGTGGAGATTTCCACTGGATTCACAGTCATGAAAATGACTAAGTCTAGGAATCAGGAAAATAGGGTACAGTGCCATAGTTTTGGATAGCGATGAAGACATACAAGGTATTATGGCTTGCAAAGTTAACTAGAGGTATTTTGGGATATGTAAATGCCTTAGTTAAGATCGTATGAGTTTTGGATAGCTAATGTGCAAGATATAGTGTTCAGAAGGTGTGTGAAGATAGTAAAACAATATATTAGGGTACATAAATAGTTGCAAAGATTAAGGAAAGCATAATGGATATGGTAACATGCTAAGACTTGTAAATAAAGTATAATTATGACTCTTTGGTGATATAAGAGCACTGACTCCATATATATCATTTTCACAAGTTTATATTATGTTTTGTATGACAATTGTGGAGCCGACTAGAAGGCTAATATTGTATAACTATAGATTTCTCTTGTGAAAAAAAAGATATGGATGACAGATAGATAAAAGTTTGTGAATAGAATATCAGAAGTCAGATGCAAGATTAGTAAGAAGCTGAGATACAACTGGAACTATCTAAGAAAGATAAGTGCTTTTATTATTCCCTTTTTGAAAACTATTTTGGGACAGTTTTGATTGTAAGAGCAGTGTGCTCACCAACTTTAACCAGGTGTTTTGTATAGCCCTTGTTGGCAGTTCCCTTTGATCTTCACTTGTAGATTTATACTTTGATGGATAACTTTAATATGAATTTGACTCTATCACCACTCCAAAGTCTACAAGGAAGAGGGCCAATTAACAAGGATCAAGAGAGATCCTCCTACACTTTGAGCCTTATTTCTCAGGCGGGTGTACCCTTGATTCACTTCTTGAAAGGAATCACTAAATGATATACAACTATATACTCTTTACTAACTGCTTTAAGATTTTATCATTTGAATGTTTGCATGTGTGGTTGATGACAATGAAATGCTTCCAAAGGATGGACCAGTGCCTTAACCTAGGGAAAAGAGTCACCCAATTACATACATCAACTAAAAATCTTAACTCAAACACAATTGAATCCAGGATAAGTGCTTTTCCTATTACCCCTCTCCCTCAGACACAAGGACATCAGATTCTTTCTTGGTTGCAAACTCACTGAACCAACCCAAAAGACTTTAATCCTAACTTTGTTAGGAACTCATAGATGACTTCACAATACTCTTTGTTTACCATATGCTAACACACTTTGTGACATTAACATATATGAGCTTAGAACTGAAACAAGAAGACATACACAAATGCAAGATTGGAACTCAATAGTATTTTAATTAACATATTCAGGATCAATATACAATCAAAAGAACACAAAGATAGGAAAAGATATAAAATCCAGCTCCTCTATTAGTAAAACACCATGGACAACTAGCCTGGGACCAAAGAAAGTTTGGAACCCCTACAAAATCAAAATTTCTGCAACTTATACTCACTAGTCATCTTGGAATTCTCAAAGAGAATGCAAAAGCTACAGATGAATTGGGTTAGGGTTTTAACCACCCAACCAAATGGAAATGGTCATAAAGTTATTACAGGGGTGGAAACCCAGGCAACTAGGAGAAAGAAAATCCTAGAATGATCCTCAATCATGAAAAATTCTCTGTGAAGGTACTAAGAACCATAAAAACACTCAAAATGTCAACCCTGCAACATGCCTCAAGCACAAAACTACATAGTACAAACCCTGTAGATGATCACTCAACACCCTGGACCACACTGCAATAGCAAGCACCACCAAACCAATCAAAATTAGTTGTTAAAACCATAAATCCTTGTACTTCCTATTGCTGGAAACCCTCTACAAATTCAAATTTGAAAAACAATGGCTACTTTATGGTGCTTGTAGAAAATCGGTGGTCAAAATTTAAATCTCCATCAACTTTAAGTCATGACCGTTCGATGTTTCTTTTCGTGGTCTTTATGACTTATCTCTTAAAAGGGCCCCAGTCAAATTTAGCGAACTGGCAACACAGGTTTCCGCCAAATAATTTAGTGATTACATGACCCTGTTCATTGAATCACCAAGAATTTTAGAATGTCACCAATTTATCATGTGAATGAGTGAACCCTTTGAAAATTTATCAGGCCGCTAGACATTTTGTTAGGACCACTATACCTTTAGACCAAAACCTGTACCCGATTAGAAGGGAATCGACGGTCATTTGAAGTTCCCATACCCATCCAAGATTCTATTAGATTTCACACCCATCATCAGATCAAGAATCTCCTCCCATCTCTAATAACCATCTGGCAAGAAAAAAAATCAATGGCCATCACAAGATCTTAAGCCTCTGACAAAACCCATAAGATTATACATCATTCATCGATTCACTAACAGGACGAGGACCCACTGACACATCTGAAAACTAGGTCCCACTGACAGGATTCCACCTCATACTACGTGGACCAATAAAAAACCTCCAAATCAGCTCCACCTGACACTGGGACCACCACCAAAGATACATTTGAGACAAATGAGATCAACAGCTGGTGTAAGATCTCAAGCCTCTGATAGATTCCATGAGAACTTATGCCCATCATTGGATGGATTATGGATGTCAAGACCCTCTGACCCATTAGAAAATGAGGTCCCACTGACACATGTTGAGTTGGATTCAAAATCAATAGATGGCGCATGATCTCAAAGGGGAAGAATATTCCTTAAGATCATGCACCGACCGTAGATTGAAAAGCCTTCACTGTAGGCCCCACTGATAGGATCCCTCTTAGCAACACACTGACCAATGAGAGAATGCTAACTATGCCAACATGGTAATGGACCTGCTTGAGAAGAAAGACTACATCATCAGGAAAAATCAACGATCGGCGTAAGATCTCAAGCATCTAACATAGTCTATGAGAACTTATGCTAACCATCGGATAGAAATGTTGTCCGAAGACCGGGCCCAGAAAACTCTAAGGCCAAAACATAGGAAAAATTAAAGCTCAGGACTGAGGAAAATTTAAAACCATTGGGCGTTGGGAACTTAGGAAAGATTAACCGGTGACTTAGGAAATATTTAAAGGGGACCCGCTGACACATGAAACCTAACTGTGAACATGGTAAAGTTGGTAATTTTAAATGACACATGCAAAATATAAGGTTTTAAGTGACCCACGAAAAGGTAACAGGAAAATAAAACAGGGCTAGGGCAATTTTAAATTTAAGGACCCAACGGCTAGATTTTTAAAAAGTTTTTGCCAAGGATTTTAGCCAGAGACATGAAAAACATTGCAGAGGCCAGGGGAAGAGAGCTAGAGCCATGAAATTTTGGCACATACTAACAGTGGCTCTGTCTGGGGATGTATGCCTCTTGCAGGCATAGCAAGGACTTAGAATCACTGGTTTAAAGCAGACCATCCCACTGGAAAAATTGCAGACAACAGGGACCAAGCAAGGTAAAATAGGGAATAGGACCAAAAATTGATAGACCAGGACAAAATAGGGTAGGGGCAAGAAGCTTATTTATAGAATTTACAAAAAGTACAAACCTAACTACTGTTCATGGAAAACAGAATGCCTCAATTGAAGTATTTCTTGAAGAATTGTCCATGAACTGGCAATTCCTGAATATCACCATTTAATTCTTTGATAATGTATGAATCTTGGCCCCATTTCTGATGAATTAGATATGGCCCTAGCTAGATGGGGTCAAATTTACCATGTTTCCCCTTATCCTCTAGTCTGGCATTCCAAACTAACACCAAATCACCAGGTTCAAACTTTTTGTCAACAGTCTTCTTATCATATAAATTCTTAACCTGCAACTGCAATTTGACATTCCTTGCAACTGATTCTCTTCTAGTCTCATCCAACCTAATGAGGTCCTCAATTCTCAACTGCATCTCATCATCTATGTCATCATCATATAGATGAACAAATTTATACATTTCCAATAAGTTATTCTGAGGCATTCTTGCATGAATTCCATATACTAGGTCAAACGGTGCACAACCAATTGCCCTCTTCACAGTTACCCTATCAGCCCATAGAGCTAATGGAAGCTTTGAATTCCATACCCTCTTATTCTTTTCAAGAATTCTCTTTAATATTTTAATCAAACTCTTATTAGTAGATGCTACCTGACCATTTCCTTGTGGATGATAAGGTGAGGAATTAGAAATCTGAATTCCCAAACCTTTGCAAAAGTCCTTATATTTAGCAGACTTGAAGCACATGGCATTATCACTTACTATTCTCTCAGGGCACCCAAACCTTGTAACAATATTATTCATCAAAAAATCAATTACCACCTTACTAGTTGCATTTCTTGTAGGTATAGCTTCTACCCACTTTGTAAAGTAATTAGTGGCAACTAAGATCCATGAGTGTCCTCCACTTGACTTGTTTGGTATCTCCCCTATGAAATCAATTCCCCATTGTTGGAAAGGAGCCTGAACTTCTACTGGTTTTAATGGCACATTTCTTGAAAATTTAAGCTTACCAGAGAACCTTTGACAAGCATCACACCTCCTCACCAACTGTTCTGCATCCTTGAAGATTGTGGGCCACCGGAATCCTGCTCTCAAGATCTTATGAGCAATTTTTTTACCCATATAATGCCCACCAGAAACTCCCTCATGCATTTCCTTCAACAACTTGTTAGCCTGATCTTCATCTACACACTTCAAAAATATGCAATCCAAATTCTTCCTATACAATTTACACTTCACAATTACATACTTGATGGCCTGTAATTTTAATGTCCTTTTTTGATTATCATTCATGTTATCTAGACATCTCATACTTCTCAAGTAATAGATCATATCCTGATACCAGATACAATCATCCATATCACATGTGTAATCAATTTCATAATGATTTACCTGATTTGCATCAAGATTGGATTAGGCCATCAGTTTTGTCAATCCCTGTCCTCTAACCAACTTAGTAATCTGGACCTCAACATTGAATTCTTGGATCCTATTGATCCATCTACATCTTCTTCTAGACACCTCTTGCTATGAGAAAATATCCTTCACAGCTGCAATTGGCACAAAAGCAATCACAGCTACTCCCATCAAGTAACACCTAAAAGCCTTGATTGCCTTCACAAGTGCATAAGCTTGTTTTTCATTTATGTCATACTTCAATTCTATAGTCTGCAAAGATTTACTAAAAAATTCAATAGGCTGCTCAAAACCATCCTTATTCATTTGTAACAAAACTGCAGCAATAGTGTGAAAAGATGCAAAGGAAAAGATATGCATTGGGACATTATAATCAAGTGCCTTAAGCACTGGCGCATCTTTGATAGCCTGCTTGATATTTTTGAAAGCCTCATCAGGCTCACCCTCCCAATTGATTGTAGATCCCTTCTTCAACATCTTAGAAATAGGTCTAGTAACCTTTGCAAAATTTGTCACAAACCTCCTTAAGAAATTGACCTGACCAAAGAAGGACTGAATTCCTTTAACATTCTTTGGTCTCTGAATTTTATCAATGGATACTACCCTCTCAGGGTCAATTCTCACTCCTTGCTTCCCAACTAAGTGGCCAAGCAACTTACCTTCAATGACACCAAAAGAACATTTCCTTGGGTTTAATGAAATGCAAAATTCCAAGGCCCTCACAAATATTCTTTCTAAATGAGTGCAATGGTCTTCTTCCTCGTTGGAATAGGCAATTAGATCATCTTGATATACAATAAGGAAATCATTTATGAAATCTAAAAAGGCAACATCCATTGCCCTCTGAAAAGTAGCACCAACATTTGTGAGGCCAAAAGGCATTCTCACATAAACATATGTCCCCCAAGGTGTTGTGAAAGCTGTCTTGAATTGCTCTGATTCCTTGACAATTACCTGATTGTAACCAGAGAAACCATCCATCATAGACATCAATTCTGATCCGATTACTCTCTGCAACATAGCTTCCATATTGGGCAGACAATAATTATCCTTTAATGAGCTGATGTTCAAATTCTTGAAGTCTACACAAAGCCTAATGTCACCATTCTTTTTTCTCATAGAAACAAGGTTTGACACCCAAGAAGAGTGCCTTATATGGTTGATAATTCCAGCATCTCTCAGCTTCATTAACTCTTCTTGCATCTTGGGTGCCAAAGTGGGATTAATAGGCCTTTGCTTTTGCCAGAAAGGTTTAGCATCTTCTTTCAATGGAATAATATGCTGAAACAAATCTTCTCTATAAACCTTAAGGTCATCATATGACCATGCCAAAACATGCCTCAATTTTCTCAATAATTCAATCAAAGATTTCTTTACCTTTTGAGACATATCTCTACCAATGTATACCTTCTTAGGTGCCTCATGTGTTCCAAGATTTATCTCCTCTAGATCAGCATGATCTTCTCTTTTGATATTCTTTTGAACTCTATCCTGGTTATCAAAGACAGTCTCCAAAACAACAAGCCCCTTGGGCACCTTGTTAGTTCTAAGATGAATGACCTCATTGCCAAAGACAACCTCCCTTCCTTCTAGTGACTCAACCAAGGCTGAACAATCAAATTCCTGACCATGATATTGATCCTCACAACCCATAAACTTCAAGATATCATTATCATCATCAAAAACTTTCCAATTCTCAATATTATCTGGTATGCTAGGCCTAGCTTGAATTTCAACTTTAGAGATATTAGAAAATGTAATATCATTGGGATTGATTGCAATATTGGCTAACAAGTTAGCCATCTTATTGTTACTCCTATCCTTCCACTCAATATTGAAGGCATCAAAATGTTCACTCAAATCCCAAACTGCATTCCTATATTGTTTCAACCTCCTATTCTTGGAAGCATATATTGACCTAACTTGGGACACCACCAACTCAGAATCACCAACAACACTTAAACACTTAATACCATGCTTTTGTGCCAACCTCAATCGTAACAACAAAGCCTCATATTCTGCTATATTGTTGGTACAAAAGAAATTCAATGTGAAAGAAAATTTGTAGGTATTTCCATCAGGAGAAATAAGTAAAATACCTACTCCTGCACCATCTTTGCAATTTGCACCATGAAAGTACATTACCCACAAATCACCCTTCACAGAATTAGAACTTACCTCAACAAAGATAGCTGACAAAGTAGGTTCATTTTCAAATACAAGGATCTCTGCCCTAAAAGCATTAATATCAGTATCCACAAAACATGTAGTTTCATTATCAATATTTCTCTCAATCATATGGCTTACTCTTGGCTCTCGTTCAATCTTGAGAAACTGATCATCAATCTTGAAAGTGGCATAGGATAGATCACACTGTAAACTTCCACCCATGGTAGCACTCCATCTTCTAGATAGCAGCATCCCATAATGAGGAGGGATGTCCACTACCAAAGCACTCATTGTCAACTCTTTCTCTGGATATGCTGCCAGCCTATATGGCATTGCATTGATAGTCCCAATAACTGGTACCTCCCTCTGATCCATTACACAACATCTACCTTGCACTGTATCAACTTTAAGGCCCAACTCCTCCATGATTTTGAAAGTCATGATAGTATTAGAGGCACCACTATCAATCATACAATTCCTCAACTTCATTCCATTCACAAGAACACTTAAAAAGAATGGATCAATATTTTCAAGGTTGGCATTGACTGAATTGTCCAAATATATTGGCAGAATTTGAGACACAATTCCCTTAGTAGCAACACCTTTCAAAGCTTTATCTTGAGATCCATTGCATGCAACATCATTTTTGTGAACATTACCTACCCATGCAATAGCTCTGTCTTTGTGTTCAGGGATCCTCAAAATTTTTGACAATGGAACCTTAACTATAATTTGGGATAATACAAATAACATATCAATAGGAGTAGAAGGAGGAATCTCAATTTGCACTGCCTTAATATCCTTTTTCTTATCTGACACATTAGGTGTATTGGCCACCCTCATTTTTTCAATCTTAGCCATTGTGTTAACTGACCTCTCAATCTCACTAGAAATCTTTTCAATTCCAACTCCCTTAGGCTCACAATTCTTACCTTTTACATTCTTGAATTTCACCATGTGATCACCTTTTGATTTGTTCTCATTAGGTTCTCCAGAGTTGGTACTCTTTATAAACATTCCTGTAGCTTTCTCATTTGTATTCCTTGCCACCATGCCTCTAGTTTGCACTTGGGAAATCATTTCTGCAGTAATCCTATCCATCTCTTCTCTAGAAGGCCTTCTCAAATTTACTGGCTTAGAAGAAGAGTTCATATTACATGTCTTCCTATCAATGTCTTCACTATCAGAAAAAACTTCTTGATGAAAAAGGGCCTGATTGTGTCTCTTCACATTTACATCTGCCTCTTCATCAAAATTAGAATCATCTTCATATCCTAGATATGAAGAAGCCATGTTGCATCCAACATCATCTTGATCTTCTTCTTGATCTATCTCCTCATTGCCACAATCTTGATTTGCAGCCATAGAATGTGCAACCAGAAAATGCTCTATAGAATGAGGGGACTGGCATGCAACACACCAAGGTATGTCCTCCATGACATTTATTGAAGCCTTTTGTAGAGGATCAGGGACACCTCTATCATTGTTTCCTCTTACAGTAGGGACAATAGGCTTGCCATCCTTCCATTGTGTGTTGTAGGGGTAGTTCTGCAATCTATTCTATTTGTTGAAATTGTAGTTGAACTGAGGCCTCTCATTGGTAGGAGCACTGATGTTCCTATTTGAAGGTGCCTTCAAATCCTTCAATGCATTGAGCACCTTATCCAATTTATCTTCTCCTTGCCTCCTAGCTCCAACATTCTTATCATTTTCCTTTTTGTATTTGTTGTCCCCAAACAACTTTGGGTCATCTCTCTTTCCCCCCAATTTTCCTAATATTTTCATATTGTTCTCAATATTGACAACAATCCTAAAAGCATCCCTAAGAGTTCTTGGTTCTTTGTCCCTCAACAAATATCCCAATTTTCCATCAAATGCATTGAAATATGTGGTTAGATAGACATTGTCATCTAACCGCATAACTTGGAACAACTTATACATACCCTTTTGAAATCTCATGTTGAATTTAGCTGCAGTCTCATTTTGATTTTTCCTTATGGTATTGAATTCATTCAACATGAAACTAGCATTAGGCCTATCACCATACTACTCTTTAAGACATCTCTCAAAAGAGTCCCAAGTATCAATACGTTTATCAGGAAGTCTCTTAAACCAATCTCTAGCATCCTCCATTAGAGATTGAACAAATAATTTCATGACTACATCCTCATGCTCTACCTCATAATCATTAAGCATATCAACAAATAACCTAAGATGCTCCTCACAACTAATAGCATTATTACCAGAAAACTTAGGTACCTTATCTCTAATATCATTTGGAAAAGCATTTGGGTAGCCAAGAATTCCATCAAAACTAATTTGCCTATATCCTTCTAATTGCATAGGTCTTCTTTGAAAACTTGAACTAGTGTTAACCCTAGGATCAACATTATCATCTACATTTATTTGTGCATTTGACTGCTACCTAGGATCAACACCTATCCTAGCAGATGAAGAAGGAATTGAACTAGTAGCATTACTAAGTGGAATAGTAGTAGTCATAGATGGCATACCTAGTTCAGTAGTAGATGGGCCAAGAGCATTAGCTAATGAAGCCTTCAAGAACTAGATCTTTCTTCTTTTTTCTACAATGAAAGCTTCAATTTCAGCCTTCTCTAATTCTCTTGCAAGGTCCTCATCTTCTTTTCTTCTTCTCTCCATTTCTATGTCCTTATTTAAATTGGGTGGTGGGACCCTGGGTATTGTCAATGATTTACTTGTTTGATGTCCCACCATCCTTTGCTTTCCTTTCTCACCAGCGGCAACATAAGGCCTAGTGATCTCATGCCCATCTTTATCTTTAGGCAAAGGAACATAACTTTGCACTTGTCTAACCACAAGGCCCTCCTTATCAAATTCTTTATCTTGTAGTTAGCACTCTTGCTCACTCCTCAAGGCATCAAGATCACCAAAGACATCATGCTACAAAGTTTTAGGAGCAAAAGCAAGCATCTTGTTTCTCTCCTTCATTTCATTAATTTTTCTAAGGAGAGACTGTCTTTCTATTAGAGCATTTACCTTTTCAGCCTCTCTCTCCTCTTGTAACCTCTTATGTATGGCATCCTACTCTGCCAACTATAACCTTAATGCATTTAAATCATCAGGATCTACCATAATGTCATCAAAACCTGATGACACATCTATATCAGAAAGATTTTGATATGGGAAGTGGAATTGCCTAGGTCTCATGGGCTCTCTTCTAAAATTATCTTCATCAAGATCTAAATCAATCTCCAAACCCATCTCTCTAGCTTGTTCATCTTGACCTGCAGGAAATGGACCTTTGTCCTAAAATACAGCCTTTGGGGTATCATAAAATCTATCCTTAGAGCGACCACCATCTGATCTAGAAACTCTATCCTGTGAACCATCCTTACTTGAGGAAACATGTGGTGCTCTATGTCTAGTATTTCTTTGTTCTCTGATGGGAGCACTAGTAGACTCGCCATTCCTTCTAATCCAACTCTTCTTCTCCTATCTAGGTAATTGCTCCAGAGTGACCTCTGGATTCTTTCTGACAAAGGACCTAGTATTCCTCCTCTTGTCCATGATTTACAATATATAGCACTGGTTCTAACCTTTTGAGTCACCACCCACCTATGAGAAATCTTTACTTGAAATAAAATAGGAAAACAAGAGTGCACTTAACAACCTTTATATCTATCTGGTCAACAAAATATTTTGACTTTACAATGTAGTCCCAACCAGAAGTCCTAACAGATATACTGCTTCATTGTTGTTCTCCCTAGTAGAGTCACCATTTTGTTGGGAGTTCCCTTTGATCTTCACTTGTAGATTTATACTTTGATGGATAACGTTAATATAACTTTGACTCTATCACCACTCCAAAGTCTACAAGGAAGAGGGCCAATTAACAAGGATCAAGAGAGATCCTCCTACACTTTGAGCCTTATTGCTCAGGTGGGTGTACCCTTGATTCACTTCTTGAAAGGAATCACTAAATGATATACAACTATATACTCTTTACTAACTACTTTAAGATTTTATCATTTGAATGTTTGTGTGTGTGGTTGATGACAATGAAATGCCTCCAGAGGATGGACCAGTGCCTTAACTTAGGGAAAAGAGTCACCCAATTACATACATCAACTGGAAATTTTAACTCAAACACAATTGAATCCAGGATAAGTGCTTTGCCTATTACCCCTCTCCTTGAGACACAAGGACATTAGATTCTTACTTGGTTGCAAACTTACTGAACCCACCCAAAAGACTTTAATCCTAAGTTTGTTAGGAACTCAGAGATGACTTCACAATACTCTTTGTTTACCATATGCTAACACACTTTGTGACATTAACATATATGAGCTTAGAACCGAAATAAGAAGACATACAAAAATGAAAGATTGGAACTCAATAGTATTTTCATTAACATATTGAGGATCAATATACAATAAAAAAAATACAAAGATAGGAAAAGATACAAAATCCAGCTCCTCTATCAGTAAAACACCATGGACAACTAGCCTGGGACCAAAGAAAGTTTGGAACCCCTACAAAATCAAAATTTTTGCAACTTATACTCCCTAGTCATCTTGGAATTCTCAAAGAGAATGCAACAAGCTACGTATGACTTAGGGTTAGGGTTTCAACCACCCAACCAACTGGAAATAGTCATAAAGTTATTACAGGGGTGGAAACCCAGGCAACCAGGAGAAAGAAAATCCTGGAATGATCCTCAATCATGAAAAATTATTTGTGAAGGTATTGAGAACCACAAAAACACTCAAAATGTCAACCCTGCAACATGCCTCGAGCACAAAACTGCATAGTACAAACCCTGCAAATGATCACTCAACACCCTGGACCACACTACAACAGCAAGCACCACCAAACCAATTGAAATCAGCTGTTAAAATGATAAATCTTGGTACTTCCTATCACTGGAAACCCTCTGCAAATTCAAATTTGAAAAACAACGGCTACTTGATGGTGCTTGTAGCAAATCGGTGGTCAAAATTTAAATCTCCATCAACTTTAAGTCATGACCATCCAATCTTTCTTTTCTTGGTCTTTATGACTTATCTCTTAAAAGGGCCCCAGTCAAATTTAGCGAACTGGTGACAACGGTTTCCGCCAGATAATTTAACAATTACATGACCCTATTCGCTGAATCGCCAAGACTTTTATAATGTCACCAATTTATCATGCGAATGAGTGAACCCTTTGAAAATTTATCAGGCCGCTAAACATTTTTTCAGGACCACTATACCTTTAGACCAAAACTTCGGCTTGCTTACAAGAGAATCGATGGTCATTTGAAGTTCACATGATACCCATCTGAGATTCTATCAGATTTCACGCCGACCATTGGATTGAGAATCTCCTCCCATCTATGACAACCATCTGGCAAGAAACAAAATCAATGGCCATCACAAGATCTTAAGCCTCTGACAAAACCCATAAGATTATACGCTAGTTGTCCATTCACTGACAGGACCAGGACCCACTAACACATCTAGAAACTAGGTCCCACTAACAGGATTCCACCTCATACTATGTGGGCCAATAAAAAACCTCCAAATCAGCTCTAACTAACATCAGGACCATCACCAAAGATACGTTTGAGACAAATGAGATCAACGGCTGGTGTAAGATCTCAAGCCTCTGATAGATTCCATGAGAACTTACACCTGTTGTTGGATGGATTATGGATGTCAGGACCCTCTGACCCATCAAAAAATTAGGTCCCACTGACACATGTTGAGTTGGATTTGAAATCAATGGATGGCACATGATCTCAAAGGGGAAGAATATTCCTTAAGATCATGTGCCAATCGTAGATTGAAAATCCTTCACTGCAGGCCCCACTAATAGGATCCCTCTCAGCAACACACTGACCAATGAGAGAATGCCAACTGTGCCAACATGGCAGTGGACCCACTTGAGAAGAAAGACTATGTCATCATGAAAAATCAATGATCGGTGTAAGATCTCAAGTGTCTGACACAGTCTATGAGAACTTACGCTGACCATCAGATGGAAATGCTATCAGAAGATTGGGCCTAGAAAACACTAAGGCCGAAACATAGGAAAAATTTAAGCTCAGGACTTAGAAAAATTTAAAACCACTGGGTGCTGGGAACTTAGGAAAGATTAACCGGTGACTTAGGAAATATTTAAAGGGGACCCAAGGACACATGAAACCTAACCGCGAACATGGTAAAGTTGGTCATTCTAAATGACACATGCAAAATATAAGGTTTTAAGTGACCCGTGAAAAGGTAACATGAAAATAAAACAGAGCCAGGGCAATTTTAAATTTAAGGACCCAACGGCTAGATTTTTAAAAATTTTTTGCCAAAGGTTTTAGCCAGAGACATGAAAAATATTGCAGAGGCCAGGGGAAGAGAGCTAGAGCCATGAAATTTTGGCACGTGCTAACACCCCTAACAGGGTTTTTTTAATCCTCTAACAAGGAAATGTATTATGTAATAATCAACTCCTAACAGGGCTAGGACTCCTAACAGGGACATTATATTTTTGTACATATTTGTGGGTACCATCCCCACCGGGGTTTTCCCTTTAACCAGGGTTTCCTGAAGAACAAATCATGGTGTCATGAGTAATGTGTTGTGCTTATCTATTTTTTTCATCTCTGCATTACATTGGATTGTTTATAATTGTTTGAAGTTAAAATCAAAGTTTTGTAATACTGATTCACCTCCCCTCTCAGTATTACCTAATCCTAACACATACTTTGTATAACATAATATAAGGTTTTCTCCTCTCTTCATATTCTTAATCGATTGATTCATTTCTGCATTAAACATTGTCTTTTGGTTGATCAATTTGGATCTTTCCTTTGGGAATTTGGATTAAGAAGTAGATCTTACATTCCCCCACACACATATTTAAGATCCATATTTTAAACACTATAGTGTGTACTAGGGAAAGTACCTTCATAGGGTTAGTTTAGCAATAAATAATCTAAATAAGAAAAATACCACAATTAGTGAGCTATTTAAATTTGAAAAAAAGCTAATGAACACTCTATGGCTCTCTATTTAAGTATGCTAATAGTAAGCTCTCAGCAAGTCTCCATTAGTGACAACCTTAAAATGATAATGAGGCTAAATGATTAACAAATTCAAGCCTATTTAAAAGAAACTATGCTCAAATTAAGATAAAATTGCCTTTCTAGGTTAAAATCTCAAGAGGCTTGATGCAATTCTCAGATGTGGGGATCCTTTTCTCTTGATTTTGGTCTTTCTTTTATAGATTTTTTCAAGCATAGGGGGTGGAATTGACTTAATCATGATTGATTTAAGGTTAAGTCCATGGTTCCATATTTATGCACAATTTAAATGGTTTTTCCTCAAATCTTGGGACAAAGAGACAAAATGAGTGGTCATGATGCTCTCACCTTATGTGTGATTGATATTCGATTTGTGTTTGATCCTTCTGAGCCCAATCCTTAATTCCTATTGGTTGAGGTTTTTTCCTCCCATGTGGTGGGTGAGGAAAATTAGGAATTAAATAATTAAATTTAAATGATTTGTTTAGCTATGTGTACCCCTTAAATGGGTTGATTTGAATTAAATTGAATTATACAATTAATTAGATTAATTGCATAATTAATAGATTTATCTTGATTTATTTGATTGAAATTGATGTATTGGCTTTTGATTTTCAATTATTACTTGATCTTGGCATGATTGCAATTAATGCTTTGATTTTGCCTTAGTTTCTCACTTGAATTGATCTTGATCATTTTTAGGTGATTACAAATGCCCCTCTTTTTCATCGATGTGCTAATCACATTGGTTCAAAGAATGTCTGATGTCCTAATGTAGAGTCTTGAGTAACTGATGTCTAATTTCGATGTTGATGATAGATGTAGATACTGATGATAGATCTAATGAAGTCTCAATTGATTGATGTCTTTGATGCTCATTCTGATGATAGATTCTTGATGTGATGCCTGATTTGACCCGATTTGATGTTTTGATGCCCCATTTGATAAATTGAAAATTTTTACGTTAAAAGATTATACCATTGATTTGTTTATACTGATGATGATACTAATAATCTAAGTGTAAATTTTGTGGACTATGGAAAGTACCTTCATAGGGTTAGTTTAGTAATAAATGATCTAAATAAGAAAAATACCATAATTAGTGAGCTATTTAAATGCAAAAAAAGATAATGAGCACTCTATGACTTTCTATTTAAGTATGCTAATAGTAAGCTCTCAGAAAGCCTCCATTAGTGACAACCTTAAAATGAGAATGAAGCTAAATGATTAACAAATTCAAACCTATTTAAAAGAAACTATTCTCAAATTAAGATAAAATTGTCTTTCTAGCTTAAAATCTCAAGAGGTTTGATGCAATTCTCAAATGTGTGGATCCTTTTCTCCTCATTTTGGTCTTTCTTTTATAGATTTTGGCAAGCATAGGGGGTGGAGTTGAGTTAATCATGATTGATTTAAGGTTAAGTCGATGGTTCCATATTTAAGGACAATTTAAATGGTTTGTCCTCAAAGCTTGGGACAAAGAGACAAAATGAGTGGTCAAGATGCTCTCACCTTATGTGTGATTGAGATTCAATTTTCTTTTGATCCTTGTGAGCCCAATCCTTAATTCCTATTGGTTGAGGTATTTTCCTCCCATGTGGTGGGTGAGGGATATCATGAATTAAATAATTGAATTTAAATGATTTTTTTAGCCATGTGTACCCCTTAAATGGGTTGATTTGATTTAAATTGTATTATACATTTAATTAGATTAATTGCATAATTATTTGATTTAAATTGATTTATTGGCTTTTGATTTTCAATTATTAATGGATTTTAGCTTGATTACAATTAATGCTTTGATTTTTCCTTAGTTTCTCACTTGAATTGATCTTGACCAATTTTAGGTGATTACAAATGCCTCTCTTTGAATCGATGTGCGAAGCACATTGGTTCAAAGAATGTTCGATGTCCTGATGCAGAGTCATGAGTAACTGATGTTTGATTTTGATGTTGATGATAGATGCAGATACTAATGAAGTCTCAATTGATTGAAGTCTTTGGTGCTCATTCTGATGATAGATTCTTGATGTGATGTCCAATTTGACTTGATTTGATGATTTGATGCCCCATTTGATAAATGCAAACAAAATTATGTTAAAATATTATACCATTAGTTTGATTATGATGATGATGATCCTGATAATATGAGTGTATGCCCCCTTGGAAATGAAATGAAATTTGATCGTGGTGGAAAATTTTGCATTTTTGATCATTTGCGTTGAATATTTTCAATTAAGTGTTAATTTCAATTTCATTTTCGATATAGTATTTGTGATCCTCTAATGACCAATGCCCTTGATTTAGCTGATTAGGTGTTCAATTTGGGTCTTGGGTTATTTTATGGTAAAAGTGCCTATTTTTAGGTAAAAAAGGCTATATATAGGGGTAAAAGGTTATTTTCACTATTCATTTTCACCCTTCCTTTTGACTTTTCTCCTCTTCCCTCTCCAAGAATTTTATGATGGTTGTCCCCTATCATGAGCACCAATTCAAGCAAGGACATCAATATCAGCACCTGACTGACTATGGACCTCTGGTATGTACCCGTGGAAACTTCCTTTGTCAATTTAAAGCATTTAATTTCAAAATAATTGAATTTTTCATAGAAAAAGTCTAGTTTTTTTCATTTTCAATTTTAGCTATGTGTTTAAGTATTTTAGCAGTGCATACACCCTCCATTCAATGCATCCACAATTTTCCACAATGTGTTTAAACTTTCCTACTATGCATTCAAATACATGCCTTAGGTCAAGGTTTCACATTTAGGATTTCCTACAATGCATATAAGTTCAATTGCACTTTTAATTATTTTAGTAGCATGTAAAGGTGATTCCTATAGTGCATTCAAGATCCTACAACGTATTCACATTGTTGTTGCAAAGTCAATAGTATTAGTAGTGTTACCCAAATTTCCCTGTCCATTCAAATTTGGCTGTCATCCTCTCTAGGGCCTCTGTTCTATCTTGCTGAGCTTCCCTGAAAATTTGTATGGCCTCATGTTTTTCCCTCTTGTCTCTGTAATTTATTTTGGTCCCTCATCTGCAAGTTTGTATTTGAAAAAGTAGCAGTTGTGCTCCATAAACCCTGCAAACCCTAACCATGTTCTATTTGGTTGTTACCTTTTCTGGGCCACTTAAATCTTTTATAAGGCATGTGCGCTTAAAGTTTTCCCTTAGTCGCCAAGTCTCCAAGTTAGTCGGTAGTTACCCTTTTTATTCAGTGACCTGGCGACTGTAGTGTTTCTTCTGTTCACTAGTTATTTCCTGGTCACCACTTAATTTCCTGCGACCTGGCAAATGTTCATTTCTCTTTAGTCACGTAACTACTAGGTCTTCTAGAGGTCTAATTTGTGGGGTCCCATTTGAGATGATCAATGGCTGTCACAATTTTGCAAAGGATTTGTCAGAGCCTTGCAAAATCATGACAACCGTTGATCTTTCCTTCTCTACAGTGCTTCAAACCTTTGGTGGGTCCAGTGCCACGTATTCTGATGTGGAAGTTTCTCATTGGCCAGAGGTAATGACTTGTTCCAATCTATTAGAGTGTGCCCAACAAACTTCTGAGCAAGAGATCTAATGGCTGATCGCAAGGAATATTCCTTGTCTTTGCGATCATGCACCTGCCGTTGATTTTATTCTGCTGTTAGACCTTCGTTGGGTGGGTCCTCATTCGCTGACATGCTCATTTATCATTGGTCCACGTGATGAGTTGGATTATCTTTTAGTGGGGCCATGATTTCTTAGATGTGTTAGTGGGGTACCAAAGGAAAAGAGATCTACGGTGGTCATGTGTTCGCAAGGAACATTCCTCACCTTTGTGATCATGCGACCACCGTTGGATCAGAATCTAAGTTGCAGTGGGACCGTGTCAAAGCTCGCCAAGGTGTGTGCTTATAGAGCAGTCAAGAACAAATAAGAGAATGATAGGTGGCAAGGTGGACCCAGTTTTGTGGCTTCAGTCATGTAATCACCAGGAAGATCCGGGGTTAGTTAAAAAGTTAAGCGATTCAATGACAAAAGGAAAATGAAACCTAGGGTGAATACCGAGTTAGTTTTGCTGTCAAGTGCCGAGCTCAGGTAAAGAGGAAGGATCTAACTATCATGTTTTAAAGTAAGATCGAGTTTTGAATACTGACCGTCGATGGGAAATTTATGTGCCACCTATGACCGTTATATCAATTTTTTTTAAATTCAAATATCTCACAGTATCAGATTTTTGCAGTTATGGCGAACCCGAGTTGCAGGAAGGTAGATGGATCATGGCAGCTAGATTTTTGTAGGAATAAACATGAAGTGAACATGCAAACAAAATATATCTAATCTAGTGGGATATTTTCATGTACATTTATGGCCAGATTGGATTGAATTAGGGTTGGATATTTTATTGTAAACCTCTGTAGCCCTAATTGAGATATTTTTGATTCCTGCCTATGTGCAGGGTTGTATATATTATTTTTTTTTGGAGCTTTTGAGCTCAGAATTCACATTTTGTAAAAAGAGAAACTCTTTTCTTGGAAAACTATCTATAGCATTTCTTCCCGCTCTCTGGTTTTCCACATCTTGTAAGTTTTCATTGATGAATTCAAATATTGCAAAGGCATTCTGTGGCACTCTTGTTGTCCTCATGCCTTCTTATCTGAGTTTGTCTCTTATTGCATTGAAGTTATGAATGTTGTCAATAGAAATTGGGGTTCCTAGTCCCTCTCACTTTCTATGATTCTATATGTTACTGTGTTTGATCTGATTTAGGTGTTTTGTGGGTATATTATAGCCCATAGCAACCTTGTCTCATTCCTACACCTAGTTGCAGAAAAGGATGTTTGTTTGCAGGTCATAGGTTGAGTTTTTTGTTCAAGCCTTCCTATGAAATACTTATGCAAACCTATCTAATGAGTGGTGACCTATTAGACCTAATTCCTCCATTGGTCTCATTTCTCTATACTAAAATCCAAAACCCAATTTCGGTGCATCACCTAGTAGGTAGATTTGCTTCATGTCATTTCCCTTTCATGCATTCCTTCTAACCCTTTCCCCTCAAAGTTTACTTTCCTATTAAGAGAAAATCAGGGTGATTATCCAAGAGGAACCAGCTTAGAAGTTGGAGGTCTTGTCTCAGTTAGAAAAAGGTCCCACAACCTTGAGATGATTCCCATGTTATACTAGATTATCAAGACCAAGAGAGCTTGAGATCATAGGCACAAATTCAGTGTATAACAATTTTTGGCACGCCCGGTGGGATAGAAAAGAAGTTCATTTGTTGAAGATTATGTCATCTCTGATATGTAGATTGCATAATACAAACCTTTAGAGGTTGTTCTATCAAGTATATCTGGTGACTGCATTGGTTTCAAAGATTCAGGCTAACCTTGTTTAAGGTTTATGAGAAAGATTGAGACTAGAAGCTCAAAGCCTGCTGAATTTTTAGAGTTGCCCTTGAAAAGAAGCTACAAAGGTAGGACAACTCAAAGAGAATCTCCTACAAGAAGATTCCAATCTACACCTCTTGATACTTCAGAGAGGAGACCTCTCCTCTTTCATTTTAGAAGAAGAGGCAGATATCTGACCAGAGATCTAGAAGAAGAAGAAGATCCAAATCTAGGAAATACAGCTCATATAGTTGTTAATCTTTAGGTTACACCTCCTACAATGGCTAGAAATTTTTCCTTTGCACCTTTCAATCAGGGGAGTCCATTAAATTTTGCAGTGCATCATGATGTGCCCTTGGTGGCATTAAAGAGTATACCTGATTTCACAGGGGAGGGACAGACAACAACCTTTGAGCACATAAGAGATGTGACTACCATTTGCAGCATACACAACATTACTCAAGAGGATGTGGCCACCAAATTATTAGCAGCATCTCTGAAAGGTAAGGCTCTAGAGTGGTTTAGAACTTTAACTGTTTGTTCTATTACTTCATGGGATGAATTAGGGGATGCATTAAGCAAGCATTTTGAGGATAAATTAGATAATTTGTCTCTAGTTGAGCAATTAACAACTATAAAGAGAGACCCTCAAGAGCAAATGACAGATTATAATAGTAGATTCCTTAAAACATAGAATAGAATCCCAGTCTCTGTAAGGCCATCAGTTGACCATGCCTTCCTGTATTACTTGCAAAGTCTGAATAACCAAATTTCTATCATGATCTAGTCTATGGGTGGTACCACTTTACCCCAAGCTTTTGACACTGCTGTCAAGGCTGAAAATTATTTGATCCAAGCAGACATGATACAGAGAAGACCTCCCATGCCTATCTTCCCTAGTCTTTAGCTCATTACACCTACACAAGTACCCCCATTTACCCCTATTCCCATAATTTCAGCACCTCAAGCTAGTACCAGTGGTCAGGAACATGCTGCAACAAATTTCTCCCAAGAGTTGCAAGAGGTGAAGAGTAGTCAGCAAACTAGTATACAAGAAATGACAAATTTGCTGCAGACTCTAACCAAAGAGGTCACAAACTTGAAGAAAAAAAACCAAGGCATCAGGCCACCCTTCCAATCACAAGGGCAAGGTCCTAATTAGCAATACCAAAATCAAGGACAACCTTATCCACAAAATAGGCCACCATACCAAGGAGGCTATCAAGGGAAAAGACAAAATTTTAGTCAAAGACCATACCAACCATATAACCCTGCACCCCTTAATTCTATAAATCCAGTTAGGGATATGGTTCCTAGTCAAAATAATATGGCCATGGATAATGAATGGTGTCTCCCTTGCAATTAGCCCCACAATTAAGCTACGTGTTCTAATGGATGGATGAACCAAGCACTAATGGTTCAAAATGCTTCACAAGCTCAAATAGAAGCTCCTTCTAGCATGGGACAACCCCTCAACAAGAAACATAAGAGAAAGAGACTGCTCTTTTCAATTGGGAGCAACCAGATTTCAATGGAGTCAATGATGAAGCTGCTTTTGTTGCCTACACAAGAGCAAAGAGAAGAGCCCAAGACATGGAGAGAGAAGATTCTAGTGCTAAGGCCACTACATCTATAGAACCACTATAGAAAATTGCCCCTATCACATCCAAGGAGGTCCCTATTAGCATAAGCAAAGAAGGCCAAGTTCCAAAAGAGACAGAACCCATCATAGTAAAAGCACAACAAAGAGTACACACTATGGCACCTTATAATATTGTAGACAACATGAAGAAGGTGAATGTTGCCATGTCTATGTGGGACTCTTTGTCTATTCCAGGACAACCTAAAATTTTGGAGAAGGCCATGAGGGAGGTAACAAATCCTCAACCTACAAAAGAAATTGCAAAACCAGTGTTGGTCAACACTGATCAAGAAAAGGAGACTCCAACTAGCAACTCCAAGGCCAATACCATGCAAGGTAGGAATTTAAAACCACCTCCCTTTTACGTATCTTTAATTATTGGGAAATCTTTAGTGCATAATTGTATGGTAGATAGTGGAGCTACTAGCACTGTAATGCCCAAGAAAGTGGCTGATCAATTAGGACTTAAATATGAACCCTTCCAAAAGAAGGTTACACAAATTGATGGATCCTCACTCAGTACTATAGGTGTGGCCAAAGATACCAGTCTAATTATCCATGCTAGTCCTAATTTTTCCATTCTCCTTGACATATATATCATAGATCTTCTTGCATTGTTTGCCATTTGTCTCTCAAGGGAGTTCACAACCAAGATAGGAGGTTATCTTTCTTCCGACTAGTCTCACATGCTCTTTCATACAAGGTATGGTACCAAAGTCACCATTAAATCAGAAGCCTTAGAAATACATCATATAGAGCCATATGTGTCCAATTCCATCAATACTAATTGTCCTATATTTGATGACAATGATTTCCCAACCACTAGTGAAGCAAGCACCAAAATTGAGAATATCCCTGATATTCTCCTAAATGAAAGAACCTTAGAGATCCAAGAGAGTCTTGTTTGGGATTTTGGTTTGGGAAGTTATCTGATTCAAGAAAGTGGAGCCATAGAACCAAGCCTTCTCAAAGAATACACTGATTCGGATGATCGGGATAGTCAGGTTTGGGAACTATTTTTTGATGGAGCTAGAAGTAGACATGGTTCTGGTGGAGGTGCTATGTTGGTATTCCCAAAAGGAGAAAGGTATTACACTACCTTTAGATTCAATTTTTCCTACACTAGCAACATTGCATAGTATGAAAGTTTGGTTAATGGACTAGAATGGGCTAGAAAAAGAGGGCTTAAAGTGTTAAAAGTATATGGTGATAGTGAACTTATTGTCAACCAAGTAAGAGGGATGAGTGCAACCAAAAATGATGTCATGAAAGCATACAAACATAGAGTTTTGGATGCAATTGAAGATTTCCATGCTTTCAATACCGTTGCTATCCCTAGAAAATTAAATCAAAATGCTGATAGGTTAGCTACTATTAGATCTCAGTTTGACATCCCCAATAGCATTTCAAAAGAGGTAGATCAACAACACATCAAGATTATTGTTAGACCTTCAATTCCAGATAATAATATTAGTTAGCAAGTGTTTGACAATGATAAACAAATTCTGTAGTTCCTATTTGAAGAAGATGTCTTTTCAAGGCACAATCAAAAGAGATTATCACAGAGCTATGGTTATCAAGTGATACAACTTAGATCTAATAAGATGCTTAAAGGTCTTGTCACCTTAGAGACTATCTTCAACAAGGATGATGAAGTTAAGAAAAATAAATCTGGCCTAGTAATCCAACAGGAACATTGTGTTGAATTAGAGTTGGAACCAGGTAAGAGCCTACAATTTGGAAAAGTAAACACTAATTCAGAAAAGCAAGCTTACACTAAATTATTCAGAGAATTCAGTGATGTTTTTGCATGGAGGTATGGAGACCTCAAGGGTTTTGATCCTACCCTTGCTCAGCACACTATTGAATTGGAGCCTAATGCTAAACCAGTAAGGCAAAAGCAAAGGCCTGTTAATCCCAAGCTTGAACCACTTATGCATAAGGAAGTGCTCAAATTGATAGAAAGTGGCATCATCTACCCCATCAAACATACTAGTTGGGTTTCCAACCTTGTTCCTGTCAAGAAGAAGAATGGGGAGTTGAGGTTGTGTGTTGATTTCAGGGATTTGAATAGAGCCTCATTAAAAGACCGCCATCCACTACCCTCTATGGAACAAATTCTACAATGTGTCTCTGGATCTGAGAGATTCTCATTGTTGGATGGCTATTCAAGATACAATCAAATCTCAGTGAAAGAAGAGGATCAATATAAGACTGCATTTACAACCAAGTGGGGAACCATGGCATATCAGAAGATGCCCTTTAGTTTGTCAAATGCAGGTGCTACATTTCAAAAGGTAATGGACATGGCCTTTAAGGGACTCATGTACAAGTTTGTGCTGGTCTACCTAGATGACATAACTGTCTACTCAAAGCATGTAGTAGACCACATCAGGCATTTGAGGTAAATTTTTGAAAGATGCAGAGAATTTGGGATATCTCTTAATCACAAGAAATGTGTGTTTGCAGTTCATGAAGGAAAAATATTGGGATATGTAGTATCCAAAGAAGGAATTACAGTGGATCCTGAGTGAATTGCAGCCATCTTAGAACTACCATTACCACATCACAAGAAAAGTCTCCAATCTTTCATAGGAAAGATTAACTTTGTTAGGAGATTCTTGCCTAACATTGAAGAGTTACTCAAGCCTTTGACAGCCATGTTGAGGAAAGGTTCAGCCTTTAGTTGGACCAAAGAAGGAAATGTTAACTTCCAAGCTATTAAAGAAGCCTTAACAGAAGCTCCTGCTCTCCTAAACCCAAATTTTAGTAAGGATTTTATCTTTTATGCTTATGGGGGTCATGATGCTATATCTGCAATGTTGACTCAAGAAAATGCTGAAGGATTGGAGTAGCCTATTGCTTTCTTTAGCAAAGGTTTAGAAGAGTATGAACAAAGATACTCTTTTGTAGAAAAACATGTTCTTGCTGTGGTAAAGATCCTCAAAAAATTTAGACATTTGTTGACTCATAGCAAGGTGCATTTGATGGTTACTCATCCAAGTGTCAAAGAATTTTTGCTTTCTAAGGACCTAAATGAAAAAAGAGCTAGTTGGATCACTAAGGTGATGGAATATGACATAGATATTTAGATTACCAAGCTGGTTAGAGGAGGAGGTCTTTGTGAGCATCTGGTAGAAGATGGAAGCTCAAAGAAATTGGAATATATAGATGCATCTCTGGTGGTGCATTCTACAGGAGAGAAAGCCAAGGTAGCTAGCTGGTTGCCTAATATGATCAATTATTTGAAGTCAAGACAATGTCTTACCAGCCTAGATTCAATGAAAAGGAGGTATTACAGGCTACAATCTGTTCCTTTTGTGCTGATAGATGAAATTCTTTTCAGAAAGGATCACAATGGTGTCCTTCTAAGATGCATAGATTTAGAAAAGGTTGTAGATGTCTTATTGGAGTTTCATGATGGAGCTTCTGGTGTCCATTTCTCTCCTAGGACTACAACTTTTAAGATCATGAGGGCTGGATACTATTGGCCATCTATCTTCAAATATAGTCATGATTATGTTAGAAGATGCATCAAATGTGCTATTTTTGCAGGGAAAGAAAGATTTTCAACTCTGCCCCTACAGCTAGTCAAAACAGAGCAGCCCTTCATGAAGTGGGGTATAGATTTCATTAGCATGATTAACCCTCCATCTAGTGTAGGACACAAGTGGATAATCACTACAGCTGATTATTTCACTAGGTGGATAGAAGCAGTTGCTTTAAAGGAAGCTAATGAGAATGCTGTTTTAAGTTTTTATGATGACATCATTCACAGATTTGGCATTCTAGATTCGATAGTTTCAGATAATGCATTAGCATTTACAAGCCTCAAAGTCTCAGAGTGGGCAGTCAAGAAGGGAATTTATCTAAATACAAGTTCTAATTACTATCCACAGGGGAATGGTTTGATAGAATCAACAAATAAGAATCTAATTAGAATAATAAAAAAGACCCTGCAAGACAGTCAAAGGGACTGGCATACCAAATTGAGATCTGCCTTATGGCTGGATAGAATTACTCCAAAGAAAGTCATTGGTAATTCCCCATACATGTTGGTGTATGGTAGAGAGGCTAAGTTATCTATCTCAACTAAATTACCAGCTTTGGACTTGGCCACTCAGTATGCCTTGTTTGAAGAGAGTGATCCTATGCAAATTAGATATGCCCAGTTGATGGAGCTAGAAGAGATCAGAGATAAATCAATGCAAGATATGGCATTCCATCAGAGTCAAACAAAGAGAAGCTTTGATAAAAGAACCAGGGTCAGAGACTTCAAGGTTGGAGATGTCATTCTCAAATGGGATGAGTTCACGTCAAAACCTGGCAAGCACACAAAGTTTGATTCCTTTTGGGGTGGACCATTTGTTATAACAGAGTGTAGAGGATCTAACGCTTTTCAGCTTTCAACCCTTGAAGGAGCTGCCCTACCAATCTTAGTGAATGGTTTCCACTTGAAGCCTTGATTTGAGGTTAATCCCTCTCTATAGGTCCTTGTAAATCCTTGTAAATATATTTCCTCCTTTCTTCCAGCTTTCTAGTTTAGTTTTCCCCTATTTTCCAAGAAGTGCTCGTGCACAGGTTTGTCTTCCCGATTCAATTTTTGTCCCTCTCCCTATCTAAAAGTTTTGTTTGTGCTCAAGAAATGACTCCTATGCCTAATGGATTGTGTCAAGGCAACTGGTCTAAGTGTCTAGCAGGCTGACATCCTACAGAGATCACCAAAATGTTACCCAAATATCCCTGTCCATACAAATTTGGCTATCATCCTCTCTAGGGCCTTTGTTTTATCCTATCGAGCTTCCCTGAAAATTTTTATGGCCTCATGTTTTGCCCTCTTGTCTCTGCAATTTATTTTGGTCCCTGGTCTGCAAGTTTGTATTTGAAAAAGTAGCAGTTGTTCTCCATAAACCCTACAAACCCTAGCCATGTTCTATTTGGTCGTTACCTTTTCTAGGCCACTTAAATCTTTTATAAGGCATGTATGCTTAAAGTTTTCCCTCAGTCACCAAGTCTCCAAGTCAGTCGGTAGTTACCCTTTTTATTCAGCGACCTGGCGACTGTAGTGTTTCTTTTGTTCACTAGTTATTTCCTGGTCACCGCTTAATTTCCTGCGACCTGGTGAATGTTCATTTCTCTTCAGTCGTGTAACTACTAGGTCTTCTAGAGGTCTAATTTGTGGGGTCCCGTTTGAGATGATCAATGGCTGTCGTAATTTTGCAAAGGATCTGTCAGAGCCTTGTGAAATCACGACAACCGTTGATCTTTCCTTCTCTGCAGCGCTTCAAAGCTTTGGTGTGTCTAGTGCCATGTATTATGATGTGGAAGTTTCTCATTGGCCAGAGGTAATGACTTGTTCCAATCTGTTAGAGTGGGCCCAGCAGACTTCCCAGCAAGAGATCTAACGACTGATTGCAAGGAATATTCCTTGCCTTTGTGATCATGCATCCGCTATTGATTTTATTCCGCTGTCAGACCTTCGTCCGGTGAGTCCTCATTTGCTGACATGGTCATTTCTCATTGGTCCACGTGCTGAGTTGGATTATCTTTTAGTGGGGCCATGATTTCTTAGATGTGTTAGTGGGGTACCAAAGGAAAAAAGATCTACGATGGTCGCGTGTTCACAAGGAACATTCCTCACCTTTGTGATCATGCGACCACCATTGGATCAGAATCTAAGTTGCAGTGGGACCGTGTCAAAGCTCGCCGAGGTGTGTGCTTACAGAGTAGTCAAGAATGAATAAGAGAATGACAGGTGGCAGGGTGGACCCAATTTTGTGGCTTCAATCATGTAATCACTAGGAAGAGCTGGGGTTAGTTAAAAAGTTAAGCGATTCAGTGACAAAAGGAAAATTGAAACCTGGGGTGAATACCGAGTTAGTTTTGCAGTCAAGTGTCGAGCCCGGGTAAAGAGGAAGGATCTGACGGTCATGTTTTAAAGTAAGATCAAGTTTTGAATACTGACCATCGATGGGAAATTTATGTGCCACCTGTGACCGTTATATCAATTTTTTTAAAATTCAAATATCTCATAGTATCAAATTTTTGCAGTTATGGCGAGCCCGAGTTGCAGGAAGGTAGATGGATCATGGCAGCTAGATTTTTGTAGGAATAAACATGAAGTGAACACGCAAACAGAATATATCTGATCTGTTGGGATATTTTCATGTACATTTATGGCCAGATTGGATTGAATTAGGGTTGGATATTTTACTGTAAACCTTTGTAGCCCTAATTGAGATATTTTTGATTCCTACCTACGTGCAGGGTTGTATATATTATTTTTTTTTGGAGAATTTGAGCTCAGAATTCACATTTTGTAAAAAGAGAAACTCTTTTCTTGGAAAACTATCTGTAGCATTTCTTCCCGCTCTCTGGTTTTCCACATCTTGTAAGTTTTCATTGATGAATTCAAATATTGCAAAGGCATTCTGTGGCACTCTTGTTGTCCTCATGCCTTCTTGTCTGAGTTTGTCTCTTATTGCATTGAAGTTATGAATGTTGTCAATAGAAATTGGGGTTCCTAGTCCCTCTCACTTTCTGTGATTCTGTATGTTACTGTGTCTAATTTGATTTAGGTGTTTTGTGGTTATATTACAGCCCATAGCAGCCTTGTCTCATTCCTACACCTAGTTGCAGAAAAGGATGTTTGTTTGCAGGTCATAGGTTGAGTTTTCTGTTCAAGCCTTCCTATGAAATACTTATGCAAACCTATCTAATGAGTGGTGACCTATTAGACCTGATTCCTCCATTGGTCTCATTCCTCTATACTGAAATCCAAAACCCAGTTTCGGTGCATCACCTAGTAGGTAGATTTGCTTCATGTCATTTCCCTTTCATGCATTCCTTCTAACCCTTTCTCCTCAAAGTTTACTTTCCTATTAAGAGCAAATCAAGGTGATTATCTAAGAGGAACCAACCTAGAATCTGGAGGTCTCATCTCGGTTATCAAAGGGTCCCACAACCTTGAGATGATTCCCATGTTATACTGGATTATCAAGACCAAGAGAGCTTGATATTAGAGGTGCAAATTCAGTGTATAACACTATCATTATTCAAAAAATTGGAGCTTATATTCATCATTGAGCTTTTGGAACATGAAATTGGTACAACCCTCATTGGTTCAACCATGATGATATGGATACCTCTTTCCTCAAATTTTAACAATCTTCAAGTAAACAGACAAATAATTGATCCTTTTCATAGACAAATGTCCTTGATGATTCTTTGATGATCATGTCATTAGATGGATTTGCATACTGCTATGAATCAACCTGACAAGCACTCAAGAAGAAATCAAGAAAATATCACATCTTCATCATCGCTCATCTAGTCAACTATCATTGATTTGCTAGAAAGACATGGTTCCAAAAATTTAGTAACACTTTGAACAGTTTTGCTTTTGTTTGTAGATCCATATTTGCAAAACTTCATCCACTTTGATCCTTAGTTATGTTTAAGCCTTTTAGATTTTGATCTGATTTGTCAAATGTTGTTGTTTAGATCAAGTATTTGGATGTTTGAAATGTGATATTAATCAATAAGTTCAAGTGTAGCCATTTTTCAATTTTGCTGCAATGATTTGGAGCCAATTGATATCTGCTTTGGTAAGCTCGTTGAATTTGGATTGGTGCCCCCAGTTTGATTTAGCAAAGATCATGCTTTGTTGGGCAATGCAGCTTTTGAGTGTTTACTTAAGATTTACAAATTTTTGATTTTTTTTTTTAAATTTTTTTTTTTTCTTTTTAAAAGATTTTTGATGTTTTTGAATTTTAGATATTTTTTATTTTTTTGGATTTTAGATTTTTTTTTTTTTGAATTTTAGAGATTTTTTATGTTTTTTTTTAGAGATTTTTTATGTTTTTTTTTTGAATTATTTGAGGAACATTTTCACTTTTAAAAAAAAAGATTTTTAGAGATTACTAGTTCTCAAACAAGATCACATTGAATTTCCCCCAATGTCTAGCAAGGTATATGACAAGAAAGATAGATTTGCAAACTGATGATTCACCAATGAATAGGCAATGATGGATGAAGCAAGTGTTTTATCCATAGGACCATTTCCTCAATATTATCCAAGCTAGGGAAAAATAATAACTCAATATAGGCCAATGATGTAGTGTTGGATAGCATATGGAATAATGACCTGGTGTCATGACAATGGTCCAAAGGAATAGACATATCAAGAGACTTTTTTTAACAATTTTTTTTTTCATTTCTTTTACTTTTCAATTGGATCAAGATTAAGGGATCAATGTGGATATGATCACACAATCATGATAAAGGGGTGGTGAAGGTTATGAGTGAATGGTTTGGGAATATGGGAAGGCTTCTTAGGAATAATGAAGGTGGCTTTAGGATAAACAAGATCATGATAGGGTAGTGTGAATACAACAAGTGAATAGGTTGATGAATAGGATAACTCATGTCAAGATACTTAATGCTCATAGATATGTTCAACCTTGTCAAGATCAAAGGTGAAAAATGAAGTATGAATGTAAGTGAGATAAATGGTAGAAAGATGGAGGATATGATGGATGAAACTTGCCCCCAAGTGTAGAGTGCAAGAGAGAGGAATTACGCATGATGCATGTTTGCCAGGTTTTCATCATGGTACTTGTCCAAGATGCCACAAGAAGTGGTTTTTACCATAGGATGGATTTCTTTTCTTTTCTTTTCTTTTTTTCAATTTTTTTTTTCAATTTTCTCTTTTTGGATGGACTCAAGCCTCATGCTCTTTGTATACTCCTTGAAAAGGTATGATATGATGGGCCAAGGTCACTGAAAGGTATGGTCAAAGATGTTGATAGGGTGATGGAAAGGTGATATGGTGGATAAGGTAGAGGGTGGCTAAATATTTATGCAATGGATTGAATAAGGGAAATAGAAGGATAATGAATGAGAGGATAATAATTCTTTCTATGCATGGGGATGAAAAAGAGAATGGAAGGATAATGAATAGGAGGATAAGAAGTATTATCAAGATCAACATTGATACACACCTTGAAGGGTAGTGGAATAATAGAGGAAAAATGGGTGAGATAGCTTGAGACTTTGATGTAAGAGAGGATACAGATCTTGGATACAAGGACTCAAAATGGATGGATGAGATGTAATGCATTTGGGAGAATGTGGAGTGGAAGCTTTTGAAAGCTTAAATGTCAACTTTGATTTCTCTTTTGTGTGTAAGTCCTTCAAAAATGACTTGGGAATCCACACTTTATTTGATTTTTCTTTCCTTTTGGATGCTTTAGAATGCATTTCTTCAATGAGGGATTTAAGAACCCACATTTTCTTTGATTTTTATTTTTGCATGATGGACCTTTGTGGTCTCTTGAATATTTATTTTTTTCTTTCATTCACATGTCGATCAGATGGGACATGGTACTCTTCATACATAAGTGGATTCTTGGATTTATGATTTTTATGTTGCACATCTAAATTGCTTCCAAAGGACTTGGGATTGGTCGATGAATAAGGTAAATATGGATGGTTCATATGGATGGGTTCATTTGGAGGGTTAACATGGATGGGTGTTTGGTTTCTCAAGTATGTATGTATTTTTTGATCTTGATAGGATATAGGGTAAGTTGATTGTGGGATAGGGATGGTAGGAAAGGTTGATGGAGGGATATAGGGACCCAATATAGATGGAAGATATATATAGATGGAAGATATATATAGATGGAAGATATATATAGATGGAAGATATGAAGGTTTAAAATTTGGAATATAGGGATCAAGGATGGATTTGGAGGATGTAGAAGGAATATTCTTATGCACAAATGGAGGTAAATGAGATGTGGGAGGGATATCAACATCTTTATTTTGAGCTTCATGGCCATGGATTTCATCTTTCCTATTTATCTTTGTACCAATAGGCTTATATGTAGCTTTGATAGGAGTAGTTGAATCTTGAGATAGATATGAAGGCTTATGAAAAGTGGATGTTGGGGTACTTTGATCTTGACAAGGATCTTTTGATAGCCTAGGAAGAATACTTTTCTTTTGATTTTTAATAAGTTCATTAGAGATGGAAAGTATATCTTGATCTTTCTTAGGAGATGGGTATGATATAAGAGGTGAAGGAATATGGGGTGTTTGAGATGAAAGGGTATCTTCTTGAAAGAAATTGAAGGGTATGAAGGGCTCATCATGGGACTCTTGGGATATGGGACCTTGGTCAACTATAGGATAAGAAGGGATAATATCTTGATCTTGATCCTTAATAATATTTGTTTCTTTGCACTTTTGATTAGTCTCTTGACATGGAGCCACTTATAAGGACAATGTAAGATTTTGGATCCGTACGAGGGATTCTTGAATGACTAATGAAGATTAATTTGAAATAGTAATGATAGGCATTGTAGCACATGAAGTCTTCAGGTCTATAACCTTTGAATCATGGAATAAGTTTTTAGAAAGATGTAGGTTAGCTTGGATCTCTTTTAGAGGTAGCCCTTGAGGGTATACATAGTCATTATGAAAACTATCTAGATCTTTGTTTGATGGAGGAATATTGGATAGCTTTGCTTCTATATGAAATGGAGGAATTGTGGAATAGGTGAAAGCTATAAGAGGACCACCACTACTAGACATATGTTCATAAGTTTGATCTTGCTTGAGAGTAGTATCTTCATTAGATTAGTCATTAGGATTTTCAATTTCAATTATGTCATCATCAATAAGATTTTGGATTTTATGTTTCAACTCCATGCAATCTGAAGTTTCATGCTCATTATGTCTATGATATGCACAATAGTTACTCAAAAAGATAAAACCACATGAAGTGATTTGAGGCAACATGATGAGATCATTTTCAAGGATTTTTTCCAAAGTTGATTCGTAAGATTGTCCCAAAGGAGTAAATGATCTATCCCAAGGATATTTGGATGTATTTGTGTTTCTCAAAGAGTTGTCATGCGATTAATATTGTTGAGATGGGACTACTTCTTGATTTCCTTGATCAAAGATGAGATTCTCTTGATATTTTGAAATAGATTCTTCATCAAATATTGGTTTATCATTAGGATATTTTTGATCAAATATAGGGTTTTCATGATATTATTTTTGATCAAATTTTAAATTATCAAAGATATGGTGTTCATGATGTTTTTCTTGATCATAGAGGTAAGGAAACAATGTTCTTAATGATAATTGGTTGGATAATGTTTCCATTTGTGAATAGAATATTCTCTTGAATTTTTATTGTTAATTGATTTTTGGATCTTAATGAATGTTTTCTTTTTGTAATCAAATATCTTCAAGCACAACACAATAATTTTATCAATTATCACAAGAAATTCTTCCAAGAAATCTACCTAAGGTCAAATTTGGCTTTTAAATGATTCTAATGAGGTAGGCTTGCTAATTTATCAAGGATTTAGTATGGATTTCATTCAAAATGGATCCTAAACTTTCATCCCACAAGTATGTTAAGGGGCTTCCCACCACCGGTGTGTCAGAGTTTTGTGCAATCTGTGAGGACTACTCGAGGAAGTTCAAAAAATTAGTATACTTTTGTCACACACCCCATTAAGGATGTATGCATTTTGTTTTATAGTGGGTTTGATTCTCATAGAAAAAATAAGCGTGTCCCACTTTGGGTTGTCCCTCTCATCGGCCCTTTTAAGGAAAATCTCAGGAGGTGAGCCCAAATAAAGTTCTAGCATGGTATTCTCTGTAGGATGTTATTTTTTGTTTCTTTTTTGCATGCAAAAAAGAAATTTTTTTTTAGCACTTTTTAACAAACATACTTAACAAGGTTCAATTTCCAACCCACTAACTAATGAGAATCGAGTATTGCTACTCTTTTCTACAAACAAGGGGTTTTTCAATTAAGTGTTTGGTTTATTCCTTTAAGCTATCCAAATTACTAGATTTTGAAAGGACAAAGCCACAATTTAAGCACGCAAATCACCAAGTTTTAAGGCTTACCTTTCCTTGTAGCTAACAAAAGTTAGGGGCATTTTTGAGTTATCTCCATGATTCTATGCTTACCTTGGCTATAGTTCCTTTCCAATGTACTTTTTTCTCCAACAAGTTAGTCAACAAAGCCAACCAAAGTGAAGAAACCAAAGATAAATTTGAAGAAACAAAGACAAATTGAATTTTAAGCCTTACTTGTCAAAGCTTTGCATTCTCTGTTGAATCTGCTCTCTGGATTTTTAGGTTTTCTATGGTTAGACATCTTGCAGAGTTATGAAAATCATTTAATCACAGTCAGATAATGAAAATTTATAGTTTATGCAAAAGCGCAGCCGTAATGTTTAAAAGTGCTATTTTACTGCGTAAAAGCACTACTACTCTGATTAAAAGCGTTGTTTAAACTCTATCAGAAAACTTAAAAGCACATAATTAACTAATAAAAGCACTACAAAATTTATCAAAGGTGGTGAAAATGAGGTAAAAGTGCTCAGTAGTCAGGGAAAATGCACTATTGATTCGTGCAAAGGTGCTATAAGAATGATAGATAAAAAATAGAAAGATCAAAAGCACCACGGATTGGTGCAAAGGTGCACAAATTTATCGTAGAAGTGTTGAAATAGTGCTCGAAAGTGCCATTTTATCTTTCAAAAGTGCCATTTAATCTACCAAAAGCAATGTTTCCTGAAAAACCTGAGAGTTAAACATATGCAAATTTGACAAAAATGAGATAAATCTGAGCGTTTAGTAAAGTGAAGCATTCTGCCCCATGGTGGGCACCATTTTGTATACAAGAAATAGTATCTTCATAGGATTAGTATTGACAATAAATGAAATAGAAAATAAATAAACCACAATTATAGCAACTATTTAGCAATTTTAAGATCAATTGAGCATCCTATGGCTCTCTATCTAAGAGTGTTAATAGAAGCTCTCAGCAAGCTACCATTAATGACAGTCCTAGAATGAGAAATGCTAAGATAAACAAGCTAAAGCTAACAAGAAGATCAAAGTAAATGCTAATTAAGCTCTCCAAATACCTTTCTAGCTATAAAATATAAGAGGTTTGATGCAATTCTAAGATTTTGTGGTTATGAATTATGATGAATTTAGGCCTTCCTTTTATAGATTTTCCCAATGGTAGGGGGTGTAGTGTAGTTGATTATGATTAAGCCTTGGTTGAGTCTTTTGTTCCACCCTTTGAAGAGAATGAAAATTTTGTGTCCTCAAAGCTTGGGACAAGTAGAAAAGATCAATGGAAAAGATTCTCTTTCAGTTTGAGTGATTGAGATTGAATTTGGCTTGATCCATGTGAATGCCTTCTCTCAAATCCTATTGGTTGATTAAATTTCCTCCCCTTTTGGGTTGTTGAGGGAAATTAGGATTTATTAATTGATTTAAATTCATTTTTTTAGCCATGTACCCCTTGAATGGGTTGAATTTGATTTAATCCAAGACTATACAATTATTTGATTTAATTGTACATTAATTTGATTGCATTTGATTAAAACACTCTCAATTTTGATTTATCTCAAATTACGACTTGATTTTAATTTTGATTGGCTAATTATGCATTGTGATTCAATTACTTCAATTTTGTCCTGAATTTTCTTTGATTTGACTTGATTTATCATTTAATTTCCTTTGTCTATTATTAGGTGATTACACCAACAACTACTCGGTCATTACTGAATGCATAACATAAACATATAGCAGTGCAGTCCACTTATCCAATAGTATCTAGCTTGTAAAACATAGAAATGTTCAAACTAAAACATTCACACAAGTATTAACACCAGGATTTATAGTGGAAACCCAATTTGGGAAAAACCACTTTGTAACATGTTACTATTATGTTCACTCTTCTGAAGTGAGCTCGGTAAAAAGCCAACCCTGTCAAAGGTTACAAACACACTGTTAGGTGTGACCCAGTTAAAGGATTTAAACCACTCTGTTAAAAGTGCACCTTGTTATAGGACTTACATACACTCCATTAGAATGCAACCTTGTTCAAAGGATTTATACAAATGACTATTAGGTCAACCTCTGTTAAAAGGATTGTGATTGATACAATGGTTAGAAAGTAGTAGTAGTATTGATCTGAAAAACATACAACTCACTTTGAAAATATCAGATCCAATTCTGTACACATATGTTGGCTTACTGACTGTGAACCTTTACCATCACCATCACTAATATGCTCAGAACTCTCTTCAAGAAATCACAACACTTCTCCTTGAGCCTTCTCTGCTTGTACAGTCAATAACATCAACAACACTTCCAACATCCTCTCTTCTGTTAACCTCAAGCTTAGGTTCCCTTAATACTTCCTCAATTAGGTTAATACATCTTTTTCTGCTTAATCTCCTTCGTAGATCTTAGGGTTAGGTCAGATTCATCGAATCCTTCCTACTTTATGTTCTTCGGCTATCCTTCTTGAAATATCTCAAATCTCTTAATAGATTTACAATAAAACATTTTATAGTGCATTAAATGATTTTGTACAATCAATAAATAAAGTCAACATGTTTTACATAATCCAAGAATTCAATGATGTTAGCTGGAAATCTGAATTCTTACTCAAATGTAAATTACTGACACTCGGTCAATATAGTGTTCAACTCCTCGGTCTTCATTAGAAAGCTCGGTCACCTCAAAAACTGTTTCCTCGGCTAATACTGATGTTCGGTCAACACTAAATTTACTCGGCATATACTAGCTTGATCGACACTAACATCACTCAACTTAAGCTAGATTTCTTCATTTGTGCTCGGTTAAGCCTACTAGTTTAGTCTTCATTCATACTTAGATAAACAATACATTATCTTATCATTGTACCACATAATTAAGTACTCATTGAAATATCAAGATAACCCAACCTTTCCTTAGGTACTATTGTTACCAACCTTGCCTTTCCCCTTAGCAAAAATCAAATAGATATAGTACTTTCTTAAATAGCAATAGTCTTACCAATTAAGGTTTGACATCAATGAAAATACAACAATTGCTTCAGTTGTAGTTTCCAACAATCTCCTTCTTTGGCATTGATGGCAACACCATATGAATATCACATGAATTACCAACCAATCCAAAAATTATTTGTCCATCAGAAATATTTATAATATCCTTAGCTTCATTCTGATATAGAATCAATTAGCCATGCTTGTATGACCGTCCACTAAATCTCTCCCTCTTACTTTATCTTCCATGAAAATTTCATTCAGTGTATTCATCTGTGATCATCTCCCTCTTTGACAAAAATGCCAAAGCAACAACTAAAACATACATCCTGTAGATGTAGATATCATATTTTCAATTCAGTAACAATATTTCTCCCTCTGTCATCTTTTCTTATGGCTGATTCTTGGCTTTGCTATACTTTTCACAACTCTAGGCTACTCCTAAAGTGTGACTTGTCTTTGCATCAAATTGTTAGATTCTCTTTGCAACACATTTGATGTAGTGCTCCTAGCTTGACTAGGCAACCTCAGTTAGGGGAAGGACCCCTAATTGACCTCTTAGATATTCATGAGCTTCTTTAGGTAAATATTTAGTGAATGTGTCTACTAGTTGTTCCTTTGTATTTACATATTCCATTCAGACCTCTTTTTCTTGTACTAGTTCTCTCAAGTAATGATACTTGATTGCAATGTGTTTGGTCTTTGTGTGCATCACTGGATTCTTAGAGATGTTGATAGAACTTGTACTATCATAGAAAATGACAACTGGTTTAGTGATTTCTTCTTTATGCCTACCAACAATTGCTTTATCCATACCAAGTTTGAATAGTTCATAGCTGCAACCACATACTCGGCTTCAATAGTAGATTGGGAAATGCAATTTTGTTTCTTGCTTGTCTAGTAAACTAATCTCTATCCAAGAAAGAAAGCTCCACCACTAGTACCCTTTCTATCAGCCACATTTCTTGCCCAATCAACATCTGTATACACTCTTAGTTCAAACTTTTCATGCTTCTTGTAGTACAATCCATAGTCAGCAGTCCCTTTCAAATATCTCATTATTCTTTTGACAACCATCATGTGAGTTTCCTTAGGATTGGCAGATAATCTTGACACTATCCCTATAGCTAAAGCAATATCTGGTCTACTATGTACAACATACTATAGCTTTCCAATCATAGATCTATACAAAGTCTGATTTACTTCTATAGAATCATCATTTTTAGACAACTTTTTCCTAGTAGCCATGGGAGTACTTACTGGTCTTGAATCTTCCATACCAAAGGTTTTCAGTATCTCATGAACATATTTAGACTGGATGATGAAAATTCCTTTCTTCATCTGATATACCTGTAAACCAACAATTTTTTTTATTTACCCAAACATATTCATTTCAAATTCAGTTTGCATTTCATTTGAAAATTTCTTACACAAGGCATCTTGTCCACAAAATATAATATCATCTACAAAGATCTTAGCTAACAAGATTCCTTTACCTTCTTCATCTTTCATGTACATATTACTTGTGTCATTTGTCCTTGAGAATCCAATCTATATTAGGTAGTTGTGTAGTCTCTCATACCATGCTCTGGGAGCTTGCTTTAGTCCATACAATGCTTTATTTAGTTTGCAGACTATGTGCCTTTTGTTTGGATCAACAAATCCTTTTGGCTGTTCAATATACACTTCTTCTTCTAATATACCATTTAAAAATGTAGACTTAACATCCATTTGGTATACCTTGAAATCTTTATAGGCAGCATATGCAAGTAGGGTTCTTACTCCTTCCAATCTAGCTACAGGGGCAAATGTCTCCCCATAATCTATTCCTTCTTCTTTTGTGTAGCCTTTGCATACCAGCCTAGCTTCGTTTCTTGTGATTTTACCATGCTCATTCAACTTATTTTGGAAAAACCACTTTGTCCCAATGACATTCTTATTTTCTCATCTTGGAACGAGAGTCCAGGTATCATTCTTCTTTATCTGGTCTATCTCTTCATTCATTGCTTGTATCCAGTCTTCATTTTCTAATGCCTCCTTTGTTGTCTTAGGCTCGAATTCACATTGTAAACATGTTGGATCTCTTATCTTTCTTCTAGTCAGAACTCCAGTATCTTTGTTTCCAATAATCTGTTCAAGCTTGTGATGTCTCCTTACATATTGTGCTAGAACAGGTTCTTCTCTCCTTTCATTTTGTTCTTTAGGTTCACCAACAAGATTGTCAGATTTAGCTTTTGAATGCTTGGCAACCTCTCCCTGATACTCGACATCTTCTTCCTATCGCTCGATACGTTCTTCTTCTTCTCTCTCAGCATTGTTTTCCTAATGCTCGACATTGCTTACCCGAGACTCAGCATCAGGTGCAATTCTGTCACTTGCCTCTCCTTCCTCTATATACACAAAAGATCTAAAATCTTCTGGTTCTCTTTTACTGTCAGCTTTATTTTTCTCTACATACTCATCAACTTTGACATTCACACTTTCCAGATTTTTGTTAGTGTTAGAGTTCAAACACTTATAAGATTTACGTTTTGTGGAATAGCCTAGGAATATACCCTCATCGCTTTTAGCATCAAATATTATATTCCTATTATCCTTTAGTATGTAGCATTTACTTCCAAAAATTCTAAAGTACTTTACATTAGGTGCATACCCATGCCATAACTCATAAGGTGGCAGATTTGTACCTTTTTTTTATCTATACTTGGTTAAGAGTATAAACAGCTGTACTTATAGCTTCTTTCCAGTACTTTTGTGCAACATTCTTTTCAATCATTAATGTCCTTGCACAATCCAAGATATATTTATTCCTTCTCTCTGCTATACTATTCTGTGGAGGAGTTCTAGGTGCAGACATCTATCTTTTGATCCCTCTATCATTGCAAAATAGATTAAATTCATTGGATATAAATTCTCCACCTCGATCAGATCTCATACACTTCAGGTTCCTACCTATCTCCTTTTCAACCTTAGCCAAATGCCACTTAAAAAATTGAAAAGCATCAGATTTTTCCTTTAAGAACATTACATGCATCATTTTGGTATAATCATCAACAAATAGGATAAAATATCTAGCACCACAATAGCTTTGTACACCCATTAGCCCACAAAGGTCAGTATGAACCAAATCTAAGGTATTCTCAAAAGTAAAAGTTTTTCTCTTGAAACTAGACTTTGTCATCTTACCCAACTGACATTCTTTGCACATTACATTCTCAGGTTTCTTCAATCTATGTAGATCTCTCACTTTTTTTTTTTACTAATTTCTACCAGATTATCAAAGTTAACATGACATAGCCGCTTATGCCATAACCAAATATCATCAAGTTGTGCAATCATACATGTTTCTTCAGATAGGTCTAGATAGAACAAATTACCTCTTGTCTGTTCTCCACTTCCAATCAGTTCACCAGTGGCATTAAATATTTTGGCCTTCCTGTGATGAAATTCCACTCGTTAGCTAGTGCTATTAAGTTGTGCAACACTCAACAGATTATAGTTAAGACCCTCAACCCAATAAGCATTTCCACAAGTGATCTTATCAGTCAGCTTAATCAATCCTTTTCCTCCAACAGGACATAGTGCATCATTACCAAATTTCACACTCCTACCTTTATAATGATCTAAAGTATCGAACTTACTCTTGTCACCAGTCATGTGATGTGAAAAAACACTATCAATAATCCATTTATCATTTTTTTTCACATAAGATATCAATGTAGTTTTTGCATCCTCATCAGATTCATCTTTCATTGCAACATAGACAACCTCAATTTCAAAATCATCACTATCAGTGTCAGTCTCTTCTTTGGCAATAGAGCAGGATTTCTTACCTTTTCTTTTGTAGTCCTTGTATCTTTGGTAACCTCTATCTTCTCTTTCTTCATCCTTATTATCCTTGTCAGGACATCTAGTAGCTATATGACCAGATTTATTGCATGAAAAAACATATAATAGGGAGTTTACCTTTGTACTTTCCTTTTCCCCTTTTTCAGTCTTCTAGCCATAAGAGCTTCTAGATCCTCAAGTTCTTCATCAAATGTGTCACTGTCACTTTCACTGATGCATCTTTCTTTTTCCTTCTTTGACTTACTCAGAACCATTTTTGACTTAAAAGAAGATTCAACATTACTAATAGTGAAGTTATCATAGTTAGAAAGTTCAAATGAAGTAAGCTTACCAACCAAACTTTCAAAAGTGAGAGCATTGTTAGGGTTACATCTAGATTCCTGAATTGCTGAAATTTTGATGGCATAGATAGGACACATAGTTCTCAATACTTTTCCAATTACAATTTCATCATCAATAGTTCCATTTCCTCCTCTAATAGCATTTACAAATTCTTTTATTCTACCACAATATTGTGCAATATTCTCACCTTCTTGCATTCTCATTTCATCAAATTTACCTCTTAGGTTCTTGACTTTTTCTCTCAATACATTTATGTCACCACCATAGATGTTTCCAAGGGTGTCCCACATTTTCCTTGAATTATTGTAGTCTTTGATGTCTTCAAATTATGGATAACTTAGGGTAGACATAATCTCCAACATTTCTTGGTTGTGCTCTTGTTTAGCTTTCATTTCCTTGGAAGTCAGAGGTGCAACAGATGTGACATAATCATGCTCAATGTAATATTTTGTAGAATCACCAATACCAGCCAGATGCAACTTCATCAAGCTTTGCAATGTAGGGAAGTTCTCCTTATAAAGCTTCAGTACCTCCTTCTTATACATCCTAATCATTTGCTTCAAGTACCTTCAAACTTGTTCTTTGTAAGCACCAAAAACTCTGATACCAATTGTTAATATGATTTAGAAAAACAACGAGGGGGGTGAATCAGTTGTTCTCAAGTCTATATGTATAAAACAAACTTTAAAACTCTTCAACAAATCAGATCCAATAACCAACAACTACTCAGTCATTACTGATTGCATAAAAGAAACATATAACAGTGTAGTCCACTTATTCAATAGTATCTAGCTTGTAAAACACATAAATGTTCAAACCAAAACATTCACACAAGTATCAACACCAGGATTTATAGTGGAAACCCAATTTGGGAAAAACCACTTTGTAACATGTTACTATTATGTTCACTCTTCTGAAGTGAGCTTAGTGAAAAGCCAACCCTATCAAAGATTACAAAAAAACTATTAGGTGTGACCTAGTTAAAGGATTTAAACTGCTATGTTAAAAGTGTGCCTTGTTATATGACTTACATACACTCCATTAGAATGCAAATTTGTTCAAATAATTTATACAAATGACTATTAGGTCAACCTCTGTTAAAAGGATTTTGACTGATACAATGGTTAGAAAGTAGTAGTAGTATTGATCTGAAAAACGTACAACTCACTTTGCAAATATGAGATCCAATTCTATACACATATGCTAGCTTACTGACTGTGAACCTTTACCATCACCATCATTGATTTGCTCAGAACTCTCTTCAAGAAATCACTACACTTCTACTTCAGCCTTCTCTGCTTGTACAGTCAATAACATCAACAACACTTCCAACATCCTCTCTTCTGTTAACCTCAAGCTTAGGTTCCCTTAATACTTCCTCAATTAGGTCAATACATCTTTTTTCTCTTAATCTCCTTCGTAGATCTTAGGGATAGGTTAGATTCATCGGATCCTTCCTACTTTATGTTCTTCAGCTATCCTTCTTGAAATATCTCAAATCTCTTAATATATTTACAATAAAACATTTACAGTGCATTAAATACTTTCATATAATCATTAAATAAAGTCAACAGGTTTTACATAATCCAAGAATTCAACGATGTCAACTAGAAATCTGAATTCTTCCTCAAATGTAAATTAATGACACTTGGTCAATACAGTGTTCAACTCCTTGGTCTTCATTAGAAAGCTCGGTCACCTCAAAAACTGTTTCCTCGGCTAATACTGATGTTCGGTCAACACTGAATTTACTCGGCATATACTAGCTCGGTCGACACTAACATCACTCGGCTAAAGCTAGATTTCTTCATTTGTGCTTGGTTAAGCCCACCATTTTAGTCTTCATTCATACTTAGATAAACAATACATTATCTTATCATTGTGCCACATAATTAAGTACTCATTGAAATATCAAGATAACTCAACCTTTCCTTAGGTGCTATTGTTACCAACCTTTCCTTTCCCCTTAGAAAAAATCAAATAGATATAGTACTTTCTTAAATAGAAACAGTCTTACCAATTAAGGTTTGACATCAATGACAATACAAAAATTGCTTCAATTGCAGTTTCCAACAGAGCCAACCTTGTTAAAGGCTTCAAAACACACTGTAAGGTGTGACCTTATCAGAGGATTTAAGACTAACAGTTATCATCCAACCATCATTCACTATGGGGTTGATAGGATAATAATGTAGATTCTATGAATGACATAGGGAAATCACAAGATGGTGAAGTCTACTTAGTTAATATATTTTTCTATTACAATGGTTAAACTAAAATAGTAGGTGATTTGATTACAATACAACTTAATTTTGCAGATATTCAAATCTATTCTAAGCCCATAAAAATCCTCTAATCAATATTGCAATTAAGTTCTTCAATATTCAATAACTTACTATCCCTTGGTAAAAACTCTTTGATGCTCGGTACTATTCTGCAGTTCAATTCTTCTTCAATTAGTCTAATCAGACATGCATGAAGGTGTGTTCACATGATATCTTTGTAGTCTCCTTCCAACATTGTTTCAACAATGAAACCAGTGTCTCTTATATAGAAAAGTAAACCATTTTGTTTTCATCCATCAGATTTTTCCACTTAATCTCCTTCATTAATTTTTTTGCTTAAACCTTCCTCGGTAGATGTGTCAATAACTCATTTCAATTCCATCCTTTAGATCTTCTTTGAATTTTGTTAGCATGGATCTCATAAAAAACTTTATCTTCAACCTCGAAATCATACACATTCCAGCTCATCAATTTCTGTTGGCTAAACTAAACATTTAGTTCTTTCATCTATACTCAGTTAATGAAGAAATGTGTTGGTGAACATAAGCTCGGTTAATACTATTGCTCGGTATACACTGCAGTGGTTCGGTGTATACTGAAGTGCTTCATTTACTGACCACACTAATTTGTTAAGTTTTGCTTCTACCTTCATAACAGATTAATGTAACATAATCAAGTCAACAATATGAAGTCATAGACTCATCAATAAGTTACCAAGAGTATTCATTATCCTCATCTGTCATATCCATCTTCCTCTATGTAGATATCTCAGTTCTTTATCTTTTCCCATATTTTACAGATGTTTAGATATTTGCAACTATCATGATAAGTACTATCAAAACTAGTTGACATCAATGACAACATAATGAATGATTTAATATCTTACATATCATTTCAGTACTCAATGATATCTAATCACTGATCTTCAAGTCATTCAAGTATTCAATCAGTTGTAGTTCCTCAGGTATACTGTTATGCCACTTGTTCCTCAAATCTTTCACAATCTTAGACAAAATCCAAAGTGTGAACTATGTTGAATCAACATGAATGAGCTTTTGATAAGATTAAGCTGATGCAACCCCCATATCACATTAGTGACCAGTAGATAGGGGAAGAACCCCAAGTCTAGTCCTCAAGTATTCAAAAGTTTCCTTTGGTAGAGGCTTGGTAAAAATATCCCCAAGTTTCTCTTTTGATGTAACATATTCTAGTTTGACTTGCTTCTCCTATACGTTTTCTCTTAAGTAGTGATACTTAATAGAAATATGCTTGGTCTTTGAGTGCATTATAGGATTCTTAGAAATATTTATTGCACTAGTGTTGTCACAATATATAATCATCGGCTCAATGATTACCTCATTCATCCCTTCCAACACTTGCTTGATGTAAGAAATGTTTGAACAGTTTGTAGCAGCAACAACGTATTCTACTTTGGTAGTAGACTGAGAAATACAAGGTTGTTTCTTGCTTGTCTAGGTAACAAGTCTTTCACCAAAGAAAAATGCTCCTCTGGTTGTACTCTTTCTGTCATCTATATTTCCAGCCCAATCTGCATCGGTGTAGACTCTTAGTTCAAACTTGCCTTCCTTAGGATACCATAATCCATATTCCTCTATTTTCTTTAGGTATCTCAAGATTCTTTTTACTGCAACCATGTGTGAATCCTTTGGATTGGCAAAAAATCTAGCAACAATCCCCATTGCATGTGCAATGTATGGTCTACTATGTACTACATACATCAGTTTACCTATCGTAGATCGGTACAATGTCTGGTTTACCTCTCTAGATTCATCATCTTTAGTCAATTTGCAGCCTATGACCATCGGTGTTCCAACTAGTTTAGTATCGTCCATGCCAGATGTTCTTAATAATTCCTTTATGTACTTTGATTGTGTGATGAAAATTCCATCATTCTACTGAATAACCTGCAAGCCTAGAAAGAACTTAATCTCTCCAAACATAGACATTTCAAATTCTTTTCGCATCTCATTAGCAAGTGATTTATAGATATGATCTTGTCCTCCAAAAATTATATCATTCAAAAATATTTCAGCAATCAAAATAGTGTCATTAGACTCTCCTTTCATATACAAATTGTTGTTTTCACTAGTTCTAACAAAACCAATACTTAACAAATAAGCATGTAGCCTTTCATACCAGGCTCTTGGTGCTTGCTTTAAACCATATAAAGCTTTGTGTAGTCTACATACCATGTCTTTCTTATTTGGATCAACAAACCCTTCTGGTTGTTCTATGTAGACCTCCTCTTCTATTATCCCATTCAAAAAAGTAGACTTAACATCCATTTGATAGACTTTAAACTTCTTATGTGCTATATATGCAAGTAACATGTAGACTCCCTCTAGTCTAGAAACAGGTGCAAAAGTTTCATCATAATCTATACCTTTCTCCTGTGCACATCCCTTGCATACAATTCTATCTTTATTCCTTGTAACCTCTCCATTCTCATTCAGCTTATTTCTGAAAATCCATTTAGTACTGATAAGATTCTTATCTTTTGGTCTAGGTACTAAAGTCCATGTCTTGTTTTTCTTGGTTTGTTTTATCTCTTCATTCATTGCATTTATCCATTTATCATTCTCCAGTGCAACCTTGACATTTTTTGGTTCAAAATCACAAACTAAGCATGTACCTTGTCTTAACTTACTTCTTGTCAGCATGCCAGCTTTCTTGTCTCCAATGATTTGGTTCTCAGGATGATGTCTTCTGACAAATCTTGCCAGCACTTGATCTCTTATTTTTTGTTCATCTTGTTCAGGTTCATTTTCTTGCTCGGTAGCTCCTTTCTGATCCTTAGTTTCCCTTTGCTATTCCTTGGTGTTTTTTTCCTGATGATCAGTAGAATTAGCCCATGGCTTCGGTAGGTACTCTGGATGTTCAATGTAAGTGAATCTATCATAGTCTTTTGACTCCCTAGTTCTTTCTTCACCATTTTTATCATCAAATTCATCAACTTTGACATTTGCACTTTCAATCATCTTATTAGTAACTTTATTCAGACACTTGTAAGATTTTCTTTTAGTAGAATATCCAAGAAATATCCCTTCATCCCCTTTAGAGTCAAACTTCCATTTTTATCATCTTTCAGAATAAAACATTTGCTACCAAAAATTCTAAAGTAACTTACAGTTAGTTTGTGACCAAACCATAACTCATAGGGTGTTTTGTTTGTGTCCTTCTTCAATTGTACTCAGTTCAGAACATATACAACTGTGCTAACTACCTCTCTCTAGTATGTCTGAGAAACATTCTTTTGTAGCATCAATGTCCTCATGCAATCAACAATTGATCTATTCCTCCTTTTAGCAATCCCATTCTGTTGAGGTGTTCTCGGGGTAGAACCTATCTTTTTATGCCATGCTCATGACAATAGTTAGTAAATTCATCAAAAATAAATTCACCACCTCTTTCAGATCTCAAACATTTCAGTTCTTTCCTAGTTTCTTTCTCTACTTTTTCTTTATACCATTTAAATATCTTAAATGCCTCATATTTCTCTTTTAAGAATATTATAGTCATCAATCTAGTGTAATCATCAACAAACAGAATGAAATATCTATCTCCATAGTAGCTCTAAGTTCTCATGGGACCACATAGGTTGGTGTGAACTAACTCCAAGATTCTCTTTGTTGAATAGTCTTTACTCTTAAAACTAGATTTTGTCATCTTACCTTTCTGACATTGATGACACATAACATGATCCGATTTAGTTAGGCTAGGCAGACCTCTAACCTTTTTATTTCTACTGATCTTAATCATGTTATCAAATTTTACATGATATAACCTTTTATGCCATAGCCATGCATCCTCATTTTTATCATTAAATAGGAAGACTCAACATTGTCAAGATAAAACAAGTTACCTTTGGATTGTGCTCCTGTTCCAACAAGTTTTCCTCCATCATCAAATATTTTTACCTTCTTTCTCTCAAAAGCTACTCAGTGACCTGAGTTTTTAAGATGTGCCACACTTAGAAAATTTTAATTTATTCCTTCTACCCAATAAGCATTATCACATTTGATTTTATCATTTATCAGTAAAGATCCTTTTCCTCTAACCATACATGGTGTATCATTACCCATTGTTACTGATCCTCCATTATAATGCTCAAGATGATCAAACTTTTCTTCATCACCAGTCATGTGTTGTGTACAGCCAATATCAATAATACATGTATCATTTTTATTAACTTTAGAAATGAGTGTTGTCTCTACATAACTTTCTTCTTCCTCAAAATCATCCTTCATCACAACAAATACTACTTCAACATCATCATCTGTGTCAGTTCAGTATCATTCTCTTCAACAATGTAACATACCTTTTTTCCCTTATCATTGTTGTCTCAGTTATCCCTATTGTAGTGTTAGTAACTTCTATTGTTTCTCCTCCCATAGCTTCTTTCACCAGATCGATCTTTGTTTCTATCATCTTCTTTCTTGTTTGGGCATCTAGCAACAATATGACCAACTTCTTTGCAGTTAAAACATGCAAAAGGTAATTTACCCCTATATCTACCTTTACCTTTAGGTAACCTCAAGGCCATAAGAGCTTCAAGTTCATCAAGATCATCATCAGTGTTACTATCATTATCATCCTTATTATTTCTATTTCTAGATTTACCGATCTTTAGAGAAGACATGAAAGCAGACTCAATAGACGGTACAATACTATTATCAAAATTGTTTAGCTCAAAAGTTGTTAGCTTACCAATTAGATTATCAAGAGTAAGAGTTTTGCTAGGTGTAGACCTCATTTCATGTATAGCTGATATTCTGATTGCATAAGCAGGAAGCAAGGTCCTTAGAATTTTTCTTACCAATGTATCTTCATCAATGACACCACCAGATCCTCTAATAGCATTGACTACCCCCTTTATTCGGTTTGTATACTGCATAATATTTTCTCCTTCTTTCATTTTCATATCGTCATACCTACCTCTTAGGATTTTAGCTCAGGCTCTCTTGACATTAACATCACCACCATAGACTCGAGAAAGTTTATCCCACATTTCCTTTGAGGTAAGGAAATCCTTGACATCTTCAAATTTAGCATCTGATAGAGCAACAACAATCTCCATCATAGTAATATTATGCTCATGTCTATCTCTCAATTGATCAATAGTCAAAGGTCTAGTAGGCTATGCTAAGTATCCATTATCCAATAGGGTGAGGGAAGAATTCCCAATTTCATATATATAAAGTCTCATTCGGCTTTGCCATATTGTAAAGTTGTCCTTGTTCAGCTTTGGCACTTCCCTCATACATTTTGTGATCTTTCTGCTGAAGTCCTTAAAACTCTATTCCAAGCAACCAATAAGCTCTCATACCAATTTTTAGAATAACTGAGAGGGGGGTGAATTAGTTAGATCAGTTATCCAATAGTCCCAATTACAAAATGTATCTCTTAAAACAAATTCAGCAAATATCTGCAACTCGGTAACATAAAATACTAAACTATCTGTGCCTTTACCGATTACCAGTCAATTACTCACTATGATTACCAACCAAATCAAATATGCAATATGTAAAGTATGATAACAAAGTAATCATCACAGAAACACATAACACAATGATTTAATGAGGAAACCCTATTAAGAGAAAAACCACCTGGGACCGGTAACCCAAAATATTTTTCACTCTTATGAAGTGAGTTCTGTGAAGAGCCAATCCTATTAAAGGTTACAAAACACACTGTAAGGGGTGATCTTGTTAGAGGATTTAAGACTAACAGTCATCATCCAACCAACATTCACTATGAGGTTGATAGGATAACAATGTACATTCTATGAATGACATAGGGCAATCACAATATGGTTAAGCCCACTTGGTTAAGAGATTTTTCTGTTACAATGGTTAAACTAAAATAGTAGGTAATCTAATTACAATACAACTTGATTTTTTAGATGTTCAGATCTATTCTAAGCCCATAAAAAGCCTCTGATCAATATTTCAATTTAGTTCTTCAATATTCAATAACTTACTAACCCTTTGTAAAAACTCTCTGACACTCAGTACTGTTTTGCAGTTTGGTTTTTCTTCAACTAGTCTGATTAGGCATGCATAAAGTTGTGTTCACATGATATCTCTATAGTCTCCTTCTTCTGACATTGTTTCAACAATGAAACCAATGTCTCTTATATAAAAAAATAAACCTTTTTCTTTTCATCCATCAGATTTTGCTGCTTAATCTCCTTCGTTGATTTTTTTGCTTAAACCTTCTTCGGCAGATGTGTCAATAAATCATTTCAATTCCATCCTTTAGATCTTCTTCAAATTTTTTTATTCGTGGATCTCATAACAAACTTTATCTTCAACCTCAAAATCATACACATTCCAGCTCATCAATTTTTTTGTCTGCTAAACTAAACATTTAGTTCTTTCATCCATACTCGGTTAATGAAGAAATGTGTCGGTGAATGCAAGCTCAGGTAAAATACTATCGCTTGGTATACACTACACTGGCTCGGTGTATACTGAAATGCTTCATTTACTGACCACACTACTTTGTTAAGTTTTTCTTCCAACTTCATAATAGATTAATGTAACATAATCGAGTCAACAATATGAAGTCATAGACTCATCAATAAGTTACCAAGAGTATTCCTTATCCTCATCTGTCATATCCATCTTCCTCTATGTAGATATCTTAGTTCTTCATCTTTTCTCCTCTTTTATAGATGTTTAGATATTTGCAACTATCATGATAAGTACTATCAAAACTAGTTGACATCAATGACAACATAATGACTGATTTAATTATCTTACATATCATTTCAATACTCGTTGATCTCTAATCATCGATCTTCAATTCATTGAGGTATTCAATCAGTTGTAGTTCATCAATCGATTTGAGCTTGGAATAGGTCAAGTTGTTTATTCATCGCACCTAAAGGATTCTCCTCTTCCTCATCCTTCTTTAATGTTGCAATATCATAATCATGAGGAAGTTTGACCCCTGATTGGGCTAAGTTAAAGAAGTATCTTTCTTATTTCTCTCTAAAATTTTTTCCACGATCTCAAGGAATTTGGGATCTTGGGCCTCCCTATTGGCTCTTTCTTTGGTTTTCTATTTTGGCCCTTGGTTCACTTGGTTAGTTGTCCCTTGGTTCAGTTCTCCTTTATTTTCATCATCCCCTCTATGAAGGTAGTCTTAAAATTCAATGTTTATAGCCATTGGATTGACTCTTTCTTGAAATAGGTTTGGGAGACTATCCTCTTATTCTAGAGTTTTAATAAAAGGATTTTGAAATAAAAATTTGGGGACCTCTTGTGTTGTGAAAGTACTGTCTTCTTGTAAAGACATTTTCAATTTGTGTGAAAACTGACATCAACAAAGGTTTGAATTGAAATTGATTTTCCCCAAATTTCGTGATTGTTCCTTTCATAAGATATTTAAAAATATAAGATTATTTTCAATAGATGTTTCTCACTTGTTAACGTATCTTCAAACAAAGCAATCACAAGTACACTTGTCTTTTTAACCCTCTATATACAAAGTGCTTGAAATTTGTCAAACGTTATCACGGGTTTTTAAATAATAAGTAACTCCAAGAAATCTACCTATTTGTCAAATTGGTTCATAAGCATGGATTTAAAAAGGTAGGATTTCTAGATTAACAAGGTACTATTAGTGATTCTGTTCAAAATAAATATCAAGTTTCATCCCCCAAAAATAAGGGGCTTCCCACCATCGGTATATTGGAGTTTTGCGCAATCCCGAAGGACTACTCGAGGAAGTTTGATACTTAATATCTTTTTGTCATTCACCCCATTGAGGATGAATATATTTTATTTTATAGTGGGTTGGGTTATTGTAGAAAAGGCAATTGTATCCCACTTTGGGTTGTCCCTCTCACCGACCTCATTAAGGCAAATTCTCAAGAGGTGAGCCCATTATAGTTCTAGCATGTTCATTTAAAATGAATAAATGAAATGAAGAGATAGGTTTGGGAGTTTCATTCATCAAAAGGTGAAGAGCATATCACTACTATTCTTTCAATTAACCAAAACCATCTAACTAATGGAAATCAAGTATTTTTATTTTCCTTCACGAACAAGGGGATTTTAATTTTAGTGCTTGTTTATTCCCTAGCCTTTCTTTTAATCAAGAAATTTGGTAGGTTTGACATTTTGATTCACTTGACAAGTGAAGAGCATAGGCCTAATACCAAATATCTCAAACAATAATAGGCTATTCTAATTACTAGATTCAAAGTGAAAATGCCACAATTAAAGAAAAAATTCACTAAAGTTTCAAAGCTTACCTTGTTTCGAAGATAGCTAAGGCTAGGGGCATTTTTGATTGAAATTTTCATGATTTCACTCACCTATTGGTAATTGTTCTAGCTCCTTTGTCTCTTCAAAATTTTTAGTCAACACAACCAAGAAAAAAGAAGAAAAATTGCAAACAAAAATGAATTTTAAGCCTTTAGTCTTCAATTTTAACCAAAATGATCAAGGCATGAAAATCTAATTCGAGGATACAAATTTTTATTTATAAGCATCAACTACTTGTAAATAACATTCATATTCCTTACCTTCTTTCTTGGAATCCTCCAAAACATGATTTACGTGGGCTATGTTTTCCTTATTGATCTTTCTTGCAATGGCCTTATCTTCACTATTATTCCTAGTCTCTATATTTTTCACCTTTTTATGCCCCATCATCAGAAAAACACAGGAAATACATTTCTGACTATTATATATATCAATTTGTGAAAATAGTAAAAAATAAAACAAAAATGCTTGAATGCGCTATTTAAAACTTAGAATGCACTGCAAAAAATTTTAAATGCGCAGAAATAAAAATTAAATGTGCTATTTAATTAAGATGTTCATAAAGAAAACTTTGAACACACTACAGGATTGATAGAATGCACTTCAAAGTGAGGGTGAAAGCATTGAAAGAATGAAAGACAGAATGTAGAAATTATTGAATGAGCTATTTCTCCATGTAAAGGTACACAACTTTATCTCAGACACACTATTTCAAGCCTTGGGTGCACTACCAAAATGCTTGGATGTGCTACAGGAAGTCTCAAATGCACATCTTAACTTGTAAAACAAAGGTATAAACAAGAAAATCTTAGAAATCTAGCAAATTTTCTGAATTTTAAATGAATGAGGCCTAAAGCCCCATGTTGGGTGCCATTTTGTGTAATAGGGAAAGTACCTTCATAGGGTTAGTTTAGCAATAAATAATCTAAATAAGTAAAATACCACAATTATTGAGCTATTTAAATGAAAACAAAGTTAACGTGCAATCTATGACTCTCTATTCAAGTATGCTAATAGTAAGCTCTCAACAAGCCTCCATTAGTGACAACCTTAAAATGAGAATGAAGCTAAATGATTAACAAATTCAAGCCTATTTAAAAGAAACTATGCTCAAATTAAGATAAAATTGCCTTCCTAGCTTAAAATCTCAAGAGGTTTAATGCAATTCTCAAATGTGTGGATCCTTTTCTCCTGATTTTGGTCTTTCTTTTATATATTTTGGCAAGCATAGGGGGTGGAGTTGAGTAAATCATGATTGATTTAAGGTTAAGTCCATGGTTCCATCTTTAGGGATAATTTAAATGGTTTGTCCTCAAAGCTTGGGACAAAGAGACAAAATGAGTGGTCAAGATGCTCTCACCTTATGTGTGATTGAGATTCGATTTACTTTTGATCTTTGTGAGCCCAATCCTTAATTCCTATTGGTTGAGGTATTTTCCTCCCATGTGGTGGGTGAGGGAAATTAGAAATTAAATAATTGAATTTAAATGATTTGTTTAGCCATGTGTACCCCTTAAATGGGCTGATTTGATTTAAATTGAAATATATAATTAATTAGATTAATTGCATAATAAATTTATTTATCTTGATTTATTTGATTTAAATTGATTTATTGGCTTTTGATTTTCAATTATTAATGGATTTTGGCTTTATTGCAATTAATGATTTGATTTTTCCTTAGTTGCTCACTTGAATTTATCTTGACCATTTTTAGGTGATTACAATTAGAGTTACTATTGTCCAGTAGATTAGGAACAACCGGTGATCACCTAAACCTAATCAAATGGTAATATATTTTTATGATTATTTTTTTATGATTTGGTGTAATTCTTTGATGCATTTATGATTTTTTACTTTGTTGGACTCAGTATGGAAAGGTGAGTACTGAGAGGGGAGGGGTGAATCAATATTATAATTTTTTTTTAACTATCTTTCTTAAACATTCACCAAATTCACAACTTTGCATCACATAAAACATATAAAGAATTAACAATAAACACAACTCAACACATTCATTTTGGTATCACAAAAATCCTTGTTAGAGGATCAAAACTATGGTGGGGATGATACCCACAAAACTTCACTATTGTAGTAAAATGTCTGCTTGATTAGAGCAACATTGATAGCTATTTCTGATAGCTTACCTTGTTAACTAGAGTATTAACCCAGTTAAGAGTCTAAAGCCCAATTAAGTCTACCTTGCTAAAGGATTTTACAATTCTAATTAATGTACTCGGTTAAAGGATTTACAATGTAAGATATGTTAGGATCTTCTCGATTAAGGGACTTTACAAATATGATTACAAACCTAATTAGTAACAAATATGTCTATAGTACTTGTATCAATCATATTCTTATTAGACTCAATGTTCTCATTAATTGATTACCTCATACTGTGCTTCACTCACAATATCAATTCTATACTTGGTAGGTTCAAATTTGAATCACAATTACACTTTGGTCTTTACTGCTCTATTACTCAGTGGCTTCTCTTCTCATCACCTTCTATCTACAATATCTTCTTTGCACATGAAACTTTAGTTAACTACTTGGTCAACTCCTTTTCCATATTATCATCTTTGTCCTTAATGTCCTTGGTGAAATTGAAAATAAAAAATATATGTTGAAATAATAAAAGAATTTCTTTCAACTCTTTCTCTAATTCTACAATTAATTCAGATAGAGTTAGCTTGTCTAGTGCAACTGATTGAAGTAGTTCATCAATAACTTTAGTCTCCATCTACTTCCTGTGCACTTGCCTTAAGTACTCTAAGGTTTTAGTACCTGATTGGTTTATTTGATTCACCAATTCATGTAGTTGGTTGTATATATCTTTATTTTCATTGATGTCAGCCTTTGGTACAATTTAATACAACATGTCTTTGATATTTTCTAAAATATTAGTTTTTTTCTTCTTTGCAATCAATTTATCTTGTGCATCTTTTCTCTTCAGTAAGTCTCTAAACTCAGATAGTTCTTTGGGGCTCATAGTTGAAATATCAACCTTAGGAATAATGATAGGTTGTCTTAAATCAACTTCTTTTTCATGCTTCCTCTTCTTGGTCTTTCCCTTCTCTGCAGATGCCTTCTTTGCATTAGATTGTACAATAGTGGTGTCATCAATCTTCTCTTCTTTTTCCTCCTCTTCTTGCTTCTTTTCCTCTTTCTTCTCTTCATTTGTGTCCTTTTTCTTTTCTTGATTAGTGTGGGTATCACCATCTATTAGAACATATTTTATTACTTCTGAGATCACTTCTTCAATCTCAAGAAAATTCAATATCTATTCAATAACATGATCTTCTTTAATCAGTCTTGCCTTTGCAGAATCATCTATGTTCATTTCTTCAGTTTCTTTGGCCTTAGTTGCCATTATATCTTCATCATATTTTTTTTATTCAGTGGGGTCTTGTTCTATGATATCCTCAATGATAACCTCATCTTTATCAGTTGTCAAATCTATTGGATCTAACTTCTCTATTTGTTCTTTGATCTCTTCATCAGTTGATTGAAAAAGAGAGAAAATATTTCTCCAAAGATCATCAATCTCAATTTTCACTTCTCCTAACTTATCGACCACAATTTTGAGTGCTATTCTCTTCACTAGGAATCTCTTGGAGTATTCTTGTAGTGTATCCTTGATTCCTCTTTTGGATAGGTGTGGTAATGTTATAGCTAGGGATCTCTCCCTCATTCACTTCTTAGCTGCTAGAGCATATTTCCATATAGCATCAATCCTTTGATATATCTCTTCTGCCATGTTTGGGGCTACTTCAATAGGTGTAGTTCTAAATTTATGTAAGGTAAACACAATAACATCTTCAATTTTATCTTTTTCCTCATCATTCCTCTTCTCATATTTGAGATGTTCTAGTCCTGAATAACCTCCATATTTCTTGAGTATTTTGAGAAACTCATCAAGGTCTTTAAATTTTGGTGCCTGATTTTGCACAACCTTGAATTGTGAAACATCCTCAGATTCAATTTCACTATCTTCCTATAGTCTCAATTTCTCCTAGTCTTCCTAGTAGCCTTTTTCTCTCTTAGGTAGGTTTTAGTCTTTTTTAATTCAATTTATGATTTTTTTTCACACTCAGTGTGGAGGAAGACCTTTCCGATGGTCTTGCACTAATTGGACTAGGGGTTTCTTTCTTCATTCTAATCTTTTTCCCTTTAACCTCCGATGGTTCAACTTCATCTTTTTCAACAGGGATTCCCAAATTCTGTGACAAGTTACTAACCATTCCTCTATTCTTTCTTACGGCCTTAGGTATTAAGATACCTAGTTTAATTTTATTCTTGACTTCTTTTAAAGTGCCATGCTGAGTTACCCTTCTATCAACTGGTTTCTCTAATAGTCCTTTGATATGTATAGAATCTACATCTATATCCATTTCATAACCCATAGCTAGTAGCCACATGGTTCTTGGTTCCACAACTCTTACTATACAAGTATCTGTATCTACCTCAAAACATATTTCATCCATATACTATTCCACTAGCTGAGGTAGAATCTTAAACCTCTTATGCATCTTAGTTTGAAATTTTGTAAAGTAATCATTTATAATCATATCAAAACTTTCTCGTATGATTTGAATGAATTCATTGATTTGATAAATAATTAGTTTATATGCTTGCCACACTACTTCATCGACTGTAGGAAAGAAGTTCTGAAAGTAGAAAAATATGCACACTAGTAGGGTCCAAACTTTAGTGTATTTGTTTTTTCCTTTTTGAATATTTTCATATTGTCATCTAATTGCTTCAACAAGATCTCACATAGATCTATCTTCATGTATTTCTTCATAATCTTGTATGCAATGTAAATTGATCCACATGGCATGCTATCTACCCGAGATTACTAGAAGATATGGTACAATATGATGTTGCTTGTGAATCTTAGCTTGGGATCATCAACAATATATAATTTCAGACCTCTACCATCCCATTTAGGTTGAGTAAGCTCACATAGTTTATTTTTGTCTATTTGTTTGTATGCTCTTGGTCTATCATCGACTGGATATCTTGTGACTTCAAAGCCACATTAAGCCACATGAACTAATCATATACTCAGATTAGAACCATTCTCATCCATTCTTGTTTGAATACTATCAGTACATACATAGCATTGACCAAACCCTTGGTGTTCAAATGTATGTGATCATCTTTCAATTTTATGTTTATGCATAGATTCATGTAAGATGTATCTATCTCCACTTGAAAAATTTATTCAATCTTGCAATGTATGAAGGTGTGAACATTTTCAATAAGAATGACACTCCATGGTATTGAAGGTAGGGCACCATATTTATCAAATTTAGCAACAACAACAGGTGACAACTTATATTTTGGATTGACATGGTCAATCTTCTCCACAACAACGAGATTTTAAACTTTGGGTGCCATTAGATTCTCATAAGTGATATTTAACTGATAGGGTTTCAATTGAATAACAAATCGATTGTTATAACACAGCTCAAAAAATACTAGAAATACCTTGAATATATTTGATAATGCTTGGAATTTCTCTAATGATCACTTGAATTCACTTGGTAGTCTCTTCTCTACTAAGTGCTTCAAATTCTCATGAAAGTATAAGGTGAAAATTAAATATCATGACCTCTATTTATAGGTTTTCTTCAATTAGGATTTCCAATGGCTTTAATATTTTCATTAAATTCTTCTTACTAACTCCCTTTTCATTGATTACTAAATCAACTTTCTTTCATCGAATGGAACAAAATAAATCACACTTCTTGTTGATCAAAATACAAAATGTCAACTTCACAACATATATCCAAATGCATCTTAATACACTAATATGGATTTTGCACAAATTCTAGGAACCAATTTAAGATAGAATTTAGGTTATCAGATCCTACACATATTTTTGACCGATTAAATAAAAATAGGTGAGCCCAATCGAGAGAATGTGGTGCCATCAATTGTTCCAAGTTTAGTTCCACCATCTTGAGACTTCCTTCTCCTTCTCCATATCCTATTCATCTGATCTCTTATCTCATCAACATTAACTTGAGAATTTTCATTCGGTTGTTCCTTGGTTGGGGCTTTACCTCGGTACCTCTAGTCCTTGGCTAGGTGACTGACCTTGTGACAATGAAAAAAAACCATTCCAAAATTCTGCCATGATCTTATATTGTTCATACTGGTTGCATTCAAAGGCAATTTGCAATAATGTGACCAAATCTCCCACATGCAGTACAAGTAATTCTTGTATTGTAGTCCCATGGTATAGTTGATCCTTATCAGTTGTTAGCATTATTCTATTATTTAGGGATCCATTTCAAATTCTTTCTTAGTGACCTACATTGTTTAGACTTAGATGATCATATCTATTACAATTGTTACAGTTTGCATTGAAGTTTGGTTCCTTGAATTGTTAGAAATCTTTGATCTACACTCAAATTCCTTCTGACCATACTTATTGCACTTGTAACAATAACCATTAAACTTAGGAGTACTTGGAGGATTACCTCTTTTTCCCCTATAGACATTAGCTATATGTCCTAGTTTCCCACAATGATAACAAATGGGCTTCTTTGTCTTCAATGGGGTAGAAGAATTATCTTAGTTGGTTGATTTTTTAGAGGATTCATCCTTCTCAGTAGTATTGTTTTCATTGAATCTAACTCCATAAGTATCTCTCGGTCATCTCTGACCTCTTAGTTGTTCATCCAATATCCTCAGTGATTATTCACTTCTTTTCAAGACTTCATTATCTTTTTTTAGATTTCAGTTCATTTTTTGGATGTTCATTCTCAGATATTAGTTTAATAATCTCTCCAAATTTCCTTGCAACTTGTTGATTTCCACTGAAAAGTTGGTCTGTCAAGTTGTAGTGAATTTGTGTCAACCTTAGTATTTCCCCATCTTTCTCATTAAACCTTGTATTCATTTGTATTATCTCATCTTCCACCATTCTTTTTTCATCTTCATCTTTTCCTTTTTGTTCAAGGACTTCACACATCCTTACCAATTGGGCTTCTTGTTCTCTTTTTAGTGCTTTCACCTGATTAGCTAGGTTTTTTTTCTTTTTATTCAATTTTGATATTGTAGCCTCAGATTCATCAGATATAATTCCTTTTGATAGTTCTTCAAGTTCTTCAACCTCATCTTGTGTGTCCTTGAATTGTTGTTCTAGCTCCTTTCTCTTGATGAGTGAATGCTTCATTTTTCTACCCAATTCATCAATATGCTCATTGGCCATCCTCAGTTCCATGTTCATGCCATCAATCACCTTTTCATACCTACAATTGTCCATATTTCTAGATATTTCCTCTCCAATGGTTAAAATTCTAAATAAGAGACACAACTTTGATACCAATTGTTGGAATCAATATGGGAAGGTGAGTACTAAGAGGGGAGGGATAACTCAGTTTTGAAAAACACTTTTAACTATCTTTCTTAACCATTCACCAAATTCACAACTTTGCATCACATAAAACATATAAAGAATTAACAACAAACATAACTCATAACACACTCATTTTGGTATCATAGAAATCCTTGTTAGAGGATAAAAATTGTGGTGGGGATGACAACCACAAAACTTCACTACAATAGTAAAAAGTCTACTTAGTTAGAACTACAATGATAGATATTTCTAATAGCTTACCCTATTAAGAGTATTAACCCATTTAAGAGTCTAAAGACCAGTTAAGTCTACCTTGCTAAAGGATTTAATCATTCTAATCTAAGAATTGTACCTGATTAAAGGATTTACAATTTAAGATCTATTAGGATCTACTCAGTTAAGAGACTTTACAATTCTGATTACAAAATTAATTAATAAAAAATATTTCTTTAGTACTTGCATAAATCATATGCTTATTAGACTCAATGTGCTCATTAACTGATTACCTCATACTATGCTTCACTCACAATATCAATTTTGTACTTGGTAGATTCAACTCTGAATCATAATTACACTTTTCTCTTTACTGCTTTGTTAATTGGTGGCTTCTTTTTTCATCACCTTCTATCTGCAATCTCTTCTTTGTACATGTATTCTCTCATACTGATGCTATGATCTTTACATTATGATCTATTTATACTCAATTCTAGAAGTGGTGGAAATGTTTTAGAATCATCTCTTTAAGAGGTGCTAGAATTAGTTACTCCTCCAATGCATATTCACATTTAATTATTATTGGTGAATCTCACCTTGTAATCACACATAATAATCATTTTTGAATCTCTGATTCTCTATTAGACAATCTCCTCGAGATTTGTAAACCATTTTCTACTCGGTGTCAAGATTCAATGTATCTGTAGATTCTCCTTGTGTCGGCCTGTCATGCTTGGTAATACATTTTTATGTTTCTCGGTAACTGTACCATATATCGATTCAATAGACATTGTATCTTGGTATAACTTGGTGCTCGGTAACTACGCTTCATTTTCCTTAGCCAACAATTGTCTTTTCTTTATTTCCTTTACCGAATAGTTTGTTGCTCTTACCAAATTGACTTTTCTTCTTTACAAAATGACTTTGAAAATCATTATGACTTCATCATAACTAATGACAAAAAAATAACTCTTAGGAGTATCAATTTGTACTTATCCGTAAATAACCTAGGTACAGAAGGTGAGTGGATCATAGTGGGTGCAAGGACACAAAGTGACTGCCAAGAGGATCCCATTGGTGAGGTTCTTAATCAAGTGAAAAAATTAATAAAATTAACATGGAAGGGGGGATAAACACACTAAACAAGATAATTGTGGTTGGTCCACATATGCCTACTGGAGTACCAAGGTCCATGTGACTGCCAGGAATGATCCAAGTGAGGGGGTACTAGGCTTCATGACTATGACTACTAGGACTAATCCTAGTGAGGGGGTACTAGGGTCTGTGATAGATATGAATGATCCCAATGAGAAAGGCTACATGATGCCACTCACCTAGAGTTTACTTTTGATCCCCTTACTTCTTGGTTTGTGATGACTTGGTAGTCATGTTTGACTTGTCTTTTGTGATTCATATTTGTATTATGGGAAGTTTTTAAGCCACCTTAGGAATATCCTAGTTATCACTTCTTTCTTGGACCTTGTTTTCTATGTGTGACCTTTAGCATTATTCAAACCTATGACCAAGATTTGATACAAGTTGTTACAAGTGTGAATGATATTGCATAAAAAGATCAACCTATCAATGCCCAGTACAACCACTAGACTTATAATATCTATAGGAGGTGATTATTCCCTTGTCAAAATTCTTGAGAGGAGTACTAATCACTTTCCCAACAATACATGTATGGGTGTGTTTGTGTGTGCATGTGCATATATATGTGTGTGTGTGTGTGTGTGTTTTTATGTCTACACATACATGCATGAGTGCATGTGTACATGCATGTATGTCTCTTTGTGTACATAACCAAATTTCCTATTTCTTCACTTCTACTCTCTTACACATTTATATGATAGTACACAATATATTATACCAAAAATTAGTCATATTTGTTTATTTATTTAGCACTTTATTTGGAAACCAAAGCAATAATAGAAACCTAATAGAAACTTAAAGAAAAACCAATTTAATACACCTAAAGGATGCCAAAACAAAGTCCTCATGCACATAAGAAAACTAAGAACATATTTTTCAACCATAATTATATAGAAAATAATTCAACTATTTGTAGTAGATACTATAGGGTTTTCTCAACTTGTCTAAGAGGGTGTATAATGGTCAAGAACTATTTGAAAACCACTAATACCTTGAAAGAGTTACATTTCCATAAAAATTACATCAAAGATAGCAAAATCAAAACTACACATCTAAAAATAGAGTACAGATCCAAGATGCATGGATCCTATGGATACAGGGTATGTAGGAAGTTTGGAAGGTTAAGGAACCCTCCAATATGCAGGTATCTTGGATATAGGTTGATTATTCATTATCAAATAATTGAAACTCTTTAAATTAACATAAATGTCAAACCATGTTCAAAATTCTAATTATTCGAAATAAAAAATTATCAAGGACCTGCCTTGTCATCCTTGATGATGTTTTTGAGTTGTCCATTCAAGGATTCCCATAGATTGAAATCCTCGTTAGCTAGAAATTGACATCAGTTCTATTGGTTCTTTTCCTTGTAGGACCAAACTTGAAAACAAATAGTTGGGCTTGAAACACAGGTTAGGCACTCAAGCTTGACAAGAAAAACAAACCAATTGATGAGGATAGAGAGAAATCCTCCTTCTTCTTTGAGCTCCACATTCACTTAGGCGGGTATTGCCTTATCTGCACACTCATGCCATCCTTTTGGTGAATAAAAGGCATGCAGATAGATTAGTGTGGAATAGCCTTCAAACCCCTTTAGGTAACCTATACCCCAATGAAGCCAATTCATGTACAAACAGCCCTATTCGCATAGAATGAGTCTAAAGACTAGAGAGAAACTCCTACTACTACCACCAACATGAAAGGGAAAGGTAATTGATTTAATGTTGGGTTGAAAGGACCCCTGAGATACCCTAAGTCTTTCATAGACTAGTGCCTTATCCAAAGGGCCACAGAGTCAAATACCCTATTGCAGAGATAGCTATGAAACAAGAAAATAATATACTCAATGTGTCGATGCCTGACATCAATCACACACCATGACCAAACCTCAACTTAACACCCACTTGTGCATTCAAGCATGTTATTATGCATCAAAGGATTTTGACCCTCCCCTTAGAAGAGACCTATGAATAGATAATACATTAACCAGTATCCATTGGAAGACAAGCATGACCTATCCTTGACACCTCAGCTCATACATACATGAACACTAACTCTGAACTAGTTATCCCTGTGAAGACAACTCCACTTGCAAGCATATAGGCAGTGCAAATAGAAAAATCAAACACCCTTGATGTATGATTAATGAATCCAGAATCCAAATGGAGATAGCTTGACAATAGTAAGAGTATATTAACTTCTCATACATAAGACAAGTCATTTACAATATGCATTATGTTCTCAGAACCAACAAGGAAAGAAGAACACTCTATATGAAAGAAGAAGATAGAAATCTACAGGAAAAGGATCCTTCAGCGTGGAACCAGTTCTCCTCAAAATTTGCAGAAGAAGGAACCCTTACAAAATCAAATAACTTGCAATTTATACCACCAGTCATCTTGGAAACCCAAATAGGTTGCAACAAGCTATGGATGATTGGGGTCAAAGCTTCACCCACCTAACCAATTGGAACACATAAAAAATTAATGCAGGGGCAGGAAACCAAGCAATTCAAAAAATTTCAAACAGATCTACAATTATGCAAATCTACGAGCCAAGATATAGAACTAGAAATTGCCACGAAAACCAGTCTAATCAACCCCCTGTAAACACACCTCGAGTGCAAAACCACACTCCATCAGGTACAAAATAAGCTTTGCAAATCAGCCACATAGCTACTCTAGACCACACTACACAGCCAGCGAGATCATTCCCACCAAATTAGCCGCGCAAGAATTCAATTTTGGTACTTCCCATCGCTGGAAACCCTCTTAGAAGTTTGAATTTGAAAAGCAACGGTCACCTTACGATTTCAGTAGTGAATCGGCGGCCAAAATTTAAATTAGGATCAACTTTATATCCCCGCTGTCTGATCAATCTCCCTTCGCGGGCTTTACATTTTGAACCTGTCAGACATCTCAGGTTAACTCCACAATGGTGATGGACAATAGTTTGTCGCATGATCGCATAGCATGAAGATGGGCTACGTGATTATGCAACAACCTGCTAACACTGCAACTGCTGCCCGCCCCTAAGTATCGGACCCACCACGTGTATCCACCTTAGCACCTGCCGGCCAATGAAAATCACACACATCAGCACCTCCTGGCAAATGGACCCACCACCCGCAAAAGCCTTGCCCCTTTGGGAAGATCAGATGGTGGTTGCATGATCACAAAGGGGAGGAATATTCCTCACGATCATGCGGCCACTATAGATCTCCCCTGCAATGTCATTCCACCTAAGAATACCGGGCCCACCTTATCTGGCGAATTGGTGACCAAAGAACTTTCGCTAGTTCACGAAATGCTTTCCACCATCACTAAAGAACTTAGCGATCATGTGACCATTGTTCGCTGAATCACTGGATGAATTAGGGCATCACCAAACATTACGTGAACCAGCGACAAGAATGAAATTTGTCAGGCCGCTAAAAATTTATCAGGATTGCCAAACTGCTTAGACCCACACATAGGCCTACCTTTGCTGCCACATGTCACACCACCATTCACTGTGGCCACCAAGTCATACTGACATAGGACCCACTGACGCATCTGAAAACTAGGTCCCACTAACAACAAGCCACTGTGCAAATACATGGACGAATAGAATAGTGCCAACTGTGCATACGTGTCAACAGACCCACCTGCCTTCCTTATGAGAATCAAGGGCTATCGCTATACCACTGCATTAAAGGTCGAGCAAGTTATATCAACAGTATAATGATAGCCACAAGATTAAACTGAAGTTTAATCTGCCCGAACGCCAAGAAGACCGGTCCCACCATTTCGCGATCAAGTGACTATGGAAAACTTAACCGCCAGCCAGGTCACCAGATGCTAAGTGCTTAACCACCAAAAACTAGTGACCAAGAGAAAACCACAAGTTGCTAGGTCACCGAAAGAAAACTAACCGCTAGGCAGCCGAACACTATGAAGAACAGGGACCCACGCGGACAGGTGGCAAGCAGTCGCATGATCGCATGTCAAAAAAGTCTGACATGTGGCCATGCGACAACCAATCAGGAAAAGCCTTTGAAAACCTGAGCCCACCACCCATCTCACTTACATAGTTAGGAAACGCCAGCAAATAGGAAACTGCGAGGTCGAAAACACACAGGGTTTTCGACAAAAGAGGATCGAAAACACACAAAGTTTCCAGCAACAAAAGATAAGTGCACAAAAGTTGGAAGGCACAAGGTCAAAAACAATGAAGGTTTTCACACAGACCGAAAACATCATGGACTTCCAAAAATACTATGGGTTTTCGACACTGTGGAAGATTTTGAAATTATTTCCAGCAGACTTTAAAACCTGAATAACTTTCTGGATTTGGCGATTCAGCACGTGCAATTTGGACTGGAGCAAGGTGAAACATTGGAGAACACAGGGCAGGACATAAACCATGAAACATTTGTAGGGAGTAGGCCATTTTCATAGGATTTTTGCTATGACAAAAAATGGCCTAACAAGTTCAGTGAACATCCCTAGCTATTTATTAACTACACTTTCCTACGCATAGTTGTGTTTTATTCTCATTCTCAATTTTGTAGGGAAATATTGATTGTGAAAAGTGGATGGAACTATCCAGAGGAAAAGAAACACACATTTCAATGTTCAAGTAAGATAGATATGATCAAAATTTAAAATTCAATGGGATACAATAGTTCCTAATAATGGTAAAATATATTATAATTTTTTTGGATTGCCTTAGTCCCGATTCCTATGTTTTAATATCGATTAGCAACTACATAATATACACAAATACTTATGGAAACATACTTGTAACCATCATGTCTGATGTTTAGTCTCAGATAAAAAATGACATTCCCTCAAAATCTTGTAAAAGGTTACATCCATAATTTCAAATTGTTATATCTTACTCTTATGTGTATGTGCTTGTGTATATGGAAACGTACTAAATTTATTTGTCTTTACATTCATAATAAATTTTTTTGATTATATCCACTTCAAATATGTCTACAATGGTATGTATATATTAGCCTCTCCTTGATGGTGTTGATTCATTCTAGAGGATTGCTAGCAATAATAGTGAATTGTGGCATGAATATATTATTTTCTATCATTGCTCCCTATTACTCTGCATAGTTCTCCAAAATTACACATATGCCTATGTTTTAGTGGGATCTTTAATGATTACTTCCATAATTAATGCAAGGTTGATTCTTCCATAATTTTTATTTTTCATTGCTCCTATTTCTACATGCCCTTTCTACACATACAAAAACTTCAGTTTAGCTCTTACACTTTCTTTCACTTGAAAAATTGATGTACATAAGTCTAGATTGTTAAATTCAAACTTTTCAAGGAGCTAACCTATCACCCTTGTCAGAGTTTTCAAGTTCAAGGATGCCCTTGGATTGAAAACATCATCAAGTAGGAATTGACATTACCACAATGAACATCCCTACCTATGTATTAACTACACTTTTTTGGCACATATTTGTGTTTTGTTCTCATTCTCAATTTTGCAAGAAAATATTAATTGTGAAAAGTGGATGAAACTACTCAAAGGAAGACTGACACACATTTCAATGATTAGGTTAGGCATATACCTTCAAATTTGGCATTTAATGGTTTACACCAATTCCTCGTAATGGTTAAATAGATTATTATTTTTTAATTTCCTTAGAATTTCTATCTTTTAATATCATTTAACATTTGCATAATAAAAACAACTACTGATAAAAACATACTTGTAATAGTCATGTACAATTTTGCATCTCAAATAAAAAATGACATTGATGCACAAAATCTTCCAAAAGGTAACATCATTACTTTTAAACAATCATAGTTTGTTCTAATTTGTATATTCTTGTGTATCTAGAAACATACTAAATTGGTTCATCTTACTTTGTTTCCTTTTGTGGTTACTATTTCGCCCTCTACTTACTCAGTGTACCTCATTTTTCCTAATCAGTCTTGTTAACCCTCACTTCAAGGATATTACTCGTAATGGTAAAACATATTATAGTTTTAAATATTCCCTTAAGATTCCTATCTTTTAATATCAATCAATAATTGTATAATATAAACAACTACTTGTGCAATCATACTTGCAACAATCACAACCAATGTTTGTTCCCAAATCAATGATGACATTCATCCACAAATTCTTCCAAAAGGTAATATTATTAATTTTCAACTTTCATACTCTACTCTTATTTGTAAATGCTTGTATATTTGAAAATATACTAAGTTAGTTGTTTTAAAAATAAATAAGAAACTCTATTTATTGTATCCAAAACTTCAACCAACTCTTGCACTTTCTTACTAGATGGAATAAATGTGCTCCATCAAGTAACTTTAATTTATTGAATTTTAACTATTCATTTCCACTTATTCTTTGTTCTTCAAGTTGTTTCTTCCACCATAAAAATCAAAACCATGCAAATGGATGCAACGGTTTCCAATATCTTAATTTTTCAGTCACCTAGAATCTACCCAAATCAAGATTACAATTTTGATTCTTTTGTTTTCTGTAAAATAGATTATCAAATAAATTCTATCACGATTAGCCATCTTCACTAATCACACTTTTAGTAGGATTTGAATATTCTATGATAATTATTGGTTTTATATGATTATCATTTTAATGTGCTTATTCTTTCTATCCAAGTGAAGCTATTGTTAAATATGACTCACAATTTTCAATTTAAATTACGACATATTCTATATAGCATTTATAATGGCCCCGATCTCCTTTCATGATGTATTGCAAAAAAGATAACTCAAATAAATATCCATATTTTTTGATTTGACATCTATAGACTTTGATACAATGATAACTAATTGTGTAACTTCTAGTATTTACAATTATTACTAACTATTGATAGTCTGTTTGTGTATCATTTTCACTAAAAAAGTATATGATTAATGAATTCTTATATTATGATGTTTAATGCTTATACATCATGCTAAATTATAATGTCCATGCTTAATTTCAATGTGTTATTGGAACTCAATTTTTAAATTTTACTCATATTGTATAATAAATATTTAGGTTGTATTGTTAATAATTTAAATCCTCCTTTTATCATAAAAGGTATTTTAACCTCCATTTATATTCTTGAATACCTAATATTTCACAATACAAAATACATATCACTACCTAATAATTTCATATGATTAATGCCTCAAAAAAAATTCTCATGCTAATTCACCATACAATTATAAAAATAGGTCTAATAACAATAACTCATTTCACATAAAAGTAAAAGGTAACCAACTACACCATGTAATACAGCTCATAAGATATAGGAAATGAATAATGTTGGAAAGTGAGAAGTGCATGATCTTGTATATATTGTCATTGTTGGAAACACATATTTATGTGATGATATCTTGAAGTGGGTGTAAGTTTTTGATAATAAACTATGTGAAAAATGTCTAAGTATAGAGACAGTTTCTAGGATATAGTCATACTATTGGTCAGAAAGCATGCGACACTTATCTTTATGGTCTGTGAGCATAGAGATATATTATTTAGGATTTAATAAAGTTTCTTTTATGTTCAATTGAGTTTTAAATTTTTCTAGATGAAGTTACATATTTTTGAAGTTGTGCGAACACAATATGCAGTGAAAACAAGACACCTGAGTAGATGCAATGATTGTGATAATAATAGAAGTTATTTTTTTAATATGTTTTGTGATTTATGATAGGTCCTCACCTATCCTCACATGTGAATGATGACATGGTACCATTTTTCTATTAATGAAGTGTAAAGACACATTTTGTGAGGAATTATTGAGCCGACATGGAAATAATGTTGATATGGTATTTATATGTGAAGGTTTTGAGTTGCAAAGAAGGTGATATAGAGAATGAGGTCCATCATGACCCAGTAAAGTGGATTATTGTTGAGAGCTTCAAATAGAACTAATGTAGCATAAAAAATGTTTTTACAATTCATTTTTGTTATTGTAGAACTCTTTTGTAATACTGGATAGTGAGTCCTTTGGATGAGTAGTGAGCTCCATTTTGTATTCACCCCTAATAGGGTTATATGAAGTACAACAAGTGAAGTGAGAAAGAGAGAAAATATGTGTGTGTAATATTAAGTACAAAAAACATAAATAAAGGAAAGTTTTTGAAGTTTATGTGTTGAATTTTTGTTATTATATTTCCTTTTACTTTTTTGCTTTGATGATGTACTTAGTCATTTTTCACTAAGTGTTGCCATCAATGCTAAAGGGGGAGATTGTTGGAAATTGGTCAGCACATGCACACATATGGAAATGTATGAACATGCACTTGTATGGAATGTTGTCATTTAAGGAAACACTTATCAGGTTTATGGTCGTCATTATTGAATATGGTGATTATGTTTGAATGCAGTTGTTGAATGAAAAATGCCTAAGTCCATAGACTATTTAAATAATCTAGTCTAACATAAAAGATTATCAAGCTTCATAGAAGTTGTATTGAGCCACATGATCCTAATGACATGCTTGCAAGACACCAATGAGCACATGTGTGAGGTTGCGCATGTTAGTATTGACAAATAGGAGAGATATGTTTAGTTGATTGCACATGAAGATAGTAAATAGAGCATAACATGTTAGAGAACAGTGAGGCCGACTTTATGAGAATTTGGAAACCTATTTTTGGATTATATTTTGGATTTGAGGCCAATTGATGATGTTAATGAAGTGTGCGATTGTGCTTGAATTAATATGATGTTTTAGCTAGAATGATGCTGAATAGCTTTGCAATTATACTCCTAATAGGGTATAAATATCTAGACACTTTTGTAAAAGTGTGTAGTGAGGTAATATGATGATGTATCAATGTAATATAGTTGGATGTGAATTGTGAAGAAATCTAAGTGCAGAGCAGAGATCAAGAGGAATCATGAAGGAGAACAAGAGGATTTCTTCTAGAGATACTTTGTTAACTCTTTATTCTAGATAGAAGATTTGTTGTAAGTGTTATTTCACTTGTTGTACACCCCTGACAAGGTTTATTTTCCTTTAACATTGCTAGGAGCTTTAACGGGGTTGATTCCTTAGCTAGGATCATATTGTATACATCCCCTAACATCAATTTTCCTATACTATATTAATCAGCTCCTAACAAGGCTAGAACTCCTTACAAGGTTTCAAGACTCATTGTGTAGAATACTATGGGTACCATCCCCACCGAAGTTTTTCCTTAGCTAGGGTTTCCTCAAAAACAAATATGGTGTTATGATTTCTTCTATGTTTGTCTTTTTTGCATGGATGTTCATTTTTTGCTACATATTTTTTTTTTCTTAAGGATAGTAAAAAAGTTTAGGAATTTAATAAAGTATTGTAACACTGATTCACCTCCCCTCTTAGTGTTACCAAATCGTAACAGGTACTTGTTTCAAGTGGAAAAATGAGGGGCACATAGCCAAGTACTATATATAATGGATGAAATGGTAACATAAGACCTGTTGGCACCCAAAAATGATGGATTATCTTTTGGCCAACTGACAAGTATAATGGTGATGCACCACTTATACCTCTATAATTTTGGCTCAATCAAGCCAAGGCTGGTAGGCCTAATTTCACTTTGAACTATCAAATTTTCTGTGTTGCATAACTACATACATAAACAAACAAAGTTCCTCCCAAGGTGGTGAATAATCTCTGGAGGAAAACAAAAAATCTCCTAATAATTTCTAATATGTAAAGCTTAAACTAAACTAGATAACCACTAAGAATCCTAATTGTAAGGTTTTGAAATAAATGATTTAATGATCTAAAAAATGTAAAGCATGAAATAATATAATGTAGTTTCCAAATAATGATCAGATCAGCACCTTCTAAAAACTTGGGCTATAGAGTCAAATAATTTTCAATCATACGTACAATCGGAGATAGTTTTAAAAACATGCTTTAATAAGATAAGACTATCATCTCAAGGGCTTCCACTCAAGATATAACTCAAAAAAGATTACACAGTTAGTATTATCAAATTTAACTCTTGCTCAAGAGACCAACAAAAACAATGGAAGATTCACAGATCTTTCAATTGATATTCAAACTATATATTGATTTTGAGTTATAATATTCAGGGAATTTAACATTATGAAATACTCTATGAAATAGAATATCCGAAAGACTAATTGAAAACATATAACTTATAACTACAAATGAAAAGAAAAGCATTTATCTTTATTGGTATTGAAAAACTAGTACATAAAATTTCAGGGTTACAGTCGTGAAATTCATCCCTATCAGGAGTTTAAAAAATATTTCTCATTGTATTTCCCTTTGAATAAACAACCCAATATTTATATCTATTTTGAAAGTTTCTTGTGAAAGGTCATACCCTTTCTTAAATATCTAATCTTAAAACTACCCCTAAATAATTACAATATTTTAACCATATATATGATTCAAGGGAATAAAACATTTCCTGTATTTCAAATGTTTCAAGTAGGTATTTATCAAATCCTTGGGTAATTTGTTTGGTTTCCATCACTTGTTGCGGGTATACATCTCCCTATTATGATGTCCTTTCATTTGGGTGACTATACCTACACATCAATCAAATATTAGTGATGAATTTATCCTCAATAAAATTGATAGCATAAAGTAAAGTGAAATAAGATATTATGTCTAGCTTTTGTTATCAAAACACCCGATTGTGAAAGCATAAATTAATACACCGTCAAATAAATTTTTCCTTAATATCATATTAACATAATTTAAAAAATGTATATCCATTTAGACATATTATCATTTGGCATAAATCATACAGCCATTTTTAAAAACAATTTAATCATATGGATATGCATTTTATAAAATAAAACCAACATTCGTCATAATAATTATCTAATTTATTTTCTAATATAAGCAAAAACATTATAACAAAATGTAAAAGATTATAACCCTAAGATCATTATCAATCATATGTTACAAGGTAAAACAAAAATTGCATTTCTTATTGAAAAAATCATGATGTTAAAAATATAATGCATTTTCACACTCCAAAAATTGTATTTATTTACTCAAAGTTGAATGCTTACCCACATGATTTTACATTTAAAAAATGATTCAATTTTAACATTAGTGTAAAATCATTATATTATAAAGTGTTAATATATATCCAAATTTGATTCTATTAACAAAAGCAATTTATTTATTTGGATATATATTATGTAGAAATAAATATTGGTCATAATGCTCTTTATAAATCAATGCTATAATATAAACCAAAAACATTATAACCAAATATAAAGAAAATTTTAGCCCTAAAAATATATCCACATAATCAATTTTTTTTTAACTATAGGGTAGAACTATTAAAGTTGAAAATAATATATCTCTAAAAATAACCCTAAATTTATGCAATTTTCCCTAATAAATATTTTCCAAAATAATTAAGGTAAAAAGGATATATTTCAACATAAAATATGCCTTTATAATTTCATTCTATGGAAATATAATTATATTTTGATTTTTAGGGTAAATTAATTCCTTGAAAAAATATACATTAAGGAGAGCCTTTTATCTCCTTTTCTAAAATTAAATATTTTTTAATGAAATATCCTTAGGACATAAAGACTTATTCCCTCACAAATGTTTTTATATTATTTTCAAACATTAATATAGAGTAGCAATATTAAAAAATACATTAATGAATTAAGATTTTAAGAGTACATTAATCAAAGTATATTAATGTATTTTTTAAGATATAATTAGGGCACCTTAAGAATGTTACATTTTAAAATAAAACTCTAATTAATTATGCATCTTTATAAATTAAATTAAATGCATAGTGAAAGAAGCATATGCTTCTTTAAAATTTAAAAGAAAGGACATAAATCACCATAGTAAATATCTTGAATATGCATATAAGGTGAAATATACACTTCAAAGATAATAAGAGAAAAAGAAACTCAACTATAACTTATTCACCCTAATAATTGATTTCCAAAATTACTATAGGGTAGAAACGTTCTAACTATATCTTTTCTCTTTTACCCATATTCTCAAGGAATGCAATAGAACAATTGGTTAGGGTAGGATGGGTAGTTAGTATAGAAGAAAGGGATGGGTAGAGAGGTTAAGTGTTCAACTCTCTCTCCCCACCATTTTTTTAGTAATGATTTTGTAAATAATATCTATATGCAAAAAATAATCATATTGCAAATCAAAAATATATTTAGGTAAGATAACTCCCTTTGTGAAAATTGCTTTGGTTTTCTTACTTGCACATGAAAAGTGAACAAAATTAATTCCATCCCAAAACCTCTCAAGGAATAATATTAGACTAATTGGTTAGGGAGGGAATGGGTAGGTAGATAGGAAAAAAGGGTAGGCTTGAGAGGTCGAGTGTTCAACTCCCTCTCACCACCCTTTTGTTAAAAAATGAATATTTTACTTTAAATCACCCCTTTTTTAAAAATATTTTATTTTGATTCACTTTGACAATATTTTATAGAAAATTTCCCAAACTATTTAAATAAAAACATTATTACAACCCTATTTCATCTATTTAGGGTAATCAAGTAAGAATAATTATTTCAAATTTTCAACATAGCATTAAAATATAAATAAATTCTAGAACTATGCTATTTCAAAAAATCTATGTATAATCATGATAATTATTCAAATATTTTATCCTAAATATTCCTCATATTTATGTAAGTGTATGGTAAATATTAGGGTTTGTAATAATTCAGGATATAGGAGCATAAAGTATTTGGGTAGTGAAATACTTCTTGTTAAATTTGTGTTTTGCAAAATTAGGTGTTAACAGTGGCTCCTATTGGGGACGTGCATTCATGCCTAGATGCAACGAGAGTCTAGTTATCTCTAGAAGAAGCAGACCATAGTAAGAAAAGAATCACGAAACTAGGATAAAACAAAAATAATTTACAAGTTTAGAGAATACTTCCCATTTCAAGAGAAAAAAGGTTTCAAATACTGACCATGAGTTGGGAACTCCTAAATAGTTTCATCAGTGTCTTGTAAATGGTCCTAACCATAATGCTTTGAACTTACCATGATTTCCTTTACCTTGGTCTTTTGCATTCCATTTTAGTACCCAATCACCTTCTGAAAGACCTATTTGATGCTTTCTTGTCATGAAGGGTCTTAATGTATCATTGTTGTTGAATATTTATTTCTTGTGCTCTTCTTCTCATCTCATCTAACTCTGCCAATTGGCTCCACCTATCCTCCATAAAATTTATGTCCTCAAGCTCTTCTTCCTGAATGAATCTATAAACTGGCAATAGATTATTTAATGGTAACCTTGCTTGTTTCCCATAAACCAATTTATAAGGGGCAAAACCTATCGATCTTTTTTATTGTCATCCTAACTACCCATAAAGCCAAGTTTAATTTCAAGTCCCATGCCTTCTTACTATTGCTTAACATTCTCCTAATGCTCTTTATTATAGTCTTCTTGCTTAATTCTGCTTGACCATTCCCTTGTGGATAGTATGGGGAAGAGTATGATAGGTTGATGCCATATTTATTGCAAAATTCAAAAAATTCGTTAGATTTGAAACACATATCATTATCACAAAGGATCTTGCAAGGTACTCCAAATCTGGTAAGTATGTTTTCAGTCAAAAACTTGATGACCACCTTACTTGTAGCTTGTCTTGTAGGTATAGCTTCAACCCATTTCGTAAAATAGTCTGTTGAAACCAATATCCATTTATGATCTCCACTTGAAGCATCTGAAATCTCCCCAATAAAGTCTATTCCCCACATTTTGAAAGGTTCCTCAGTTTGTAAAGGAATAAGGGGTAATGCACCATTGTATTTCAATTTTCCAGAGAACTTCTGACAGGATTCACATTCTTAATATATTCATAATAATCCTTGAATACATGAGGCCAATAATATCTAGCTTGCAATATCTTATGAGTTGTTTTCTTAGCTAAAAAGTGACCACCACATACCTCATCGTGTAATTATTTTGTAACTAACTTAGCCTAACAAGTGTCTAGAAAAAATAAAAGGATACCATCATTGTTTTTCCAATACAAATCTCCTTGAATCAGTACATACCTTGATGCTTGCAACTTTATAGTTCTTTTCTGATTATCACTTAAACCTTCTTGACACTTCATATATTTTAAGAAGTAAACTATGTCTGTGTACCATGGACAATGTTCAATGTTGGCTTCTGAATTCTCCAAATCTACTTGGTTTATTTGGGTTGAATCTAAATTTGTCTTTGCCATGATTCTAGCCAACCCTTGTCCTCTTACTAACTTAGTGATTTGAATCTCAATAGCAAATTATTAAACCTGATTAATCCATTGACATCTTCTACCTGTGGCTTTCAATTTCCTCAATTGGTCTTTAGTTGTTGCATTAGGTACGTATGCCACAATCTTAGCTCTGACTATATAAGGTCTAAATGACTTTACTACTTTTACTAATACATAAATCTGTTTATCACATATATTATAGTTTAGCTCAGAAGATTGTAAGGTTTTACTGAAGAAGGATATTGGTTTCTCATGTCCTTCATCATTTTTCTATAACATGATAGCTACAATGGTGTGAAAAGAAGCAAAAGAGAACAATTGAAATGGTTTTGAGAAATCAAGAGATTTCAAAACCGGAGCTTCTTTGATTTCTTTCTTGATGTTAACAAAATCCTCTAAGGCCTCATCTATCCAATTTAGAACTACATTCTTCATTAGCATCTTTACAATAGGTTTAACAATTTTTGAAAAATTTGAGACAAACCTCCTTACAAAGTTGATTTGTCCAAAGAAAGATTGAATCCCCTTAACATTTCTAGGAATCTGAATCTTATCAATTGCTTCAATCCTTTCTAGGTCTATTCTTACAACATCTCTAGATACAATATGTCCAAGAAGTTTACCTTCAGTTACCCCAAAATGACATTTCTTTGGGTTCAAGGATATCCCATACTCAAGGGCTCTTTTGAAAATTTGTTCTAAACGATTACAATGGTCTTCTGACCTTTTGTAATAATCTATGATATCATCCTGATATATTACCATAATAACATCCATGAAATACTCAAAAGCTACATCCATGGCTCTCTGAAATGTAGCCCCGACATTCGTAAGTCTAAATGGCATCCTAGCATAAACGTATGCACCCCATGGTGTGGTGAATGTTGTTTTATACTATTCTTCTTCTTTAACCTTCACCTAATTTTACCTAGAGAATCCATCCATCATGGATAAAAACTGATGCAGGAGCATCTTGGATCTTTGAGCAGTCTTGCATCAACCAAAAACATTTCCTGATTTCTGTACTTGTTTTTCTATTGTTTTCCTTATAATTGTTGCATTTGTTGGTTTCATGTTATACAAAGCTTACATAATTTTGAGGACCTATTTGGGAACCTTCTCCTATGGTCACATAAGGATTGGATAGACCATTTCAAAGTTACAGTTATTTTCCTTGCTGTCGAAACTGTATTTTCCTGTAGTTTTGGTGCTGATTGTACATAGTGGCACCGATGATCCTTAATGATTCAGCTTGTGCACCCTTAAAAAATTTAAGAGGACCTAAATTAATATATTTTCTGAAAGGCACAAGTCCTAATTCATTATGAGTCAAAAGTTATGACCGTTTTGCTCGGGGACCTATTTTCTGCCAGTTTTCATGTGAAACATGGAGTGTCTCTTCTTGCGCGGTTCCGTGTGATCAAATGGGGCCCTGCATAGTTAAAGGAATGTTCTTGGGTCATGTGAGGACCTAAATCCTAAGGTGCATCAAGTGGTGATCAATCTTTCATTAGTTTTGATTTAAATCTTCCAGACTGGACCTATAATGTAATTAAATACTTGACTGGCCGACTTGTGGCTTAGCTAGCTATATAAGGAGTCTATAATGATGTAGTAGGGAATCATGAGGTAGATCTAGGAAGGATTATAAAGATACAACATTGGAGAAAAAGATAGGATGCAAGCTATAATTCTGATTTCATAATTCTCATTGTATAAGGCCAAAACCCGGAAGGCCTCACAGCCGTGCATGTTGAAAGAAATAATATAAATTATCTGTTGTTGCTGCCAGTTGATTGTCTCATATCCATTGTGAATTCTATTTTTTTCATGTGATATTCATGTTTCTTCCATTGTGTAACTTTGAGCAGGGCTTGTTTTTTATTCAAGTGGAGTCAATTCTGCTTGATTCTACTTGCATCTACCCTGCCCCTGCGTCAAAAAATCATTCCCAATAACTTTTTGTAATAATGCCTCCATATTAGGTAGTGCATAATTTTCCTTTAATGAAGATATGTTTAAGTTTCTAAAATCTACATAGAGTTTGATATCTCCATTTTTCTTCCTAACTTGTACCAAGTTTGAAACCCAAGTAGAGTGCCTAATTGGCTTTATGATATTGGCATCCCTCATCTTGATTAGTTCCTCTTTCATCTTAGGAGCCAAAGTTGGATTTATTGGTCTTTTCCTTTGTCTAAAGCGCTTTGCATCAGGTCTTAAAGGTATTTCATGTTGGAATAAGTCTTCCCTATATGCCTTAAGATCATCGTAATACCAAAAAAATACATGTCTATACTTTCTTAGTAAACCAATAATATCTGCTCTAATTTTTGGAGTTAGTTTCTTAGCAATAAAAACCTCTTTAGGAGTATGCTCATTTCCCAAATTTATTTTATCCACCTCCTCTACAGTATTTTTATCAATTTTAACTCTACTATTAGAATCCTTATTATCAAACATTCTTTCTAATGCCACAAGCCCCTTTAGGATTTTATTAGTCTTAAGTTGAATTACTTCTTTCCCAAATAAAGTATCTTTTCCTTTTATTGTTTCAACATAAGCATTCAAATCAATAAACTGATTTTCATATCTTTCTTCACATGCAAGGAATTTTATGATGTTTCTATCATCCTCAAAAAATTTCCAATTATGAATGTTATCATGTATAGCTGGTCTTGATTTGATCTCTACCTATGCAATATCTTCACAAGGGATATCATTATGCTTAACTGCTAAGTTAGCCATAAAATTAGCAAGAATATTTTTAGACCTATCTATCCAAGTTATTGAAAAGGCATCAAAACATTCAATGGAATCCCAAACCTCATTTTTGTACCTTTTTTAGATTTTTATTCTTAGTAACAAACTTATCCCAAACTTGAGATACAACTAATCCAGAATCCCCATAAACAAAAATAAGTTTAATACCATGCTTACATACTATTTTTAGACCTAGTAAGAGTGCTTCATACTCTGCAATATTGTTAGTATAATCAAAGGCCAACAAAAAGGAATATTTAAAGGATTTCCCATTTGGGGATATGAAAATTACACCTACTCCATTACCACTTTTGCTACATGACCCATCAAAAAACATTTTCTGAATGAAATTACTATTTTCCTTAGCATGCATTTCAATAGGATTAGTATTTTCAAGAACATATTTATGAATTTACTTACCTGGAAATTCTCCATATCTATATGGCAAAAGCATGTAATCTGACTTGGATCAACTTCTTTGATGATATAAGTAGACCTTGGTTCCCTATCAATCCTCATAATCTTGTCATTCACTGGGATAGAAGCAAAAGGTAAATCTAATTAGACATTACCACCTACCAAATTAGACCACTGTCTAGATAATAACATCCCATAAATAGGTGGTACCTCTACAATAGTAATATCAATTTTATAAGACTTTTCAGGATGAGAAAGAAACTTGAACTCAATATTTTTCATTATTCCAATAACTGGGACGGATATATTATCCATAGCATAGCATGTTCCATAAGTAGTATCTACATTCAATCCTAATTCCTTCATTACTCCATGATGCATAATATTAACTGTTGCTCCAGAGTCCAACATACAATTTTTAACTAAATTATTATTTATCAACAAAGTCAAAAAGAAAAGGGTCTACTTTAGTAGTATCTTCATTAATATATGTCCCTAGCTAAATAACTAGTAATTCTTCATTATCCTTTTTTTCTTTGGAATCCCTTTTAACAACATCATTTATTATGTTGAGCATTTCATTCCTGTAATCAGTTAATTTCATCATTTCCATTAGAGGGATAAATTTTTTTACCTGAGATAATGCCTGAGACATGAATGAATCACAATTAGAAATTTGCTTACCATTTCTTTTCTTGTCCACTAGTTTTCTTATCTTTAATATTTGATCAAATTTCCTTCTAGGGGCCTCCACCTTTCCTTTCTTTGCTTCACCACTCTTGTTTGAAATTTTAAACATTTCTGTTGCCTGTTCATGGCCTAAATTTATAGTTATGTTCCTATTTTACACTGAATTTGTGCCTCTGATCTCAAGCTCTCGTAGTCTTGATAACTCAGTATAATATGGGAATCATCTCAAGGTTGTGGGACCTTTGCTAACCCAGATGAGACCTCTAGGTTCTAGGCTAGTTCCTCTTGGATTATCACCTTAGCTTGCTCTTAGATAGGAAAGTAAACTTTGAGGGGAAAGGGTTAGAAGGAGTACATGGAAAGGGAAATAACTGGAAGCAAACTACCTACTAGGTGATACACCGAAACTAGGGTTTGGATCTCAGTATAGAGGGATGAGATCAATGGAGGAATCAGGTCTAATAAGTCACCACTCACTAGATAGGTTTGCATAAGTATTTCATAGGAAGGCTTGAACAGAAGACTCAACCTATGACCCGCAAACAAACATCCTCCTCTACAACCAGGTGTAGGAATGAGACAAGACTGCTAGGGGCTATAGCATACCCACAAAACATCTAAATCAGATCAGACATAGTAACACACAAAATCACAGAAAGTGAGAGGGACCAAGAACCCCAATTTCTATTGACAGCATTCATAAACTTCAATCCAATAAGAGATAACTCACATAAGAAGGCATGAGGATAACAAGAGTGTCACAAAATGCTTTGCCATATCTGAATTATCAATGGGAGATTACAAAGAGTAGAAAACCAGAGGATAGAAAAGTGTCTTAGATAGCTTTCTAGGAAAGAAACTTTCTTTTTTACAAAATGTGAACTCTCTGAGCACTAAGGCTCCAAAAAACAAATTATATATCCCCTGCACGGAGGTAGGAATCAAACTTTTAAGGCTACAGATTAAACAATACAATATCCAACCCTAGGGTACAAATTCTAATCATAAATACAATTCTACAAATATCTCAACCGATCAGATATTTCTCCTTGCGTGCCCATGCCTATACTGATCCTGCCTGCAGATCAATAACCTTGATCCATCTACCTCCCTGCAAGCCCACTGAGTCATGAATACTCTCAAAATCCGATCAGATACTGGAAAGGACCCAAACCGCGGCCTAAAATCTCTGCAAAATTGTATCCAATTACAACCGCCTCCAAAGTCATAAATTTTTAGCTACCTGCACTTGCAACATCCCCCTCAGAAGAAAGCCCGTGAAAAACTGGCCGCACCGCCTTGAAAATAGCATTGGTCGCATGATCGCATGAGCTCAAAAGCCTTCATGCGATCATGTGACAAGCCTTTGAAAACTTGCCTCTGCTGCCGCATAGACACCTGGACCCGCAAGACATCACACCTATCAAAATTTACCGCATGGCCCAACAAGAGCCGACCACATAGGCTGGACCCACAACAACATCGCCAGAAAGCACCAAAGAATCCAACGGTGGTCGCATGATCGCATGGGATCGGAAGATCCCATGTGAACATGTGACCACCGTAGATTTTGAATCTACGGGGTCCTTACTACCTCTGACCCAATGCAGGATGGACACATCACCACTAGAGGACCCACCAACAGCTGCCACAATGCCGAAGTCCCTGCTGACCATTAGAAAGCTTGTCGCATGGTCGCATGCGGTTAGGAAGCCGCATGCGATCATGCAACAAGCATGAAACCGCACCACTGAAACTATTGTGAACTGCCTTAACTGTGACCGCTGACAGTTTGTCGCATGGTCGCATGGGCTCAGAAGAGCCCATGTGATCATGCGACCAACCGTAAGATGTTAACCACTGACCGTTGGTGGCTTGTTGTTTGCTTGACTATTGACTGGCCCCACGGTGACATTAGAAACTGGGACCCACCTGGTCGCGATAGCACACTTAGGAAATATACCACCTCACTCAAAAATGCGGACCGACTGAGATTCTAATCCGACCATTGTTGCATGATCTCATGGGCTCAAAAGATTCCATGAGATTATGCGACAACCATCAGATCTCCACTGCACTTGCACGGCTATGAGGAATTGGGACCCGCCTGGTCGGAGTTGTGCACTTGAAGGTCGAAATCACAGAGGGTTTTTAAACTAGAGGTCGAAAATATAGAGAATTTTTGGACCGAAAGTCAAAAACATCCCGAGCCTTCAGAGAGAAGGTCAAAAACACACTGAGTTTTTGGGCCAAAAGGCAGAAAACACATTGGACTTTCGACACTAAAAGGCAGAAAATACAGAGAGTTTTGACACTTGAGTATTTCTTGGAACAAACAGGATGCGGCCAAAAAGGGAGTGATAGGGAAATTTTGGGCAACAGTTCCTTAAGTGATAGTTACTATGAATCTGTTCTAGTGCCACCACAGTGTATGCCTCTTTTTCTTCTTTTGTTGACCCTCTAATTTCAGGATTCTCATCATTGTCTGAAAAAACTTGTTTCTCCTATTGGTTTCCCAACCTCATATGATCTTCATTTGGCACATAATCTCCTTTAGAATTATCACTATCTCCTGCCCAAAATGGGCTAGATGACAAAGCATTTATCACAGGCCTTTCCTCACACCTCTGATGTCCTTCTTCCATAAATTTTTGTACTATAAGACATTGTTCTTGTGGGTGAGGCAACTTGCAAATATCACACCAAATCTCATCTATTATAAAATGATTATTCCTCTTAAGTGGGTCTAGAGTGTCTATTTGTTTTTTCAAAGGTTTTCCATCCTTCCAGTCAGTGTGATAAGGCATGTCTTGCAACCTGTACCTATCATTTATATTAAAATTTTTGTCATTTCTATTTGCCTGAAAATTACCTGTATTTGGTTGTAAATTTTTTACCAAACTCACTAATTCATCCATTCTATCCCTTTCCTCATTCTGCTTTGGGACTGTAGGGTTGAAAAACCGAGGATCATTTATTTTGTCCATTCTCCCAGTAGCTATCCTATTACTTTCAATAGTTAATGCAGTTTTAAATGCTTGTTGCAGTGTTACCGGGTTATGAGACCTTATCTCATAGTTTGTCTTGACATCAAAAGCTGTTAGATAAAAAGTTATTAAAAATGAATCCACAGGGCATATCATATCTTTTGGAATTTTATTTAACAACCTGTTAAACCTTTTGTTGAATTCTCTTACTGTCTCATTTGCATTCTTTTTTATGCTAGTTAACTCATGAGATGCAAAAGATGGATCTTTGTGATTTGCAAAGTTTTCTAAAAACTGATTAATAAAATCATTCCAACTACTAATAGAGCCTTCAGGAAATTTTTTGTACCATTCATCTGCACCATCTTTCAGGGATTACACCAAAATTTTCATAGAAACATCCTCATAATTGATTTCAAACTCGTCAATTGTATTTTTTAAATTAATCACATGTTCTACTAATTGAACTCCATCACCGATAAACTTGGAAATGGAAGACTTCAATTTATTTGGTATCGAGTTAGGAGAGCATATAATATTTGAAACATCCAACTATCTATATCTTTCATTAACCATTGGAAATCTGACATCTACTTGATTTCTAATTTGACTATTATATTGAAAAATTTGATTTTGGCAATTTGGGTTACCTCTATGATTTTGATTTCCTTGATTACCATATTGGCCAGTGTCAACTTGCTGGACCACATTCCCCTGATCATGTGCATATCCTTTGTGCCCATGCTGTATGTAACCACCTTGATGTTGCTCATGAATCTGATGACAATGGTTTTGTTGTCTCAAATCTCCAGGCGGGTTATTTGTTTGGAGACTTCCCTCTTGTTGGTTCCAATGGTTAATATTATCATTTGTGATACCATTATTCTGATGATAATTATCTTGCTGGTTATGATGTCCGCGATTCTGGTTCTGATGCCATATATTCTGCTGGTCTTACGTACGGTGTTGATCTCTTATAGGTGCTTGACATTGATGTATAGGGTTACTACCATATTGATGCCGGCTTGGGTGATAATGATCTTTCTCATCAGCGTGAACTTTCACATGATCTTCGTGTTGATGCTGTGCCATATTCCCAGGGAGCTGCATATAAAAATAACTCTTATCACTCTTTCCTAGTGTACAATCTCCATATGGTTGTGCATGCCTATACCGTTCCAAGTTATGGCCATTTTAACTATTTAAATGGTATTCATGTCTATGATGTGTATTTAAATTTCTGCCATGATGCTGCGTATCAAAACAAAGCTTCTCTTTGCCTTGCGTATGGACTCTCCATTGTTGCATATTAATATCATCTCTGGCCTGCGTACAATCTCCATAAGGTTTTAATAAATCTCAGAATGCTGAGCATGATTGTATTTTTGATGATGCACATCATCATTGGGAAAACCCTGTGCATCCTTGTATTGCAAGTGACTGTTTTTTATAATGCCCATTATCATTGCACAAGCAATGTGTATCTTTATATCGTTGTGCTTGTTTTCTATTCTATGTATGGTGATGCGCTTGACAACCATGTGTATGTTCATATTGTTGCGCATCTTTGCATTGCCTCCCAGCACTAACATATTGGTCACGTGCATCCTTATTTGACTGCAGGTATGAATTGTTCTTACCTTGCGTGTAGATCCCGTGGTGCTACGTATTGTAGTTCCCCAAATAATTAACATCATCCTTACCTAGGTGCTGCGTATGATACTTAATGATATTATAATGTTGTTTATTTCTATTATTTAAATGATTTCCATTATGGTTATCTCTCTGATGCACAATGTTATTCCTTCCAGCATTAGGTTCAAATAACAGGTTATTATAAGTATCATTTGTAGCCAGCTCAACATCATTTTGTTGCTCACAATAGTAACCACGGGTATTAGAATAATTTGAATCATGTGGACCCTGCGCGTTCAAATCATCTTGATCTTTCTGCTCACCATAATGCGTAGGATGTGGATGACACATATTTAAATCAATACACACATTACATTTATCTGGAATTTCATATATATTCCGCTGGCAATGCTGTCTCCGATAATGATCCCTTTCATTAACGTGAACTTTCACGTGATCATTATTTCCACGCTGTGCAGTATTCCCAGGTTGTTTGGCATTTAAATATTAATGCTCAATATATATATTACCTTTTATTCACGCATGGATCCAAGGGTGTTGCACATTATAGCTCTTTTTATCATTAACATCACTTCTGCCTTGCGTACAGACTCTCCATTGCTGCATATTAATATCATCTCTCCATTTCTGTGCATTATGATTTTTCTCAAGATTATTATAATACTGACCAAAATGACTTATATTTTCATCTCTTTGCATAACTTGATCTCCTCCATCATCAAATAATATATTATTATGAATATTCTCAATCTTTCTTATGTGGAGGGGTATATTTTGATATTTTATTATTTTTATTTATTTCTTTTTTTTTCACTTCCTTTGTCATTATTTACTTGCCCATTTTCAGTATTATCCCTTTGTCATTATTTACTTGCCCATTTTCAGTATTATCCCTTTCAGTATCATTTCTTTCAGGTGAAAGAATATCTTCTCTTATTAGTCCCAATTTCCTGAGAGTTTCATCAGGTTGTCTTTTGAGGGCTTTGAGCATCTTCCTATCCTTATTCTCCAAGCTAATCATCCCTTGAATTATTTCATCCATCCTCCTATCCTCTTGCTTTTGTTCATAAATATCTTCCCAATTACTAAGTTCAGAATATGGAAAAGGATTTTCATAATCATTATTGCTCATTGGACTATGATGATTTGAACTTGGGAATTGCTCATAGGCAAACCCCTGATCTTCATTATTAGGATTTGTTTTATGTGGTACATAGAAGATTTTTTAATTTCTATTTCTCTTTATTGGTTCTAATTCAACAAAAGTATTATTTTTCAGAGATCTTCTCCCTAACATAAGTTTCTCTCAATCTTTCCTGAAACATAAATAAATTATTATGAGTACTCTCTCCTAGTAGAGTCTTTTTGAATCATAGATCGCTATCCCCATTAGAGTCACTAATTGTTGGTGCCCAAAAATGATGGATTCTCTTTTGGCAACTGACAAGTATAATGGTGATGCACCACTTATACCTCTGCAATTTTGGCTTAATAAAGCCAAGGATAGTAGGCCTAATTTCACTTTGAACTATCAATTTTTTTGTGTCGCACAACTGCATACACAAACAAACAAAGTTCCTCCCAAGGTGGTGAATAATCCCTGGAGGAAAACAACAAATCTCCCGATAATTTCTAATATGTAAAGCTTAAACTAAACTGGATAGCCACTAAGAATCCTAATTGTAAGGTTTTGAAATAAATGATTTAATGATGTACAAACTACAAAGCATGAACTAATATAATAGTTTCCAAATAATGACTAGATCAATGCCTTCTAAAAACTTAGGCTATAGAGTCAGATAATTTTCAATCATACGTACGATCAGAGATAGTTTTAAAAACTTTCTTTAATAAGACAAGACTATCATCTCAAGGTCTTCCACTCAAGATATAACTCAAAACATATTACATAGTTAGTATTATCGAATTAAATTCTTGTTCAAGAGATCAACAGAAAAAAAAGGAAGATTCACAGATCTCTCAATTGATATTCAAACTACATATTGATTTTGAGTTATAATATTCAAGAAATTTAACACAATGAAACACTCTATGAAATAAAATATCTGAAAGGCTAATTGAAAACATATAACTTATAAATACAAATGAAAATAAGTTCAAGGTTGCAATTGTGAAATTCATCCTTATTAGGAATTTAAAAAATCTTTCTCATTGTATTTCCATTTGAATAAACAACCCAATATTTATATCTATTTTGAGAATTTCCTGTGAAAGGTCATACCCTTTCATAAATATCTAATCTTAAAACTACCCCTAAATAATTACAATATTTTAACCATATATGTGGTTTAAGGGAATAAAACATTTCCCGTATTTCAAATGTTTCAAGTAGGTATTTATCAAATCCTTGGGTAATTTGTTTGGTTTCCATCACTTTTTTTGGGTATACATCTCCCTATTATGATGTCCTTTCATTTGGGTGATGTACCTACACATTAATCAAATATTAGTGATGAATTTATCCTCACTAAAATTGATAGCATAAAGTAAAATGAAATAAGATATTATGTCTAGCTTTTGTTATCAAAACACCCAATTGTGAAAGCATAAATTAATACATCTTCAAATAAATTTTTCCTTAGTATCATATTAACATGATTTTAAAGATGTATATCCATTTAGACATAATATCATTTGGCATAAATCATACAGCCATTTTTAAAAATAATTTAATCATATGGATATGCATTTTATAGAATAAAACCAACATTCATCATAATGATTATCTAATTTATTTTCTAATATAAGCAAAAACATTATAACAAAATGTAAAATATTATAACCCTAAGAACATTATCAATCATATGTTATAGGGTAAAATAGAAATTGCATTTCTTATTGAAAAAAACACGATGTTAAAAATATAATGCATTTTCACACTCCAAAAATTGTATTTATTTTCTCAAAGTTGAATGCTTATCGACATGATTTTACCTTTAACAAATTATTCAATTTTAACATTAGGGTAAAATCATTATATTATAAAGTGTTAATATATATCCAAATTTGATTCTATTAACAAAACCAATTTAATTATTTGGTTATAAATTATGTAGAAATAAATATTGGTCGTAATGCTCTTTATAAATCAATGCTATAATATAAACCAGAAACATTATAACCAAATATAAAGGAAATTTTAGCCCTAAAAATATATCCACATAATCAATATTTTTTTTACTATAGGGTAAAACCATTAAAGTTGAAAAGAATATATCTCTAAAAATGACCCTATATTTATGCAATTTGCCCTAATAAATATTTTCCAAAATAACTAAGGTAAAAGGGATATATTTCAACATAAAAATATGCCTTTATAATTTCATTCTATGGAAATATAAATATATTTTGATTTTTAGGGTAAATTAATTCCCTTAAAAAACATACATTAAGCAAAGCCTATTATCTCCTTTTCAAAAAATAAATATTTTTTAATGAAATATCCTTAGGACATAAACACTTATTCCCTCACAAATGTTTTTATATTATTTTGAAATAGTAATATAGAGTAGCAATATTTAAAAAATACATTAATGAATCAAGATTTTAAGAGTACATTAATCAAAGTATATTAATGTATTTTTTAAGATATAATTAGGGCACCTTAAGAATTTTACATTTTAAAATAAAATCCTAATTAATTACACATCTTTATAAATTGACTTAAATGCATGGTGAAAGAATTATATGCTTCTTTAAAATCTAAAAGAAAGGACATAAATCACCATAGTAAATATCTTCAATACACATATAAGGTGAAATATACACTTCAAAGATAATAAGAGAAGAAGATACTCAACTATACTTATTCACCCTAATAATTGATTTCCAAAATTACTATAGGGTAGAAAATGTTCTAAATATATATTTTGTCTTTTGCCTATATTCTCAAGGAATACAATATAATAATTGGTTAGGGTAGGATGGGTAGTTAGGATAGAAAAAAGGGATGGGTCAAGAATTTGAGTGTTCAACTCCCTCTCCCCACCCTTTTTTTAGTAATGATTTTGTAAATAATATCTATATGCAAAAAATAATCATATTGCAAATCAAAATATTTTTGGGTAAGATGTACTCCCTATGTGAAAATTGTTTTGATTTTCTTACCTGCACATGAAAAGTGAACAAAATTAATTCCATCCCAAAACCCCTCAAGGAATAATATTAGACTAACTGGGTAGGGAGGGAATGGGTAGGTAGATAGGAAAAGAGGGTAGGCTTGAGAGGTCGAGTCTTCAACTTCCTATTGCCACCGTTTTGTTCCAAAAGGAATATTTTAATTTAAATCACCCCTTTTTTTAAAACATTTTATTTTGATTCACTTTGACAATATTTTATAGAGAATTTCCCAAACTATTTAAATAAAAACATTATTACAACCCTATTTCATCTATTTAGGGCAATCAAGCAAGAATAATTATTTCAAATTTTCAACATAGCATTAAAATATAAATAAATTCTAGAACTATGCTATTTGAAAAAATATATTTATAATCATGATAATTATTCAAATATTTTATCCTAAATATTCTTCATATTTATGTAAGTGTATGGTAAATATTAGAGTTTATAATAATTCAGGATATAGGAGCATAAAATATTTAGGTATTGAAATACTTCCTATTAAATTTTGGTTTTGCAAAATTAGGTGTCAACAAGACCACCTATAGAAAAGTAGAACATTGGTCGTACTCAAAAAATATTAGCTGAGCATAAGGATGAGTTTGATCACATTTTTAGAAAATAAGGAAGCAAAGATAATATAAAAGTATGGAAGGAAAATAGCTAGAGTGAGTCAAATGGTCAAGGAGAGTCAATAGATGCTATTGGATCTTTTCTTGATGCTAATGTCTCTATTTCAACCTAAATGGCCAAGAATGGCCTTAGGGAGAGCATTGGAGGAACTCACCAGTTAATTATCCATCCCCTAATATGCAGATTCATAGTATGCAAAGCTGTGTGTAGTTTCATGGTTGTATGTTGATGATATATCTAAAATCGCAAGGTCTGAAATTCATTTTGGATAGATCGCCCACTGTTGTATGGGTAACTAATGTTTAAACAACTTTCTGATATACTTCCTAAAAGTGTCATAAATTATTTGTGAAACTATTTAAGGGCATACTTAATCATTTTTTATCACCATTCAAGAAAGATTGAAGAAGTAGAAAGATATATTTGAGTAGTTTGAGAAAATTTTAGTATTCACATGATCTGCAACCCTAGTTTGGAGAAGAAGGTATTTAGATCTATTTGTGAGCTTGATTTTTAGTTTTAGCAGTGTGAAATCATGGATTTACCTCTAATTTTTTATGTAAAGGAAAGAAATAGGTATAAACTCAAGAAATATCCATTTGAGTTGATGGAAGATGACCTAGAGGGAGCATTTTTGAAAACTGCACATGGAGTGTTGCATGTAGAAGACATTAGGGCTTATATACATTGAAAATATGAATAAATTGGTGACATAGAGATTCAAAGTGAGTTGTTAATCATGTTGGATGAGGATGGAAAACTGAAGTCTTCATTCGCGAGTCAAGAAAAAGTAAATGTTTTTCCTTATATTGAGTTGTATGAATTTGATGAGCCTGGATGGGTGAATATTGTGCTTAGAAAGATCCATGATCAGATCTTTTGGATTGGTGACCAACCAACCAAGATTACTAAAGACCTAATTCACTTGGTCACTAGTTTAGAGAACATAGGAAAGATTCATGTGGCTGCGAAGAACACAAAAAAGGAAGTTGAGGCCCTGATTAGGTCCAAATGGGATAAAAGATTTGTGACCATTGATGACATCAAGAAGAAGGACATTAGGTTGATCATAATGATCCTTGGTTACAAAATGTACTATAGAAATAGAGGGAACTCTATTTCTGTAGGAATAATCCATCTGGCTTACAAAATGGTTGTCGAAAATGAGCACTATGATGTTTGGGAGGTCCTTATATTGTAGCTACTAGAAAATATGACAAGGATAAAGCATGATAAATAAAATGCATTCAGATTTGGGTCATTGATATTGCACATTTTCTTTCATATTGTACACAAGTTTCTAGACATGCATCCTCATGCATGGAAAGAAGATGAGCCTACTCTTGTCCAGATCAACAAATATTATAGAATCTAGGATAAGAAGTGGGTAGATGGTGAAATATTTGGCATGTTGAAAGTATTTAAAAAGAAAATGGAAAAAAGGGAGAGGATACCTAAGGAATTAGTGGAAAAATATAGAGAAAAGATCTTATTTATGGTAGAAACTGATTGAACATGTGTTGAGGTAGTTGAACCTAAAGTGTGATGGTGTCCCCCAATGGGATATGAGGTGAGCTCTCAGATCTTGATTCCACACATTGAACATATCATTTCATCTGAGATAGATCCCACTAAGGAAAGATGGGGAACTTATGAGAAGTCTCTAAAATTTAGAGAATAATTGTCAAAGGGTGAGAGGAAGAGGAAAATATAATAATTTTGTTGAAAAATTTTCTCAAGGAGAAGGGGTACCTAGAGGACTTATGATAGAGATAAGAAAAAAGGTCTTGGAGAGGACTAATAAAAAGGAGATCTTAGAGCCTACACCCCTATAGTCTCTAGAACATGTAATCATCTCTGATCCACCTTCAGAAGTGGTTGCAACACAAGGTCAATCTCCTACCCCTTCTAGGAGAATATCGTAGAGGACTACAATAGTAAAAAATAAAGAAAAAGGGAGAAGATGCATCTGTAAGGATAAAAAGGTCCTCTAGAACCAAGATGATGACTTTTGGGCCTGATCCTAAATGGAAAACCTTGGTCACCCCACCCAAGGAAGAATCCCCTACAAAGAAGAAGATAGAAGAGAAGAAGAAAGAAGAGAAGAAGAAATAAGAGAAGAAGAAAGAAGAGAGAGAAGAAGAGAAGAGAGAAGAACCTAGTCAAGAGAAGCCTATTGAGAGACAATTGTGGAAACTAGAACTGAAGATGTGAGGAAAGATGATAGTAGAGCAGGGAAATTTGAATCATTTACCAAAATATTATGGAAGGTATAATGAGAAGGACAAAAATTAGATAGAAGATATTGTGATAAATCATATGTTAATCTTTAAGAAGAATCTGATTGAACTCGAAGGTAGTATTCCAAAAGAATTATTTAATACATTAGAAGTGAGGAAGTAAAGAGCTTCAAAAGAAGACAATAAAATCTTTCTACAAGTAATAGAAGATATGCATTTGATTATCTCTCAAAAATAATTTGAAAGAATCTTGAAGAAAGTAAAACCTTTGTTGAGGACTAAAACAAGATTGATCAAGATAATGACTAGGACATATGAAGAATCAAAAGAAGACACGCAAAAAGCCATTGATAAGTTGTTACTGAAAGAAGAACAAGTAAAACCTGATCCCCCTAAGGGAACCAAACCAAAGGCAATAATGATTGGAGAGTCATCCAAATTAGTCAGAAAAGAAGAAGAATAGTCCAAGGATAATGATGATATTGATCAATTTTATAGTATAATGCAACATCCAGACTTATTTATGGTAGGTATACCTATATCTTTAGATACATCATAGTAAGTTAATGATCCTTTTCAACTAGAGAATTATCCTAAGTTAGATGTCAATAATGCTAGAACATTGACTAAAGAAGAGATAAGAGAGATAATGGTTGGAGGAAAGAAAGATGAAGAAGTCATAGCTGAAAAGAAGATAGATTTGGCTCCCAGTTTTGATCATCCTAAGATTATGAAAGAATTAATTGTTGAACAATTGTTGGAAAGTGATCTAGGGAAGACACTAAAAGGTGATGAAAATTTAGATATTTTGGATGAAGATCAACTAGTGAAGTTTTCTATAATAGCCTTCGTTAAGGCTAAGGAGAGGTGAAAGAAGAAGATAGAGAGAAAGGAAAAAGTCTTGTATAGACCTCTTGAAACTATCAACAAAATACTTCCAATTTACAATGTTACCTTTCAAGGAAATGATACTGTAGATAACCTGAATAAAGTCCTGGATTACTTTGTTAATCATTTTTCATCTTTGGAGAAGTTCACAACAATGAAAATTGAAGAAGAATTCATGGCGAAGAAATTTGTAGAGGTATGCAAGTCAATTATGTGGGATCTAGGCATTTTAGATACCACCATCTCTAGGATTAGGACTTGTATTACAAATGGGAAGAAAATATACAGTTACTATATAAATCCTTCTATGTATGTACAAAATGTGGTGGACATTATTCACAATAATATGAAGAAACTGGATAACTTAGTGTAGAATTGTGGGTCCTCGTAACCTGTTACTTAGTTGGACAAGGAAGTATCTAAATAATTACATAAAATTAGTGTTCTACAATCTAAGAAGTCAATAGTGTTGAGAAGATTCGATGAGTTGAGGAGTTTGATTACTCCTAAACTATCACTTTTGGATAAGTACCTTGAGGACATGAAGACAACAAAGAAATCCTTTGATAGATCTATGCCTTCTATACTGAAGGATGCTGAGATCACATCCTTTGTAGTAAATGGTTTAATTTAGATTGGTTAGACATTGAAGATAACATGGGAAGAAGATATAAAGGTCTTGGAAACCTCCTTCCAAGACATACTTTGCATGGTGTAAGTTTTGGTATGCACAATCCCAAATTTTAGATTTGTATATAGATACATTCTTATTTATATACAAATTTTCCATTGATGTCAAAGGGGGAGAATAAGTTGTAAAAAATGTATAAGGAATGTATCAACAATAGTCTGGCAATGAACACCTAGTCATTTTTCACTAAGTGTTGCCATCAATGCCAAAGGGGGATATTGTTGGCAAGTGAGAAGTGCATGATCCTATATATGTTATCACTTTTGGAAATACATATTTTTGTGATTATACCTTGAAGTGGAAGTTAGTTTTTGATAATAAAATATGTGAAAAATGTGTAAGTATAGAGATAGTTTCTAGGATACAGTCATACTATTTTGGTTAGTGAGCATGCGACACTTATATTTATTGTCCATGAGCATAGAGATATGTTATTTAGGATATAATAAAGATTCATTTGTGTTCACTTGAGTTTTATCTTTGTCTAGACAAAGTTACATTATTTTGAAGTTGTGCGAACACAACATGCAGTGAAAATAGGGCACCTGAGTAGACGCGACGATTGGGATAATAATTAAAGTTTATTTTTTAATATATTTTATGATTTATGATAGGTCCTCACCTATCCTTATGTGTGAATGATCACATGGTACCATTTTTCTATGTATGAAGTGTAAAGACACATTTTGTGAGGAATTAGTACTGAGCCGACATGGAAATAATATTGATTTGGCATTTATATGTGAAGGTTTTGAGTTGTGAAGAAGAAGAAGAAGGTGATATAGAGAACCCGTGATAACCCAATAAAGTGGAGATTATGTGATTATTGTTGAGATATTTAACTAGAACTAATTTAGCATAACAAATGTTGGTACAATTCATTTTTGTTGTTGTAGAACTCTTTTGTAATACTAGACAATGAGTCCTTTGTATGAGTAGTGAGCTCCATTTTGTATTCACCCCTAACAGGGTTTATCCTCTAAAAAAAACATTTACTTGTTGGGATTATAGAAAGGTGAGTTAATGAGAGGGTAGGGGTGACTCAATAACCCTAAATTTGTTTTCATCTTAATCCTTGTGATAATGTCTTCCCCTTAACCGGCTATCATAATTAACATTTCCATTCATTCACAAGATAACTAAAATATGAAATGCTTCTAATCTAATAAGTAAACATTCATGAAAATTCATACATTTTGACACATATATTGGGTATCATAGAAACCCTTGTTAGAAGGTAAAAAGTGTGCTAGGGATAACACCCATAAAGCTTCACTACTACAATAATAAAGTTACCTATTAGGGCTTACAATTTTGATCACTTGTGATGATATTACCTTGTTAGGAGTAACATTTAAGACCTATTAAGATCTACCTTGTTAGAGGATTTTAGCAACACTGTTAAGTGTGCACTTGGTTAAGAGATTTACAAAAGATAGTTAGGTCTACTCTGTTAAGAGATTTTGTTTGCCATAGTTGTTAGAAAGTAACAGTAAATTGATCTAGATGTAGCAACTTACTTTGATGAATATAAAATATTCTTAGCTCATAACTGATGTACTAAATACTACTCAATAGCCTCTAATCTGCTTCTAATTTGATTCTGAATACTCATTCAATGCACAAATTAACAACCCTATCTGGTCTTTAGATGTCTCCTGTAGGTGGCTACTTCACTTCACTAACTACTATTATCTGACATCTTGACAATTATTATATCATAAAGATTTGACCTAATTAGAGTTATGGAATTATCTAGAAAATACTTGATCAATGATCTATATGAATGAACTAAATCAAAACTCCATAGGGATCATTACCAATCAATTATTAAATCTCCAATAAATCTGTAAAATGATTTATATAAACTATTTTCTAGCTCAGTATAAACTGTTTGCCTTATTTTCTGTGTCATTACAAACTTATATGTCAATCCTATATCACTCGGTAAATACTGCATTCTTGTCTTGGTAAAATGATGATGCTCGATAAATATGAATTCTCGATTATAACTCTACTGGTGTGTTTAATAATCATCCAGCTTGATGTCTGTGCTTGGTGAAGATTGTGCTCAATTACCTTATCATTCTTCCTTGTGCTCTGCTCGATTAATATACTTGGTATTTTGACCGACTAGTTTGTTTGCATCTTTTACTGACTATATGTGTGACACTAATGACAAGTCTTAATGTTATTATGAGTAACATTCTCCCCCTTTGGCATTAGTGACAAAAACACATATGTATGACATATCCAAAAATATTTTAAAATTTTTAAAAATTGTATACTTCAAAAATTTTGTAGACTCTCTTTGTCTATACGCTCTAAGTAAATATACTATATATATATAGTTTTCCCCCTTTTTTATAATAATTCCAAAAGTGTGTACTTACAGCTTGTAAAAAATGTTCTGGTCGGTTTTCTTAAGGTTGGCCAAGAGGTTTTCACATTCCTCTTTTAGACTATGTAGAGAAATTTATTCTAGGCCTACCTGGGCATGCATATTAAAAATATGACCTACAACTAATAGTTCAGGGGTGGAAACTAACTCCTTTTCCTTCTTAACATGCATTTGCATGACCTCTATGTGTGACAATAACTTATCCTGGAGCTCAGTTATTTGATTGTTTATTTTATCCTCTTGTTTTCTCAATTCATTTCTTAACCTCTGTATATGTTTAAACTTTGAGTAATGCAATTTTAATGCATGGGGATTGGTTATTAAGATTTCAACATTTTTCTATAGGTCTTCATCTAACTTCTTCAATTTGTCATGTATTTCTATAGTAAATAAGTCTAAAGTACAAAGTTTATTCAAAACAGTAAGTATTTTCTGAATGATTCCTTCTATCTTGGTTACTATTTTAGATAGTTTTACCTTATGAACCACCACTTCTTGGCTGATCTTTTTAGTGATCTTGTACTAAATATTTTTTGCATCTCTCTCCTCAATCTTCTTGGTAAGTACTGCAAGTTGGTCAATGATGGGAGTAGTCTCATCAGCATTGACATTCGGGACAACGTGCATCAATATTTCTTTCACATCCTCTAGCACCTATTTGTGTTTTCTTTCTTGCCCAACAGCTTCTCTTGAGCTTCTTTTCAGGTGCAGAGTTCTCCATACTTCCATAGAGATTTTGGATCCAATGTTCTCGGGTCACATGAAAGTATCTCTATCACTTCATCAAGTGTGACAATACCTTTTCAATGTTTTTTTTTATTGTTGTTTTATTTTTTTCTCAAAGTAGGTGGCTAACCATAGGGATGTAGAGACTTTTTCTCTAGATTTGACTTTTATTTCTTACTTGATACACTTTCTTCTTTGTCCTACCCCTTTAAAATTCCCTTAGTGTGAGGTCCTACGGCTTGTGGCCTTGTTCCTGTAGTAAAATCATCCACTTTGTTTTCATCTTGGGATTCTTTATCATATACTTGTGTGTTTGCATTTTATTTTTCTACTTCCTCATCCTTGTCTTCAGTAGTATCCATTTCTTTCTCAAGTGGTATGTCCTCAGTTTTCTTCTTAGTAGCTATGTCAATTTCTTGTACTAAAATTAGTAGGTTACCTAGTATTAGTGCTCTAGCTACCTCAGTAAATTGATCTTTTTTTTTTGGTAGATGTAGTGATATATTTATCTTTTTTTTTTTTTTATCATCCGAGTCTCCTTTTGTGATATCCTCAATCAATACTTCTTCTTCCCCAATTATCATTAACATCTCTAGAATTTCTTCCATTACATTTTCTACAGTAGGATAAAAGTGTCCAGCATAAGTGTTATCTTTTGGATGCTCAGTGTCTGAGATGTGTATAGGCTCTTCAAATGGCCTTGCATTGTAACAAAATCATCATCTGTCTAGATAAATGTTCCTCTTCCTCTTACACTTTTCTTGGTGATAACTACAAGTAGAGTTTTCTAGGCTTCAAGTTTTGATCTTAGGATTTCATTCCATATCTTGGTGCTTTCTTCATCAACCTCTTGTAGTTTTCCTTGTACGATATTTAATGCCCTTCCTTTCATCATAAATTTATTGGCATATTGTTTCATTACATCTTCAATCTCTTGAATAGATAAATTTTGTATTTCCAAAATCAAGTCGGTGTTCAAAGCATAAGTCCACCTTTCTGAAATTTAATTATGCACTTCTTGTGGAATGTTGTTTGAAAATTCAACTAGTACTCAACTAAAATTAATCATCATGTCAATGATAGCCTCTTCCTATTTTTCTTGATCCTCTTTATTCATGTTAGGATATCTCATAATTTTAGGATGACCTAGTCCTCTTTCTTTTATGTCTTCTAGAAGCTCATTAATTGACTATTCTTTATTAACTAAAACTTTAAATTGACTTGTGTCTTCTTCATCAAAATCTACATCATCTTTACTTCTTATCAATTTTCTCATCTTTTTAGATTCATGTACCTCAGTAGAAGCTTGTGTACCTCTTTTCTTTTGATAAGACTTTGTAGGTGCATGCCTTGTTATTTTTGCAACTCCTCTTCTCTAAGGTGGGGAAACACCTGTGGTGGACCTTTTCCTTGCATGAGTAGGAGTATCAACTTGTTCCCTCTTTCATTTCATCACCTTTGATGGCTCTACTTCTACTTCCTTTTCTGACTTGGTCTCCTCTTCATTTTCACTATTACCAACTGATTTATGTTCCTCAATTGCCTCTTCAATCAACTTCTCTGCTTATTCCTCTCCAAAATTTTTTCAAGTACACCGATCATTTTCTTTGTTTTCCTTCCAATTTTAACTCCAACTAAATCCATTTTTATTCTTGATTTTTCTTCCTCATAAGTGCCAAACCTTGTTGCACCTTTGTCTTTATGCTCTACAAGAAGTTCCTTTATTGACCTAGTGGCTCAGTCTATGTCTAGAACTCATAGTCCATCGGTGGAAGCCATGGAGTCCTTGGTTCAACTGCCTTTATTAGTCTGGTATTGGTGTCCACAAAGAAAAATATTTTATCTTTGTACTTCTCAACTTAGTGTGTAGGAATTCTGATCCTTTTATACATTCTATCCTTAAATTTGCTAAAGTAGTCATCCATGACTGGCTCAAAATTATTATCTACAATTTTTATGAAATCACCGATTTGAATAATAACTGGCTTGTTCACATCCCACTCTACATTACCGATTAAGGGAGATGAGTTCTATAAGTAGAAAAATATACATACCAATAGAGATCAAAACTTGTAGGTGTTGGATTTTTCAACTCAGACAGTTCTCATGTTCTCCTCCAGTTGCCTCAACATTAATTTAGCTAGGTCAAGTTGAAGACCTTTCACCACTATCTTTTATGCGATGTCAACATCATCGTAATGAACATTGTTCAGTCTACTCAATTGAAATACTTTGTATGTAATCACATATGCTCCAAATCTGGTCTCTGGGTCATCAATGGTGTTACTTATCATTCCTTTTTTGTCCCACTTTTCTCTAGTCAGTTTCTCAATTTCATTCTTTGGTGGGTGCCTTAGGACTATAGGCTTGTCACATACTGGATATCTAGTGACCATGTGAATCACATCCTTGGTGATATTTAATGGATCATCTAGCCACATTTTTCCATCATGTACTCAGCTAAGTACAATCCTGATCCACTCTGTCTTAAATATATTCGATAAATGTAACACATTTGTCAAACCTTTTATTTCCAGGTGTTTGTGCTCATCTTTCAGTTCTCCATCTATCCATAGATCTTGATAGGTGGATTGAAGCTCAAAATCACCTATCTCACTGATCTTACAGTGAATATATGATCTAATATCCTTCATCAATAAAACCCTAGGTGGTATAGATGAAAATGAACCTTTTTCATTGATCTGTGCAACAATCTCTGGATGTAGCTTGTAGTTCAGTTCCTCATATGTTTCTCTCTTGATTAATGTGAATTTCTTCTCCTTATCAGCCTTTGATTAAATGGTTTTTGAAGTAGATGCCATCACTGATGATAAATTAGGGATTTTATCAAATTGTGTTCCAGTCACTTAGTTATGGTTCAAACTATCCTAAATAACTTTCGAACACTTCATAGAACTCACAAAACATATTAATATCTTGGAATTTGGTTGCAAAAATCTCAGTCTTTTTTGCTCTGGTTCACTCTTTTAATGTAATGTGAGAAATGAATTGGATCAACATGTATATTTATACCCAAAAATGCTTTTCAACATAAATTTGATTCATTAAATACTTTACCAATCACTACTTGGTTAATGATCATACACACGGTCATCTCCATTAGATACTTTAGCTAGGTTACCACTTCCAATGCTCGGTTAACTTTACCATTTTCACTGACTAACAATTTCTTGCTCGGTCATGCTTTACTAACTATACTCATTTCAATTTCATATCATATAACAACCTAGTGCATCTTAATTCATGTAGATATGGTTATTCATGCAATAGATATAAGGAACTATTGTAAGATATAACTGATTAAAATTTAGTTCCCATACTTGATAGACTAAAGTAGAAGTGGTGAAATCATGTAATCGAAAGGATGAGGTGTCACTGACTGTTGTGCTTGTTCCTACATTGTATTCTATTTATCTTCTCAACATTTGACTCATCTATCTTCTAATTCCATCAATAGTAAATTCTTGTTTATATCAACATTTAGTTCTAGTGCTTGGTCTCTGTAATCTTTACTTAAGTGACCAACCTTGTGACAGTGCAGACATGCCATTCCAGGATTTGTCTAATTTTTAGATTTTCCTTTCCAGTATAGTCTCATACAATTTCCAGCAATATGACCTTATCTTCCACATGCTGTACAATTAACCCAAGTGTAAGAATTAGCTTGTCTTCTTAGTTGATAGGTATTGTTTTGTCTTTTTAGTTTCCAAATTTGTTTCAATTTTTCCATGCATTCTTGTGATATATGACCATGCTTGTTGCAAGTATGATAGTTATTTTCCATATAGTGCCTCTTAGGTGAATTTTTCATCTTTGATCTACATTTATATGCTTGATGTCCATACTTGTTACAATTGTAACAATAACCATCAAATTTAGGAATTGTGTTTGGAGTACCTTTAGATCTACTTCTATAGACATTTGTTGTGTGACTTGGTTTTATACAATGATAACATGAGAGCTTCTTTGGTCTTGTATTTTCATAGGCATTCTTTTTCACTGCTTGATTTGTTGACTCTCCTTTCTCGGTATAGCCTAAACTAGTGGTGTTGTTCAGTCTTCTTTGACTTATTATAAATTCATCCATCCTTTTGGTGCATTCCTTAGTTTTCTTTATCATTTCATTATGTTTTTGTTTCCTCTTTAATTCATTTTTTATTCTTTCATTCTCTTTCCTTAATTCACCAATGTGTTTCAATTTCCTAGCAAGCTCATTGTTCACCTGGTTAACTTCTTGACTCATGACAACTATCTAATTATAAATTTCAAAGTGATGCTCAGTCAACCTTAGTATTTATGATTCTTTCTCTTTCAGATTTTAAATCATTTTTCTTCTATATTCAATAGACACATTCCTATCTTGTTCAACTTATCCTGTATTATTCATTTCTTCAATCATTCTCACCATTTGTGTTTCTTTACCAATTTGTAGTGCTTTCAGTTTCTCGATGAGGTGTTGATTCTTTTTAGACAGACCTGAGATTGTTGCTTTAGGTGCATCAGATACACTTTTGGATCCTTTAGATAATACTTCAATCCCTTCTTCCTAGTACTGAGTCTCATTTTTTTGAAATGTGAATTCCTATGTTTTTTTCAATGACTCTCTCAACTTCTCCTTGATGTCCTTAAGCTTTTCCAGGGTAATCTGCAACTCCAATTTCTGATTCTCAATTATCTTGTCAAGCTTATATCTTTCCATCTTTATGGATCTTTCCTCTTCAATGATTAATCTTCTTTAACAAGAGAATAAGCTCTAATACCAATTGTTGGGATTATGGAAAGGTGAGTTACTCAGAGGGGAGGGTGAATGAGTAACCCTAAAAATGTTTTGATCATAATCCTTATGATAATGTATTTCATTAACTAGCTGTCATATTTAACATTTCCAATCATTCATAACATAACTAAAATATGAAATGCTTCTAATATAATAAGTAAACATTCATGAAACTTCATACACTTTGACACATATATTTTGGTATCACAGAAACCTTTGTTAGAAGGTAAAAAATACAGTGGGGATGACACCCACAAAGTTTCACTACTACAATAATAAATTTGCATGTTAGGGCTTATAATTTTAATCACTTCTAATGATCTTACCCTATTAGGAGTAACATTTAAGACCTGTTAAGATATTCCTTGTTAGAGTATTTTAGCAACACTGTTAAGTGTGTACTCAGTTAAGATATTTACAAATATGGTTAGGTCTACTCTGTTAATAGATTTTGTCTACCACAGTTGTTAGAAAGTAACATTATTTATTGATCTGGATGTAGCAACTTACTTTTTTTAATATTAGATATACTTATCCCTTAATTGATATCACCTTTTTGTGATAGATTTGTCCTCCAAATACTACTCAGTAGCTTTTGGTCTATTTCTGCTTTGATTTTGAATACTCATTCTATGCATAATTTCACAACCCTATCTGATCTTTAGATGTCTCTTGTAGGAAAATACTGTTGGAGTTGATGAGTAAACAACCCACAACTACCAAGAACACCTGCACGCAAACACCTATCACAAAAAGAGAGAGAAGCAAGAAGCTAGAGAGGCCTGAACACATGGATCCATGAGAGAGGAAAAATCTTGATGTGAAAAAACAAAAGTTGCAATTTAATAATGAATAATCTATTACAAATTTATGAAAAAAAGAGGAGATCAATCCTTATAAAAGGAGATCTGAAAACCTAGGTTGTACAATAATAATTAATAAAGTAGTTAATTATTATATTCCTAAAGTTTAGCTTAAGTACAAAGAGATAATAAGTGACAGTAATTAAATCAAACATGATTTAATTAATAAGAAAACACTTTATAACTCTAACACCCCCCTTAAGATAGACTTTGGGAGAAGCTAAAAACCTAGAAAAAACAAACTAAAAAGAAATAGGTCCCAACAACAAAGGCTTGAATAGGTACCCAAGTACAAAAGAGAGTCTCTAAAAATAGAGAAATAGAGAAAACCACATGGGAAAAAAGACACTCCAAAAAGAAATGAATTAGTCTGAAGGACTGAAGAAGCCTCCAAAACTAGGAATGTTCCATAAAATAGGAACAAGTATGAACATGTAGAATAGACTTTGTCAAGAAGTAACTACTGATCTGAAGATCCTCTACTTAAATATGACTAGGTAGAGAAGACTTTAATCTACACGAGTGCCCTCAAATGACACTACTAAAATCAGGAGGAAAACAAAGGAAAATAACTGAAGTCAAAGATATAAAATACTATAATCTACATGACTGCCCTCAAATGACACTACTCGAATCAGGAGGCAAAAAAAGGAAAACACCTGAAATCAAAGATACAAATGGCATAAAAACACCAAAGTCTGAAGAGCTGATTAATCAAAGATGGACTTGAGTGTTTCCAAAAATAGGAAAGAGAAGAGTGTCCATATGGTAAATGATCCATGTCATTGGAATGCATAGGTACCTAGCCACTGCATCTACCTAGTACATAGAATCAAATACTGAATACATAGCTTACACTATTGAACCAATGAAGTAGAATAACCAATAGTAGAAACCCCCCCATAATTCTAACAAGAGAGTAATGATAGGTACACTAAAAAGAATGTCCATTATGAACTGCATTATGAAGAAGAACCAGGAACATCAAAGGTGTAGAGAGAGTACAAACACAAATAGAGATACCTGAGGCTAATGTTGTTGGAGGAACACTTATGTAAAAAAAGTATATGAAAAATAAAAGAAAACGTCAAACCTCCCCTGACACTTTATAATAGAGTGCGAGTACAAAGAGGATGAACATGTGCAATATCCCATAGATGCAATAGAATGACACTTTATCTCAGTACGTGTGCATAAAAGAATGCTACAAAAGTGAAGTATATACTACTCAAAGAAGAGAAAAGGCTACTGAAACAAAAGAACAACTGAAGACGAGCCATCCCTCAAAAGGAAAAGATCCTAGGACCTGAAACATATAAGATATCCACCAAATTAAAAATATGCAATAAACTAAATAAAATATACCTGAAGAAAAAACTATAAAAATGAATCATAACACTTGAAAGGTCTGAGAACAAGCTTTCCAATGATATATCATTTTCCCAAAATGGAGTTCAAATGCGCAAGATAGAGCTCTCAGAGTGCAAAATTAAACATATGGATTTGAGAGTAAAAAAATATCAAAAAATAAAAATTAAAAATTCAAACCTCTAGATCTGGATAGAGCTTGGAACCAACTTTCTGACACTATCTCATTTTCCCAATTTTGACATTGTATGCTCAATTTAAGAGAAAAAAATGAACAGTTGCATTGGAGGGCCCAAAATAGGTGTCTGAAAGGTGCTGATGCAGTGTCGACATCAAAAATTTATGGGCATAAATATGATGGCCAAATGGCCATCACCACAAAAAACTAATAATCCCCTAGGGCCAAAAAATTTGGACCTTTGGTCACACGGGTGACCAGGGGACTGAAAGTCTCTGGTGGCTGGGGCCTTTCCATGTGTTCACAAGCTGTGAAACAAGAGTTGGAGTTGTGATTAATGGCAGGTAACCCCGATGGTTATGGTGATCGCTAGTATCAGTAGCAGTTACCTTGATGATAACCGTGGTGGTCACTGCACCATAACTGTGGCCCGCTGGGCGGTGACTGTGGCCGCCTACGGTGGCCCCCACCTCCAATTTTTTTCAAATCACCATACTTTTCCTTGATTTGCATGCCAGGGTCGTACGACCCTAGTATGCAAATGTTTTTTTGCCACAAACTATAAGGTCATCCAAATTAGATGTGCTTTATATGGAAATGGAGCTTCTTGGATACCGCGAGCTCAATGGTGAGGTCCATTTGAGCAAAAAATACTCCAAAAAATTAGTGATTGCCTCAGGATCTGTGTCAAGGCCAGTTGTAAAGTTTTTTGCCACAGATTCTAACTTTGTCCAAAATGGACAAACTTTATATGGATTTAAAAGTTCAGAGATGCTCTAAATGCAAATGTGAGGTCGATTGGATCCCAAGATGATTATAAAGAGAGGTCCCCTAGATTTAATAGAAAATCCTCTGAATATGTAGATCTGACGAACACGGCCAAATCTCTCAAGAAGAGGACAAGGGAAAATAGATCTGAATCTCTGATACCATGTTGGATTTGATGAGTAAACAATGCACAACTCCCAAGAACACCTGTATGCAAACACATGACACAAAAAGAGAGAGAAATGAGAAGCTAGAGAGGACCAAACACATGGATCCATGTGAGAGGAGGAATCTTGATGTGCAAAAAAATAATTTGCAATTCAATAATGTATACTCTGTTACAAATTTTTGAAAACAAGAGGAGATCAATCCTTATAAAAGGAGATCTGAAACCCTAAAAGTGTAAAACCTAGGTTGCACAATAATAATTAATAAAGCAATTTTATTATATGCCTAAAGTTGAGCTTAAGTAGAAAGAGATAATAAGTGACTTAGTAATTAAATCAAACATGTTTTAATTAATAAGAAAACTCTTTATTACCCTAACAACTACTTCACTTTAGGGTGAACCCACAATAGTGGGTTACACTTTTTTGCCTGAATGGACACTGAACTCTACATTTTGAGAAAAACTTTCAGATTTGGATGCATATTGCCATTGAACCATTTGAAATCAAAGGATGAAGTAAATTAGAGTCTTTTAGGATTTTCTGTCTAGATTCTAAATTTATTTATTTATTTTAATAATTTTTTTGAATAATTTTTTCTTTCTCCCATGAAAACTGGTATGGTGCTGAAAATGTCATTTTCAAATAGTAACATTGTTTTCATAGAGCATAACTTTTTTTGTAAAATAGATATGAATTTGATTCTTTAAAATTTAGTTTTGTAACATCCATATGGAGGGCATGCAATTGGTTTGATGACATTATCATGATTATTACATATTTTATTAACGTTTGAAGTTGACTAAACCATAATTTTGACATACCTTAACTAGATAGCTTATAACTTGTCTATTTATCGAATTTCAAATATATTTTTTTTTATAGAAAGTAGACTTGAATATGGAGGGCACTGTTATTTTTCAAAAAAATTTCCCCCCTTTTTACTATTTTTCATTGAACCTCAAACTGAGAGGTTTATATTTGATAAAAAACCTACATTTGATTAACGTCAAAAACCATACACATAATAAATTCAAAAATAGTAGAATATATAATCATTAGAAAACTAGTTCCAAGTACTTGTTGTATGAAAAAGGACATCTTCTTATTCTTCCATTTGATCACCGTGCTTGAGGCCCGAAGCCATGAAATTCTCATAATTTCTTCATAGCTTGCAACCATCACCTAAACCAGGTACTTTTGATCAAAAATTTTGGGTTTCGATCGGAAGTAATTTCTATCAAAAGTACTTTCATGTTTAATGCAATTTTTAGCCATAACTAAACTACTTTCGATAGAAAGTAAGTTATTTTTGATCGAAAGTCAACTTTGACTTTTGATAGAAACCTAGGTCAGCCTATTTGGTGTCATTTCGGGTTAATAATGATTACATATAAATAAATGTATATTTTTTTTATTTTATTAATCCAAAATTTGTAAAATAATTCGCATTTAGGAGAAGGAAGACATTTTGGCACAAAACAATTTTCTAAGTTGTGATGGAAAATATGAAGAGAAGGCTAAACAAGAGTACATGACATTGTTCATAAGAGGCTGGACAAAGACTATGTAATATTGTAATAGCTAATTTTAGAGCTAATTAGACTTAATAAGACTAATTATTAGCAATTAGGACCTATTAAGACTAATTAGCGGTCTAACTAGACCTAACTAGACCTATTAGGACCAAGTAGACCTAACTAGGACCTATTAGGATCAACTAGACCTATTAGGACTTGTTAGTCTGACCAATTAGATGTATTTGGACCTATTAGGTCCAAATAGACCTAACTAAACCTAGCTAGACCTATTAGGACCAATTAGACAGGTAACTAGACCTATTAGGACCTATTAGGAACAATTAGGACCTATTAGACTTAAGTAGACCTAACTGTAGACCTATTTGGTCCTATTAGACCAATTAGGACCAATTCAACCTAACTATCTACCTAACTAGGACTTATCAGGACCTATTAGACCAATTAGGACCAATTACCTGACATATTAGGACCTATTAGGACCAATTAGATAGGTATTAGTCCTCGACCAATTAGAGGTTTAACTATCTACTAATTAGACCTAACTAGATAGGTATTAGGACCTATTAGACCAGCTAGACCTAACTATGACCTATTAGTACCTATTAGACCTAACTAGATATAACTATGACCTATTAGGACCAATTAGCCCTTATTAGGACCTTATTAGACCCAATTAGACCCAATTAGGACCTAATTAGACCTATTTAGACCTAATTAGACCTATTAGGACCAAATAGGACTAATTAGAGGGTATGTGCAAGATCATGAGGGGCCAAACTATGCCCTTAAGTGGCAATGAAAATTCAGCAAATCAGGGTTAGTCAACTTGACGTGAAAATTTCAACTAGCTATGAACCTAATATCAAAAATTTGTAAGAATAGAATCTATAGAAAATTGAATGGAGTTTCTAAACTACTATGCCTCTTTTGAGAAAAAGTTAGTATGATTGGTGAGAAGTATAGATTTCAATGCAGCAGTGCAAAAATTTCAGGAAAAAAATAAGTAGGTGTATGTCTGACCATCTTAATCATAATCAAATGATAATATTTTATTATAAGATTTTATATATAAGTAGTAGACTCATGCCTGGATGTGACATATATTTTTTGTAATTTCAATCTAAAAAAATAATTAATTATGATTTTTTTTCTACAACATTTTTAGAATAAAAAAACTCCTGTGTTTGACCACCTTAACTCATTCAAAACTTTACAAAATTCAAAATTTATTTATTTTTCCTTATAGTAGGCGAAGCATAGAATGTGACGCATTTTTCAGATTTCAAAAATGTTATACCATCTGAAAGTTATAGTCATTTTTCAATTAGTATATAAATCAGCACTTTAGAGGTAGCTCAATTAGAAAATAACTAATAATTACTTACCGAATTCAAAATTTGATAGCAATTATATTAATAGAAAGCTGATAATCTCCTTAAGATACCCTTTTCGTTTTATCAAATTCAGGTGAAAAAAAAGTCATCAGCTACATTGTCAAAGTTTTGAACTGACATCACCACTTTTTGGCCCCTCATGATCTTGCACATACCCTAGAATTTATTACGACCAATTAGAACTAATTATGACCTAATTAGACTCAATTAGAACCAATTAGGACCTAATTAGACTCAATTAGAACCAATTAGAACCAATTAGGACCTAATTAGACAAGTAATTAGATTGATTAGACTCAATTACAACCAATTAGGACCTAATATGATGTATTAGGATCCAATTAGACTTAATTAGACCAATTAGGACTAATTAGGACCTATTATGACTTAATTCTACACCAATTAGGACCAATTAGGACCTATTACATGACCAATTATGACTAATTAGGACTAATCAGGACCAATATGATCTATTAGGACCTATTATGACCAACTATGACCAATTAGGACTAATTAGAACCAATTAGAACTAATTAGGACCTAATTAGACTCAATTAGAACTAATTAGAACCAATTAGGACCTGATATGACCTATTACAACCAATTAGGACCTAAATATGACCTATTAGAACAAATTAAGACCAATTAGGACCTATTATGACCTACTACGACTTACTTAGAATCAATTAGAACATATTAGCACTTAATTAGACTTAATTAGAACCAATTAGGACCTAATATGACCAATTAGAACCTAATTAGACTCAATTAGAACAAATTAGCACCTAATTAGACTCAATTAGGACCAATTAGACCTAATTAGGACATAATTAGACCCAATTAGACCCAATTAGGACCTAATTAGACCCAATTAGACCTATTAAGACCAATTAGGACTAATTAGAACCAATTAAGACCAATTAGACCCAATTAGATCTAATTAGACCCAATTAGAATTAATTAGGACCTAAATAGACTCAATTAGAACTAATTAGGACCTATTAGGACCTATTATGATGTAATTCTAGAGCCATTAGGACTAATTAGGACCTATTACATGACCAATTATAACCAATTAAGACTAATTAAGACCTATTATGACCAACTATCATACCAATTAGGACTAATTAGGACCAATTAGAGCTAATTAGGACCTAATTAGACTCAATTAGAACCAATTAGAACCAATTAGAACTAATTAGGACATAATATGACCTATTAGAACCAATTAGGACCTAAATATGACCTATTAGAACTAATTAGGACCAATTAGGACCTATTATGACCTGTTATGACCTAATTCAGGATCAATTAGGACCAATTAGGACCTATTATGACCAATTAAGACTAATTAGGACCAATATGACCTATTAGGACCTATTATGACAAACTATGAACAATTAGGATTAATTAGGACCTAATATGACATATTAGGACCCAATTAGAATCAATTAGAGCCAATTAGCACCTAATTAGAATCAATTAGAATGAATTAGCTTACCTAATTAGACTCAATTAGAACCAATTAGGACCTAATATGACCTATTAGAACCTAATTAGACTCAATTAGAATAAATTAGCACCTAATTAGACTCAATTAGGACCAATTAAGACCAATTAGACCTAATAAGGGCCTAATTAGACCCAATTAGACCCAATTAGAACCGAATTAGACCCAATTAGACCTAATTAGACCCAATTAGACCTACTAGGACCAATTAGGACTAATTAGAAACAGTTAGGACCAATTAGACCTAATTAGACCTAATTAGACTCAATTGGAACTAATTAGGACTTAATTAGAGTCAATTAGAGCCAATTAGAACCAATTAGGACCTAATATGACCTATTAGGACCCAATTAGACTCAATTAGAACCAATTAGCACCTAATTAGACTCAATTATGACCAATTATCTAACCTAATTAGGACCTAATTAGACCCAATTAGACCTATTAGGACCAATTGGGACTAATTATAACCAATTAGAACCTAATTAGACCTAATTAGAACCTAATTAGACCCAATTAGGACCTCATTAGACCCAATTAGAACTTAATTAGACCCAATGAGACCCAATTAGGACCTAATTAGACCCAATTAGACCTATTTATACCCAATTAGACCTATTAGGACCAATTAGGACTACTTAGAACCAATTAGGACCAAATAGAACTAATTAGGACCTAGTTAGTTCTAATTGGAATAATTAGGACCTAATTAGACTCAATTAGGACCAATTAGGACCTAATATGACCTATTAGAACCAATTAGGACCTAAATATGACCTATTAGAACCATTTATGACCAATTAAGACCTATTATGACCTATTATGACTTAATTCTAGACAAATTAGGACCTATTATGACCAATTATGACCAATTAGGAGTAATTAGGACCAATATGACCTATTAGGACCAACTATGACCAATTAGGACTAATCAGGACCTAATATGACCTATTAGGACCCAATTAGAATCAATTAGAACCAATTAGTAGCTAATTAGACTCAATTAGAACCAATTAGGACCTAATATGACCTATTAGAACCCAATGAGATTCAATTAGAACAAATTAGCACCTAATTAGACTCAATTAGGACAAATTAGACCTAATTAGGACCTACTACATGACCAATTAGGACCAATTAGGACTAATTAGGACCAATATGACCTATTAGGACCTATTATGACCAACTATGACCAATTAAGACTAATTAGAACCAATTAGAACTAATTAGGACCTAATTAGACTCAATTAGAACCAATTAGAATCAATTAGGACCTAATATGACCTATTAGAACCAATTAGGATCTAAATATGACCTATTAGAACCAATTAGGCCTAGTGAGGACCTATTATGACCTATTATGACCTATTATGACTTAATTCTAGACCAATTAGGACCAATTAGGACCTATTATAACCAATTAGGACCAATTAAGACTTATTAGGACAAATATTGCCTATTAGGACCTATTAGGACCAACTACGACCAATTAGGACTAATTAGGACCTAATATGACCTATTAGGACCCAATGGGAATCAATTAGAACCAATTAGCACCTAATTAGACTCAATTAAACCATTTAGGACCTAATATGACCTATTAGAACCCAACTACACTCAATTATAGCAAATTAGCACCTAATTAGACTCAATTAGGACCAATTAGACCCAATTAGGACCTATTACATGACCAATTAGGACTAATTAGGACCAATATGACCTATTAGGACCTATTATGACCAACTATGACCAATTAGGACTAATTAGGACCAATTAGAACTAATTATGACCTAATTAGGCTCAATTATAATCAATTAGAACCAATTAGGACCTAATATGACCTATTAGAACCAATTAGGACCTAACTATGACTTATTAGAACCAATCAGGACCTATTATGACCTATTATGACCTATTATGACTTAATTCTAGACCAATTAGGACCAATTAGGACTTATTATGACCAATTGTAACCAATTAGGACTAATTAGGACCAATATGACCTATTAGGACCTATTAGGACCAATTAGAACTTATTAGGACCTAATTAGACCCAATTAGACATGTTAGGACCTAAGTAGACTCAATTAGACCCGTTAGGACCTAATAGGATCTAATTAGACATAATTAGACCCAATTAGACCCAACTAGACTTGTTAGGACCTATTTTGACTTAATACATGAACCTCATTAGACCTAACTTCATTCAAAAGTTTTTGTTTAATAATTTTTATTTCATATGTAGGAAATGCTTAAGAAGAACAACCTTCTGAATTTGGAGAAGGGTCATCACAAGCTCAACAAGCCCAACCTTTAGAAGTTGGAGAAGGGTCATCGCAAGCTCAACAAGTACAACTCTTAGAATACCAAACAAGTACACTTCTCTCTCTCTCTCTCACCGACTCTCTCTCACTGCCTTGATTTAGTTTCTTATTGGTGAATATGTATTTTGGGTCTTTCCCCTTAAGAAATTATTTTTATTGTGTAGATGCAGCCTTTGATGATGAAAATGTTGGACAAGGGGCATCCTGAGTTGAAGTAATGGAATTTAGAGCAGGGTCAACCCAAGGTCAAATAAGTATGTGTTTCTCTCATTAGTTTATAAATTATTATATCTTTGACATTCAAGCTTGTAAATACTTATTTCATGAAGGTCCCCTTAAGATGAGATATTAAGATATTTTTTTATATTTTATTTGTAGCAGAAGTGCAAGAAACATGTATGAGAATGATAGTCTACTCCAAAAGTTGAAGAGAAAAATTAATCGTAAAAGCATAGATCATTTAATTGAAATGGATGTGGAAAAATTGAGAGATTATGCTAAACAACCCATAAATATTATGAAGAGAGCATTGAATAAAAATTCTACAAAAATAATGAAACAATTTGAGAATCTTGGTACACTTGAAAAAACTCAATTTTTATCAATTACACTTCTTAAAGATGAGTTAAAAGAGCCATTAAAATTATTGGGTGCAGATGGAAGTTTTAAAAAGTTAAAATCATGTAACGTACAAAAAAATATTGTTGACAATGTCAAGGAAGGTTTGCATTCCATTGGAAAAATAACTAGATCTACAGATAGGTCCATTTGAAGAAGAGTGATACTAGCATCTATTTTAAATAAAAACATGTCCCAACGAAGACAAATTTCTTCACTTTCATCTCAGATCGGGTATAGTAGGAAGACAATGACACATTATTTGAAAATAAGAATCAATTTGGATAATAATACATTGGAAGGTAATTAGGCACTAATGTGTAGAGCTCCTCAGTCTGATAGGATTAATGAAACAGGTAGGAACTTAGTTACGTCATTTTGGATTGATCATACTCATCCTTCACCAAATACAAGAGACATTATCAAGAAGAGGACTGGGCCTAAGGAATATTTACAACACACAAAACATTGGTTGGACACCACACAACATGAATTGTATCTCTCATCTTGTAACTCAAATCCTGATATTAAGATTTGACAAACAATGTTTGGAAGATTAAAGCCATTTTTTGTAAAGATAAATAATTCTTTTGAAACTTGTTGTTGTTGATATCATATTGAATTCAATCTCTACTATCAAGGGTTTAGAAAGATGATAGAAGAAAGTGGTGGTTCTCAAAATGATTTTCCTAAATGTCCCAGCCAATTCATAGCATCAATCTTATGTAATAAATCAATTGATCATGAAAAACTTGAAATAGATTACATAAGAGGAACTTGTCAAACATGTGGGGATTTGGCTAAATTTCCTTTGAGACTTGAAGATACTGACATGATGAGGATGATAAAATGTAAGAGATACAAGTACATAAAGTCTGAAACAAAAGTCGAGAAAGAATCAACAAAGTTGGAATATGTAGAAGACGAGGTACCTATTGCAACATTTATGGAGAATTTTTGTAAACTGATTCAACCATACATACATCATGTTTTTTTTGCTAAATGGCAGGCAGAACAATTCCAAATACAAAAAGAAACTTTTCCAGTTGGAACAATTTTATTGGTTGTTGATTTTGTAGAGAACTACTCCTTTGTTTCTCAAAAACAACTTGAAGCAGAATACTACTATACAGAGCAGGTCACTATCATGGTGCATGTGTCTTATTGACATGCACAATTAGGTTTGGATGGTGTTGAAAGTACATATCAAGCACGAGTCATAAAGAAAGAATATCACTTTTACATTAGTGATGATAAAGAGCATGAAATAAATTTTGTCGAGCATTTCTTTAAGACATTTTTTGGATATTTAGAAAATGAAGGCATCAAAATTGAAAAGCATTTTATTTGGTCAGATGGATGTGCAGCACAATTTAAATCAGCAAAGCCATTTTACGCACTATGTAGATATCATCGATACCAAAAGATACCACATATCTGGAGTTTATTTGAGAGTGGACATGGAAAGGGAGAGCATGATGGTGTAAGAGCTTGTATCAAATGTGCTTTAAGAAAGTATCAATTGGACTATCAGAAATATCGTATAAATAATGCTCATAATGTAGTTGAGTGGAGCAAGATGCATTTTGTGGTGCCAAATCATGATAACACATCATCATGATTAGATCAAGTCATACCCTTCTGAGTATTCTGGGAGATAATAGGTATTAATTCTCAACATCACTTGTTGTCTAGTTATAATTTATGTATGTGTGCTTTAAATTTATTGATCATTGTTTGAGTTAACTTATATATGTGTGCATTATATATATACATGATTTTAACTTGTCTTCAATTTTTACACGTGTCTCTCTATTTTTCAGGTGTTGATAGAAGATCAATCCATGGATGCAAGAGAGTAGACAAAAAAAGCTCCTTGCATTCAGTTATGAGTATGGATAGTAATTTGTGGTCATTTTACACTAGAGATTATTCATGCTTTTGTTATGACTGCATTTCTAAAAACTATGATGAATGTATCAACCAAAAATGTGGATACAATAGTGAATGGAATTTGGTTCCACTAGATGTTACAAACACAAATGATGAAGTTCAAGATGAAAGCTTTGACGACATTCCATTTATTTCTATAGATTATGACCATATTTTAGGTTTGATCAAAATTGATACGTGTGTGTTTATGTACATGTTTAAGAAGGGTTCATAAACTTAATTCATAAATAAATTTTGTTTAATTTATATTTACAAAACTCATATTAAAAGTTCCCTTTAAATGCAGGACATATTTTTGTAGTAGTAGTAGAGCTTGGAAATGTGGAAGGTGTTAGTTACTATTTATTACATTGCTGCAAGGAGAGGATGAAGCTAACACAAAATGAAACAAGTGATGAAATTATGTTTCCCATAGGTTCTAGTACTATGTTTAAGTTTCATAGCCTGTATTAAACTTGAGTGAGGTCCAACTTCCAATTTTCTTATACATTTGTTTATATGGTTAATTTCACATCTATTCACACACACACACACACACACACACACACACACACACACACACACATTTAACATTGTTGAACTTGTCTATGTAGGTTCAGTTATTGTGCAAGGAACATATTTGAAGAAAATCAAAATACTTAAACATGGGATTCATTTTGTTGATTATCAACCTAACAATAAGGTTTAATAGTATAGCCATCTTGTAATTTCCATTGTCCTATCTCTTCTTCTTGTGACGGGATGTGGCATTCATAAGTGGAGATTTGATACTGACAACCATGAGAGAATATTAAATATTAAATTTGAGAGAGAGATGAACCAATTGATGTGGACTAAATCATGCATGAAATATGATTTGTACTAAACTTTTCACAGGTGAGACCAGAGGTTTTCTTAGATTAGAATTCTTTCCTACTAGTGCCCATAGTGAATGGAGCTTGAATTGAATTAAAAATTTATAATATAAATCTAAAAAATGTCTTACAAGTGGATATGATATATTAATTATCTACCTGAATATGAAGTACTCTAACTTTGGAATATGAATGTGTGTACATTGAATTTTCATGTGTTACATTAGGACATGCATGTTTTAAATATAAAATCTACTTGAAGTACAACAACATTAAATGAAAAGTATGTGCACAACTATTATCAAATGTACATTTAAATATAAGTAAGATTCAATCAAACATCTAGGGATCTCGATTATATAGCTCACATGTGTCAAATTTACATCATTCATAACTTTCATAAACATACATACAATCAAACACATGTACATATAAATTTAAAACATAAAATTTATATATAATCCAACATGTACACATGTAAATTTAAATTAAACACATATATGTAATCTATTGAAAATGTACATTTATAAATCTGAAATCACATGAAATCATGAAGAATAAAACATGTATACAAGTTCATCACACATGCACACGTATCTAGAGTGAAAGTATATATATAACATGCATGAAACATCAATCATGTGTAGATCAAGTACTGTAAATATGAAACATATGGATCAATCATGTGTCAAACATTCTATAAAAAGGGTCTAGAAATGAAATATAACATCAAACACATCAATCGGTCCTGTAGAGTCTAGAAATGAAATATAGTTCATCAAACACATGTGAATATATATGTAATATGAAATATGTCTAGATCAAATATGAAAGTGCCTAGGACTCATCATGATGACTCCTCACTAAGTGGTCAGACCCATAGTGACTATCATGCTATGAAGGATGTACAGATCCCTACAAAGAAATAGATATATAAATTAATATATAAACATTGTACACATCTTAAGTTTGATTTAAAATATTGTACAAGAAAATATGTTATAAAGTGTGTACACAGATAATAAATTAAAAACTCACCTGTCCACTATTGATGTCATCATGGAGTGAGTCTCGACAATGTACACGATCAGTGCTCAAAGGAGTAACAAGAGGCATATCCTAGTAGATAAAAAATATATACATATACATATACATATATACATATATACATATATACATATACATATACATACGTACATACATACATACATACATACATACATACATACATACATACATACATACATACATACATACATAGATATATATATATATATATATATATATATATATATATTGATTGATTGAAACTTTGAAAATAAGTTTAAGTTAAATTGTAACATTAAATACATATATAATATTATTTATACCTATGTAGGTGGTGGAAACTGATAGTACTCATATTCCCCAGCCTCAATCATATTAACGAAGGTATCAAGATTTTGTTGCGTCTAGTCAAGCTCAACTATGCATCTGCAACATGAGTAGACCACACACACCTCTCTAATGATAAATGCAATGGAATAACCAAATGAGATGGCATGGAAGTTGTATCATCATGTGTCCGCAAATCTAGATAACCTATAGTGGTCATGCTGAACTCAACATCGTTAAGGCCAACATCAAAGAACTGATTCCCTGCACTGACTGAAGGGTCTGTATGTTGTGCCTCTCCCTGTGCAACAATAGAGTGGTCAGTAGGTGGATCCTCATGAGCACTACCACTACGACCATGGTCTAGGTGAGAAGGATGTGGCTGAGCATATCTAACCATACCCACATGAGATCTAACTTCTAATATGGGGATATCATACTCTGCTCCTATAAATGCATATGTATCCAATAGATCCTCAGTCAAACTAGTCAATGTGACACGTGTCATCTCTCCTATAAGTCACTCTAGGCTAGAAAGTGAAGGGATGCCTGCTGTACTATACATGTCATGTGCGGTCCTACTAGAGGGTACTCCACCTGATGATTTGGAGTGTCATCGAGATATTAGGTACTGACCAACCTGATCACTAGATATGGATGTGATAGCTGTTGTAATGTCCCCACACTATCAATCACAACTCGAAGCTAGGTGCTACAAATTACATCATCTGCAAAAGGACCCAATGAAGGAGCTATAGCAGGTGCCCTCTGACCAACAATGGCCCTATGTATTGGCCTCCGTTGACCAACTTAATGAAAAGAATCTCTATCAGCAAGTCTTCCATGCTCCTATCATAGATGTGTTGGAAAATCAGTGTAATTAACAACCCTCCGTAAATGAACCTCAGCAAAAATCTGCTATGCAAAATACAATGAAATTTGGTTGTTATTTAGATAACGACCATGGGCAACTAGAAATTATGGGTATATCAAGTTGATATAGCAGGATCCTGACACCTGGTAACTTGATATCCCTTCACATAATTTAAATTTTCATAAGATGGGAAAGCTTCTCTTTTCAGGTCACTTTAGGCATTAAAGCCTGTACCTCCTTAAGAGAAAGACCAGAGCCAACCTCTTGTCTCTTCCTCTCAAGTATGACCTCTATAACATCTGGGGCATAGAGAGTGGTACCATAAATGTAATCCCTAATTCTAATCAAGCTAGTAATGATGGATTGACATGTGCTCTTATAGACACTAGAGCTAGTCGAATTATTTATGGATTTTTGCAACTGTTCAATTTCTTTATTAGTGCATGCAAATAGTTCCGCGGGGGGAATCAGTGCATCTACCATGTTTGATGTGCAATAATATGTCTGATAGATAGAATATGTATACCTGAAATATTTTATTTACTATCAAATAAAGTCTACATATATGTACGCTTTCCTAATTTAATTGAAAATAAAATTAAAATATGCACATTTTGCTACATTATTTCAAACTAAAATCAATTACATAAATTATATTTAAATGTAAATAAATGTATACTATACATATGTACACACACATGTACAGGTGCATATAAACATGTACACATACATTTATATGTGTATATATACATACACATGCATATATATACACATGTATATATAATATGACATGTACACATGTACATGTATGTATGACATATATACATGTCACACACACACACACACATATATATACATGACATATATATCTCTCTCTCTATATATATGCATGTGGCATATATATATATATATATGTCATATATGCCACATATGTATGTATATATATATGACATGTATACATACATACATATGTGTACATACGCATGTACATATACATATGTACATGTGTATGTACACATATGTATGTATGTATACATGTCATATATATACATACATATGTGGCATATATATATATATGTCATGTATATATATATAACACATATACATGACATATATATATCTCTTTCTCTCTCTATATATATACATGACATCTCTCTCTCTCTCTATATATATACATGACATATATATATATCTCTCTATATATATATGCATGTGGCATAGATAGATAGATACACACACACACAAACACACACACATATACATATACATATACATATACATATATATATACATATACATATATATATATATATATATATATATATATATATATATATATATATATATATATATATATATATATATATATATATATATATATATATATATATATATATATATGCCACATATGTATGTATATATCTATATATATATAGATATATACATTCATATGTGGCATATATATATATATATATATATATATATATATATATATATATATATATATATATATATATATATCTATATATATATATATATAATGGGTAAAAGTACAAACCTGTGTCACACTTTTATAAAGGAAAAATATGACAACATTCAAAATTTTCAACTTTAACGACATAAAAGTGGCATTTGTGTTTAGAATTTGAAGATGATGTAAAATTTGATGAAGTTTATGCTTATAATTTTTTTTAAAAAAATTTGAACAAAAATTGACATAGTTTTTGATGAAGGGTGCTCCCCTTAATACCACAAACACATAACAGAAACAGAGAAACCACAACAATATGCAAGAACAGAAAATTGGCTTCTTATTATCTCCACAAATGTGGAATTACAAACTTTTAGAATTAGAATATGCAAAGCCACATGGGCATTCCCTTACAATATTCTATAGGATAAAGCCTCGAATCAATACCCAGATCTACTACCCAGAACTATTCTGAACTGCCTAAGACAATAATACAGCCTTCCTTATATAGGCAATTTTTCACCGCCTGGGAAGGTTCCAAAATTTTAGCCAATAAGGCCGACCAAACTTAGAATTATTTTATTTTACATTTCATTACATCATAGTCGGCTCAAGATAACCTTTGAAACCCGAACAGAAATTTTGAAGAAAATTATTTTTTGCCATTTCAGGTGGCCCAACTTTCGAAGACCATAAGTCATCACCAGTTGACCCGATCGACTATTATAACCCCATTTCGGAAATGCCACGAAGCGCTCTACAGGCTTGACTGGTGCAAGCACCTGTCACCCAAATTTTTGACCTCATCCGGGGCCTCTAAAGCCTTCAAAACTGAGTTCAAAGTTTCTGTACCCTGCTGCCAATACCAAAAATCTTCAATATCTTCCAATATACACTTGATCTGGCAATGAAACTTTACTGGCAGACTTATATGACCAAAATGAACCTCCAAGAAAGAAATCAAATCATTCTGAGCACATACAAAAATTACCAAAAATAGTAACTTTCCATAAATAGCATCTCTGCACAAAATAACCCTTATTGAATATAAAAACATAAATATTTTTGGGTGATGCAAGATTGCTCTTACACCCAGGATGCTCCTACATCAGACACCCGGGGTAATTTGAGAAGTGACCCTGTCACGACTCAGGTGTGTAGAGGAAAACCAAGACGGTTAACCTCCTCCTTTGTTAGCCATGATGAATCTTCAACAGGTCATCCTTTCCACTTGACCAGATATTCTTCATATGTCTCGTTCCTTGTGCTTCTGCCAACACGACTATCCAGTATATCTTCAATCTCCTTAATGTCTGAACTAGTTGCTGGAATACTCCACTGTGCTACTGTGATCTCATCTTCAACACCTCCTTCATGATACTCTGTCAGTTTTGAAATGTTAAACATTGGTGAAATATTTAGCTTAGTAGGCAATTCTACCTCATATGCGTTTTCTGAATCATGTTTCTTCAATATCCTGCATGGTCCAAACTTCTTCATTTTCAGCTTGTTATATGTACCAACTGGAAACCGCTCCTTCCACAAATGAACCATGACTTCATCACTGACCTGAAATTCCTTATACCTCCTTTTCTCATCTGCCTTAGCCTTATACTGTGCATTCATCTTGGTAATATGCTTCCTCACCTCCCCATGGATGTTCTTCAAGTGTTCTGTAAAATCCTCAGCTTCAGCACTACTTATTTCTCCTTTATCTATCTTCCTCAATTCAGATGCATTTCTTGGACTACATCCATATACAATCTAGAATGGTGATTTACCAGTGCTCCTGTTGACAGGATTATTGTATGCAAATTCTGCCTGTGGTAAAATCAAATCCCATCCCGTTGGCTTATCTCCAACCAAACATCTCAGCAAATTTCTCAAACTCCTATTCACCACCTCTGTCTGTCCATCAGTCTGTGGATGATGTGATGAACTGAACTTCAAATCTGTCTTCAACTTCTTCCACAATGTACGCCAGAAATATCCAACAAACTTAGTGTCCCGATCTGAAACTATTATCTTTGGTAAACCATGAAGTCTCACTACTTCTCTGAAAAACAATTCTGCTACATGAACAGCATCATTAGTCTTCTTGCAGGGAATGAAATGTGCCATCTTTGAAAATCTGTCAACCACCACAAAAATTGAATCATGCCCCCGCTGAGTCCTTGGTAAACCAAGAACAAAGTCCATGCTGATATCCTCCCAAGGCTTCTCTGGTACAAGTAATGGCTGTTACAATCCTGTATTTTGCTTCACTCCTTTTGCCATCTGACATACTCTGCAACTCTGTACAAACTTCTTCACATCTTGCTGCAACTGCGGCCAATAATAATTCTCACTAACCAAACCAACGGTTTTATCACGACCAAAATGTCTAGCCAATCCTCCACTATGCTTCTCCTTGATGAGATTCTCCCTCATAGAACTTCGTGGAATGCACAACTGACTCCCTCTAAATAGCATATCATCCTGGATGATGAAATCCAACCATTTCGTCCTGTCTAGAGTAACAGGTTCTGTACAAGCTTTCCAAGCTTCACCAAAATCAGGATCCTCTGGATACAAATTTTTGAGTTCCTTGAACCCAACCACTTCAATCTGCATTTCTTTCAGCAATAGTTGCCTTTTGCTAAGAGCATCTGCAACCCTATTAGACTTTCCACTCCTATGTTTCAAAACAAATGTATAACTCTGCAAAAACTCAACCCATTTCAAATGCCTTTGATTCAACTTTCCTTGACTATTCAAATATTGCAAAGCTTGATGATCAGTATACAAAACAAACTCCTTAGGAAGCAGATAATGTCTCCACTTCTTTAATGCCTGAACTATAGCATAAAATTCCTGATCATAAACAAAATACTTCCTCTTGGCATCATTTAACTTCTCACTGAAATACGCAACAGGTTTACCTTCTTGGCTCATAACAGCTCCTATTGCAGTACCACTAGCATCACAATCTACTTGAAACACTTTATTAAAATCTAGAAGTGCTAAAATAGGTTGTTCTGTAACTTTTTGTTTCAATAATTGAAAACTCTGTTCTGCCCCATTAGTCCACTTAAACTCTTTTCTATCCCCTCTCATTGTTTCAGTCAAGGGTCCACAAATACTGCTAAAATTTCGGATAAACTTTCTGTAAAAGCTAGCCAAACCATGAAAAGATCTTACCTCAGTAGCACTCCTTGGAGTAGGCCATTCAAGGATAGCCTGTACCTTCTCTAGGTCCATTTTTAGACCTTCTGCTGAAACTACAAATCCCAAATACACTAACTCTTTCTTCACAAAACTGCACTTCTTCAAATTAATCAACAATTTCTCTTCTCTCATCTTCTCAAATACCATACGAATATGCATCATATGCTCCTCCAATGTCTTACTAAAGATCAAAATATCATCTAGGTAAACAATGACAAACTTACCCAGAAATTCTTTCAGAACCTCGTTCATGAGCCGCATGAAAGTGCTCGGTGCATTGGTTAGCCCAAAAGGCATGACTAACCACTCATACAGTCCTTCGTTTGTCTTGAAGGTAGTCTTCCATTCATCTCCTTCTCTAATCCGAATCTGATGATATCCACTTTTTAGATCTATCTTTGAAAAATACACAGCTCCACTCAAACAGTCCATAATATCATCCATTCGTGGCAATGGAAACCTGTACTTGATTGTGATCTTGTTTATTGCCCTAGAATCTATACACATCCTCCATTCTCCATTCTTCTTTGGTGCTAATACCGCTGGTACAACACAGGGACTCAGACTCTCACGGATCAATCCTTTCTGTAACAACGCATGTACTTGTCTGTTCAACTCCTCACTTTCTGCAGGTGTCATTTTTGTGTGCTGCCTTGTTCGGCAAACTCGCTCCTGGGATCAAGTCCATCTGATGGCTGATCTTCCTGACTGGTGGTAATCCATTAGGCATGTTATCAGATACAATATCTTAAAACTCATTCAACAAATCTGCAACTTCTACAGGAACATCTTCTACTTCCTCTTTACCAGCTTTTGGAATTAAAGAAAAACATACATGCTCATGCCTCATACCATCTAGGAAATTTCTTCCATCAACAAAAGTTATCCTTGCAGTACCACATACCTTTTCTTCAGTCTCCTTCAATGGTTTTAGCTTATGTCACACTCCATCCTTTGTCAGGGAATAGGTATTTGCACGACCATCATGTACAGCACATCTATCAAACTGCCATGGTCTACCCAACAACATATGACATGCATCCATAGATATGATATCACACAATACCTCATCTTGGTATCTGCCGATCTTGGACTTTACCAGGCACTGTTCACTGACCATGACCTTGTGGTCATCCTGCACCCAGGCAATCCGATATGGATGTGGGTGTTTCTATCTCTTGAGCTTCAACTTTGTCACCATCTCTTCTGACACCAAATTGTCAGTGCTTCCACTATCGATAATCACATCACAACATTTACCCTCACACTTGCATCTAGTGCGAAACAGGCTCCTCCTTTGTTCAGGTTCATTCTCACCACTCAGCAAGACTCTTCTATTAATTAGCGTTTCTCCTCTTTCAGCATCTTCAGAATTTGATGATCTAGCATCTTCATCGACATGCGCAACTCTGGCCTGGCCTTCATTTCTCCTATCTGTTCTGCCTTGGCGCTGAGGACATTCAAATGCCCTGTGACCTTCTTCTCCACAGTGAAAACATGTTCCACGGAAGCCACCTCTTCCAGATCCTTGTCCTCTTCCTCTTCCTCTTTGATCTCTATTATTCTGATCCTGGAAGCGATTGAAATTATTTCCTCGCTGATTCTGACTGCTACTGGCCTCATCCTTCTTTTTCAAATCTTCATTTCGGCCACCATATGACCGTCCACCAGATCATCCACCGCGACCTCTTCCGTTTTGTCTGCTCTCAAACTTCTTGTTCAGCGTTTCCTCTACTTTTAGGGCAAACTGGTATGCCTCTTCAATACTATTCATTCGAACCAGATTCAGCTCCTCCTGAATGCTTGGCCTTAACCCATTAAGGTATCGGGCAACTTTCTCCTTATCAGCTTCTGCATGGCCTATTCTGATGAGAAGTCGATAGAACTCCTCTGTATACTCCTGAAAAGATCTTCCTGCTTGCTTCAAACTCTGTATTTTCTTCAGTAGGTCAAGCTCATAATCAACAGGAATGAACTGTCGCTTCAATTTATCCACCATCCGATCCCATCTCGTGATTTTCTCCTTTCCCCTTCTATTTCGCTCCAACTGAATCTCTTGCCACCATATCTTCGCATGACCTTTCAGTCTGGCCTTCGCAAATTTGACCCTATCAGGATCCTCAACATCTTCATACTCAAAATATTCTTCACATTCATTGATCCAGTCGATCAATTCCTCTGGGTTAAGATTTCCAGAAAATGTAGGAACCTCAATCTTAGGTCTTTTTCCAATCTTGAAAATCGCCCGAAAAAGTCTTTCTTCCTCCTGGTTCACAATTTCAACTTCTCCTTCTTGATATTCTTCTTCGGCTTCATCCTCGCTTTCGTCTCTAACATTAAGATTCATTCCTCTACGAATCTTTTCTTGCAATGCTTGTACTTGTCTCTGCAGCTCTCTAACTTCAGGTGTCATAGCACCAGGTCTTCCGCCACGTTCTCTTCGTGGAGGTATTTTCGTGATGCGCGCTGAAACCCTAACCACGGTCTTGGTGCAAACTGCCTCACAGTCGGTGATCTGTTTACACACTCAAGAAAACTTGGCTCTGATACCACTTGATGAAGGGTGCTCCCCTTAATACCACAAACACATAACAGAAACAGAAAAACCACAACAATATGCAAGAACAGAAAATTGGCTTCTTATTATCTCCACAAATGTGGAATTACAAACTTTTAGAATTAGAATATGCAAAGCCACATGGGCATTCCCTTACAATATTCTATAGGACAAAGCCTCGAATCAATACCCAGATCTACTACCCAGAACTATTCTGAACTGCCTAAGACAATAATACAGCCTTCCTTATATAGGCAATTTTTCACCGCCTGGGAAGGTTCCAGAATTTTAGCCAATAAGGCTGACCAAACTTAGAATTATTTTATTTTACATTTCATTACATCATAGTCGGCTCAAGATAACCTTTGAAACCCGAACAGAAATTTTGAAGAAAATTATTTTTCGCCATTTCAGGTGGCCCAACTTCCGAAGACCATAAGTCATCACCAGTTGACCCGATCGGCTATTATAACCCCATTTCGGAAATGCCACGAAGCGCTCTACAGGCTTGACTGGCGCAAGTGCCTGCCACCCAAATTTTTGACCTCATCCGGGGCCTCTAAAGCCTTCAAAACTGAGTTCAAAGTTTCTGTATCCCTGCTGCCAATACCGAAAATCTTCAATATCTTCCAATATACACTTGATCTGGCAATGAAACTTTACTGGCAGACTTATATGACCAAAATGAACTTCCAAGAAAGAAATCAGATCATTCTGAGCACATACGAAAATTACCAAAAATAGTAACTTTCCATAAATAGCAGCTCTGCACAAAATAACCCTTATTGAATATAAAAACATAAATATTTTTGGGTGATGCAAGATTGCTCTTACACCCAGGATGCTCCTGCATCAGTTTTTTAATTTTTGATGTCCATTTTTTTATTGCTGAAATATGCTAAAAATCTAGGGTCTAGTTCGCATTAACAAACTATATGCAAATAATATTTTTTTTCTCTGATTCCATAATATGTTTTAGATGACATGTATAGCTAGTGCTTAAAAAAAGAAAGATTTGATTTTGGTATATATTTTGTCTGTTATAACTATCCAAAGTTGGTGTTACCTGAAATCAATAACTTTTTGTTCACGTCAAATTTTCCCTATCAAATCTACACCATTAAATAAAAATATTATATATTCTTGAAGAGGACTCTCTTCTCTAAAGTTAAATATAAAATTTTAATTTTTCTGACATGATTTGTTATTTTTAATATTTTTTGAATGAGCATGTTCTTAAATGTTAAAATACCTACTTGAAGTATTTTCAACTTATAATATATTATATGAAATCAAAACATGATAAAAATTACATGACCATAATCTTGACTCCGAGCTCTACAAAACTGTGTTTTTAGATTTTACATAAAGGTAAATTTTGATAAAGAAATCAGGTCCAAAAGTGAGAACTTTTGAGAGCCACCTATTTTTGCTTACTTGGCTGCCAAATAGGATTCCACATAGGTCCGGCCGAACCCGGTCCAACCAGACCTAGTTCGGCTGGACCTATTGGTGACGAAACATGGTCCCCTACATGACTAAGCCTCAAAATCTAAATTCTAACAATACGACTAGTTTTTTAAATAAAATCAAATTTTTATAGTTTTTTAATAGTTTTTTAAAATTTATAAATTATTTAAATTTTATTTATAAGAGTTAAGTGGTTTTTATCTTGAATTAAGTGATTTTTAATAGTTTTTTGAAATTTATTAATTATTTTACTTTTATTTGTAAGATTTAAGTGGTTTTTATCTTGAATTAAGTGATTTTTAATAGTTTTTTGAAATTTATTAATGATTTTTATTTTATATTTGGGTATTGCATGTCAAGTTTTGATTTAGTGTTTTCAAGTTAAGTGATTCTTTTCTATTTTTTACATGGGAGTTTACCCGTTTATGGTGTTGCATGCATTGAAACTCTTATTTAGTTTTCTTTATTAAGAGGATTTTGGCTAGTATTCGATGTACAGGTTTATAGATTTTGGCTCTGAGATTGAATTGGAGGATTGTGAAAGCTTTGAAAATTTTTTAGGATTGTTGGATTGTTCTTTGCACAGTTTCTGTCGAGTGGTGGTTTAAGGTAAGGTTTGAAAACCTTTTTTGCAATTATTCTTTGGAAAATATTGTCTTCATTGTGTTTCCAAGATAGGTTGATGATTTTGGAGTGACTGTATTTTTTTTCATTGTCCTTGAAATTTTTTACAAGATTAGATTGTTGTGATTTTGTGAATGATAAATATGTATATATATTTTGGTTTCTTATGAGCATGAACTTTTATACAAATGTGTGAGTTTTTCCAGTTAAGTGATTTTTTTATATTTTTCAATCTAAACAGTTTTTGCAATGGGCAATAAAATGAATAGATTAAGAAAATATGATCAAATAAAAGATGACAAAAAATATCATACAAAACATAATCAAGAACAACCTGTTGAAGTTCAGGAAGAACCTATTGATATTCAAGAAGATGCAATTCAAGCAGGGGAACAAATTGGTAGCTCTAGAGGTGGAAATGTATCTTTTGGTATGGGCAATTTGATAGAGATGGATGAGGATCCACTTTTCAGTCAAATTTCATCTGAATAAATGTTATCTGAAAGTATAATTAAAAATCATTGCAAAAAACTTTGGGATGAATATTTTGAAAATAAAAGTATGGCTGCAAAAGCTCAATTATTGGTTAGGTTATTCAGGAAAAAAGAAATGACTCCTATTTTGGAGTTGTTGGGTGTTGTCAACAAGAAAAACTCAGGAGACAATGTAAATTGAACAATAGTTCAAAATTTACAAGATGCATTGAACAACATTAATAACTCAAGTCGAGGAGCTGATTTAAGTGCTGCACGTAGAGTAATTATGACTACTTTATCTAGTAGGAGGTTGACACAGAGAAAACAAGTGCATACAATTTTTGATTTACTGAATGTATCTAGAAGAACTATTCAAAGATATATCAGGAAGAGAAATATGTTAGATGAAAGCATTGAAAAAAATTGGGTAAATATTTGTAGGCTTCCTCGAAAAGACATAATTTCTGAAGATGCAAAAAAATTGGTCATTGAATAGTGGACTGCTCACTCGTGTTTCTTCTAATAGAAGGGATACAATACAGATGAAAGATGAAGATACTGGTATGAAAACTACACATCCAAAACATTTTATAGATACAACACAAAGTGAATTATTTGAAGCATTCAAGAAAGAATTTTTAGATGTGAAAATATGTCAAAGAATGTTTGAGAGGTTGTGCCCTTGCTTTGTACGCATAAATAAGGTTTGTGAAACTTATTTTTGTTGAAATCATGTTGAGTTTCATCTATACTTGCAATCATATAAAAAAGTTATGGAAGTTCTTGATTCAAATATGGTCATCCCTGGAAGTACGACACAATTTGTGAAGTCTATTTTATGTGATAAATTAGAAAATTCTAATGAGTTCAAAGTAAAATGTATAAAGAATGCATGCAATCATTGTGGAGATTTGCATAAATTTCCATTAAAAATTGTGAATATGAATGTTTCAACACCAGTTTTGTGGAAAAGATTTGAATATGAGACATATCGAACAAAGAGCAGAGATGAATCCAAATGAACACATTATCATCAAGGAGGTTCATTTTTATATCAATGATGGTAAGGTTCATGATAGGAGCTATGTGCCTCATTGTTTTGCAATGTTTTTTTGAAGATATTGTGAATTGCGGGGTAAAGGCTTCACAACACTAGATTTGGTCTGATGGTTGTGCAGGTATGTGTATTGATCTACTTCAATTTATTTTCATTATCATTTAATTATTTGTTAAATTATTAAAGGATGATATGTATGTATGCATGTACAACTTAATTTTGTAGGACAATTTAAATCTACAAAAGCCTTTAATTGGCTAGCCATGCAACATGCTAGATGTAATGTTAAGTTTTTGTGGAACTTGTTTGAAAGTGGACATGGAAAATGAGAGCATGATGGAGCAGGAGCATGTGTGAAGCGTGCACTTCGCCAACATGAACTTGCAGGTACAAATGGTGTTCAATAGTTAAATATATAAATAATATATAAATTTTAAATAATATAATTTTAGCTTAGATCCATTTTCTTTAAACTGATAATTTAGAAATGTACAGGTAACATAATAGAGAATTCAAAAAAAATTGCTGAATGGTGCCAAAGTCATTTTTCTCCTCGGGACACCAAATACAACAAACGTTATTTTTGGGAAGTGAAAGGTAATTTATATTTTGTTGTAAAATTTTAAATTTTAAATTTTGATTTCGTGTTCATGTCTATCTTTTCATAATTGTTGATCTAAAAATGTGCAACTTTCATTTCATATTTGTAATAGATATAGACCGATCTAATCCTTACAATTGTCAAAGAATTGTTGGTATTAGAAGTTTACATCAATTCATCACTACAAGACAACACAAACCTCTTTTGATTCAAGTAAGAGAAAAATTATGTTTTTGTGCTCATTGCATTGAGGACAATCCATTGAGTCAATGTGAGAATATTGCAAATGGATATGTTTCACGATGGGATATGAAGGAGTTAATGAGAATGCCTCCTTATGAAGATGATGACATTAACATAAACATTCATGATCCTATATATTCAACTGATTATGAGCGTGTTTCTGATTTAGTTGTTACAGGTGCGTGCACATACATGTTCTTTTATTTAATTTTAATTTATCGTATAAGTGATGTTTAATTTTAATAGAATCCATTTGTATAGGTAATATTTTTGCTGTAGTTGTGGATCCTAACAATGTAGAAAGTATAGATTATTATCTACTAAGATGCACGAAAGAAAAATACAAGTTGACATAACAAACTATAGATGATGATGAACAGACATATCCAACTGGTTCAGTTGTTATTGAAGGAACCTATTATCAGCAAATAAAGGTCAACAGAAATGGTGTTCAATTTATTGAATACATGTCTGACAAAAAAGTTCTACAATACAGTCACTTGGTTATAGCAAAAAAGTTACAATTCGAGGCATTGCAAAAAAGAGGATGTGGCAATCAAAAGTGGAGGTTGTCTATTGAAGAACATGACATTTTTTCAGAGATAATAAAAGATAGAGAGGATCCAGACTATATGTATGAGGAGCTTTAGAATTCTATAAGCTTCAGAATAAACTTCCTTTTGTAGCTCTTGTACTTTCATATTTAAACTCTATAGTTTGAAGTTTCATGTTTGAACTCATATATATTGTATGTTTTTATATATGTATGTTAGTTAATTAATTGTATGCTTTGATTAATGTGTTAGTTAATTAAATCTATGCTTTGATTAATGTTTTTGGTAATTATGCTTTAGTTAATTGTGATAGTTACTTAAAATTAATTATATGCTTTCATGCATTACCTCCCCTTAATTATGTTAGTTAGATTACTTAATTATGTTAGTTAAATTAATTAATTATGTTGGTTACCTACTTAATTAATTGTCCTAATTGTTAGTCTGTTAATTATGTTAGTTAGATTATTTAATTATGTTAGGTACTTAATCAATTGGTAATTGTTAGTTAATTAGTTACTTAATTAATGTATGATTTGATTAATTACCTCCCCTTAAGACATTATTTAGTTAGTTAATTATGTTAGTTAAATTACTTAATTATTCTAGTTAATTATGTTAGTTACCTACTTAATTAATTAGATTACTTAATTATGTTAGCTCCCTAATTATGTTAGCTAGTTAGATTACCTAATTATGTTAGTTAGATTACTTAATTGTTAGAAATATTTAAAATAACATTACTACACGTCATAACATAGTGTATACATAGCACATGTATAAAAATAAGTCTAAAAGATGAAATAACACACAAACATATAACATATAACATGTATAAAATATGTAACATGTAATGTAACATGTATAAAATAAGAAATGACACACAACCATATACCATGTACATATATGAAATGACTAAAATAACTACATGTATAAAATGTCTAAAATGAAATATCTATGAAATTTCTAAAATGAAATATCTATGAAATGTCACATGAAATATCTAAAATAACATGGTCACTCAACTAGGGCCATGTCTTGATCCATGACCTGATGTCTGTGCACCTCCTCCTGATGTCTGTGTATAATAAAAAAAATATGTCATGCATACATACATGTATAATAAATTTTAAATACGTATGATCATAGAAAAATTAATTTTTTGAACAAACATCTCAATGTACTTATGTATCATGATGGATAGGATCGCGTGGAGTCTCTAAATCTCCATATGGTGTAGCCTTGTTGATAACCTCCTGGAGTACACATATATATAACATATATTAATCAAATTTCAAATATGTGTAATTTTTTTAAATAAATAAAAACTAAATTAAATTATAAATATACCATAACGGCCTCTAATGCTCTCTCGAAAGTGCTCAAACTTGACAACTCTAATGATATAGCCACAGGATCAATCTGGTCATCTGTAAGCAATGTACTAAAAAGTTGATGACCTAGACATTATGAAGTGGCCTGCATGGTCTGATGATGAGCTGTATGTGGTGTCATTTGTGGAGGAGCTATTGGTGGTGGTGTATTCATCTGAGGACTTGTTGGTGGTGCAGTCTATTGCGGAGGAGCTATCGGTGGTGCAGTTTGCTGAGAACTTGATCTAGTACTAATATAGGTCCTGACAAATGATGAAACCTCCCTGAGTGAAATCCCACCGAGCATCTGTATGGTCTGATATGAACATAGTAGATCACTCAATAATAATGCACTTGTACATTGTAAATCATCCATATCTGATATAGCTGCAACCTCTAGGGGACATGGTATGTCAACTATATCATATAGATCGCCACTCAAGGATGCATCTTGTGTAGGTGGAGGAATGCTGGAATGAGAACATAACATGTATCTACGCACATGATCAGATGACATCTCATGAACCTATGTGGTGATACTCACTATACTGGAATAAATGTTCCTCCTCATCTTGTCATCTGCCACACTCGCTCCTGCCATTTCCAAACCTTTTGGTACTACCAAAAGGTTTGGACCCACCCTTGCCTGCTTATTAGTGGGCCCAGGGGCATCAGGCACTCTGAACCTATCAGATAATCTCCTTTCCCCTACCATACATAATTAGGAAAATCTATATAATCAACATCAAGGTGCAAATGAAATTTTGCAAATAATTGTTTGCAGAAATATAATGGCAGCTCATCCTTCTATGGCCACCTGTGTTGAGCAGACAACCATCGAGGATATATAAATGGTCCCACCAGGTCATCCTCACATCTCGTGACCATGTACCCTCTCACCTTACTCATGTCTCAATAATGAGGAAACATGCCCTTCACCATAAGGGTGGAAACAACTATATCGACTTCATTGTACTTCACAATGCCAGTAACACTGCGAGACAAAGAAGTATAGAATCTATCAATGCTAATGGTATCATACAAGTTTTATGATTCAACTATGTGAATCATACGTAACAAATAATCTCTAATAATGCCCACCCTATCCCTATTAGGAATGGTGGTGGATGAAGCTAAAGTTTGATCCAAAACATGTAATGCTCGTCTCAATCAATCAATAGTATCTACAAATAGCTTCTCTCTAGCCTCTGTTGTACCAGCTAATCTATGAGAGGAGTGACCACTACCACTACCACTACCACTACCACCCCCCAGGAACACTAGGCTCTCTTGAATCTACTGATCCTCTACCCGATGCCATGTAATAGATAAACAAGAATATATCTAGATCTCTGCACATGTACATACAAATTTAAGAAACATACATGTTACAAATTTAAGATCATCTAGTTTGAAAATTATATATATATATACACACACACACACACACACACACACACACACACACGTACATACAAATTTAAGAAACATACATATTACAAATTTAAGATCATCTAGTTTAAAATTGAAATATATATATACATGTACATACAAATTTAAGAAACATACATGTTACATGCATAGATGTTACAAATTTAAACGTACATACATGAACTACAAATTTAAGATCATCTAGTTTAAAAATGAAATCTACATATACATGTACATACAAATTTAATAAACATATTAATCCTATTAATTCTTATTAATCATGTTACCTATATTAATTTATCATATTAGTCACATGCTAAGTATTAATTAGTTTTAATTGGTCAATTAATAGGTCCTAATTGGTCAAGTATTAGTCAGATGTTAGGTCTTAATTGGTAGGACTATTAGGTCTTGGTAGGTCATATTGGACATAGTTGGTCAAGTATATAGGTTCTATTAGTTCTTAAGGGTGGACTGTTAGGTCTTATTAAAGTAGGCATTAGGTCTTATTAGGTCATATTAATCAGTTTAGGTGTTATTAGTCATATTAGTCACACATTAAGTCTTAATTGTTAAATATTAGTCACCTGTTAGGTCTTAATTGGTTAGGTATTAGATCTTAATTGGTTTAGATAGAATTTTTGTTTATGTTAGTTTCTACTGTTAGAGTTTAATAGGTCTTAATTAGTTTCTAAATTTTTTGTTTATGTTGTTTATGTCGTATTAATCCTATTAATTCTTAAGGGGTCATATTAATCGTGTTACCTGGACCTTAATTGGTCATATTAGTCACATGTTAAGTCTTAATTAGTCTTAATTGGTCAATTAATAAGTCCTAATTGGTCAAGTATTAGTCACATGTTAGGTCTTAATTGGTAGGACTATTAGGTCTTAATAGGTCAAGTATAGGTCCTATTAGTTCTTAAGGGTGGACTATTAGGTCTTATTAATAGGTATTAGGTCTTATTAGGTAATATTAATCAATTTAGGTGTTATTAGTCATATTAGTCACATGTTAAAAGTCTTAATTGCTCAATTAATAGGTCCTAATTGGTCAAATATTAGTCACTTGTTAGGTCTTAATTGGTTAGGTATTATGTCTTAATTGGTTTCTAGAATTTTTGTTTATGTTAGTTTCTAGTGTTAGAGTTTAATAGGAAATATTAATCATGTTAAGAGTCCTATTAGATGTTAAGGGTCTTATTATGTTTTATTAGATCTTAAAAGGTCCTATTATGTCTTGTTAATTTCATGTTAGGTCTTAATTGGTCAGAGAGAGTTAATGTTAGTTTCTACTATTAGAGTTTATGTTGCTTCATCTTCTAGTTTCATGTTGGTTTAATGTTAAGGTTCAGGTGTACGTTTCATATTAGTGTTTATTTTTTAATTATGTTAAAGGATCTTTTTTTAAATTAAGTTTCTGGTTAGAGTTCATGTTTATTTAATGTTAAGATTTTTAAGTTGATTTGAATGTTTTAATATCATGTTTCTAATAATTTATATATATTTTCCTAATGTTTTGTAACATTTTAAAACATATCTAATAAAACTAAATTAATTAAATAACTAACACATTTTATTAACTGAAAAAAATATTATATTAATTAAAAAAATAAATCTACATAAAATCATATTATTTAATATCTACAATTAAAAATAATAAAAATACATAAACAAAAACAACTATTAAATTAAAACATTTTTATTTCAATTACACTTATCTTTAATATTAATTAAACAAAACAACTATTACATAAAAATTTTCAATTAAATTACAACTATTTAATATTAAATTTTAAAAAATAACTTAAAAAATATTTAAAAACATTAAAATAAAAATAAAAATAAAAAATTGCCCACCTCTTTTGGCCAGGGGATAGACTAGGGGGGGGGGGGGGGGAGAGAGAGAGAGAGATTAGCTCACTTAGCTCTCCGCAATTTATGAAAGTTGCTCAAACCAAATGAGCCGCGCGGTCGGTTTGTTTTACTTATATAGATTTTGGGGGTTCAGTCGGACCCCTTCCAGTTGGAACCCGTTCAGCTGAACCCCCCATGCCATATAGACACCATTTGGTGCCTCGTGCATGCCACATGGGTCCGGGAGAACCTGGTCCGGCCTGACCCCCTAAGTTTGTCCTCTATTGTGACAGACTTTTGTACTTTTACCCATATGACATGTATACATATATACATATGTGTACATACACATATACATATGTATGACATGTATACATGTCATATATATATATATATATATATATATATATATATATATATATATATATATATATATATATATATATATATATATATATATATATATATATATATATATATATATGTCACATGCATATATATAGAGAGAGGGATATATATGTCATGTATATATATATATATATATCTATATATATACATGACATCTCTCTCTCTCTCTCTATATATATATATATATGACTTGTATACATGTCATACATATGTACATCTGTATGTACACAATATGTATGTATGTATGTATACATGTCATATATATATATACATACATATGTGGCATATATGACATATATATATATATGTGTGTGTGTGTGTGTGTGTGTGTGTGTGTGTGTGTGTATGGCATATATATAGTAAATATATGGCATATATATACATATGACATATATATATATGGCATATACATATGGCATATATATATGCCATATATACATATGTGTACATATGTGGCATATGGCATATATGTGCACATATGTACATGTATACATATACATTATATACATGTATATAAACATGTACACACATATACATGTGTGTGTATATATATATATGTGTGTGTGTGTGTATATACATGTACACACACACACACAAATATATATATATATATATACACACACACACACACACACACACACACACATAAATACATGTGTATATATATATATATATACACACACACACACACACACATAAATACATGTGTATATATATATATATATATGTGTGTGTGTGTGTGTGTGTGTGTGTGTGTGTACACACCCACACAGACACACACACACACACACACACACACACACACACATATACACACATAAATACATGTATATATATACATATATATGCACATATACATGTATATATACATGGGTAAAAGCATAATAAGCTATCACCCTTTTACAAAGGAAGAGGCTAACAACACAAAAATTGAAAAACTTCAAGGGTATTTATTTAAAGTCACATTTCTGTTGAGAATTTGAAGATGATGTAAACTAATGAAATGTGTAAAATAGGATTAATTTTATGCCTATAATTTTGAAAAATTAATTTGAGCAAAAATTAATATGTTTTAAAAAAATTTTAGGTCTATTTTTCATATCCTGAAAATACTACAAATAAGGGAGTTCACTTCCCGTCAAATCATTATAAGTAAAATATTTTTTTTCCCCCGAATTTTAGAATATGTTTTAGATGACATATATATCTAGTCCAGGAAAAAAAAAAGAAGTTTTTTCGAGCTATAGTTTACCCGTTATAAGTATTGAAAGTCGACCTTACTTGAAATCAACAGTTTTTGTCTCCCGTCACTTTTACCCTGTCAAAACTATACCAAAAACCAAATAAATTATATATTCTTGAAGAGGACCCTCTCCTCTGGTGCCGTATATAATTTTTAAATTTTTTTGAATTGATTTAGTATTTTTCTATATTTTCTGAATCAACATCTTCTCAAAGTTTAATATACCTACATGTAGTTTTTAGCAAATTTGTTTAATGTTTTGTAGATGAAACAATATAAAATTTATATGTCCAGAATCATACTTCCAAGATCAAGAAAAGGGTACTTTTAGTTTTTTAACATTTTCTATTTTGATCTAAGAAAGGAACAATAGAAGTGAAAATTCTATTTTTTTTGTGTTTTTGGTGGTTTGGCTGCCAACATGGCATGCCACCTAAGTAGACTCGGCCGAGTCCAACTGGGCCGAGTCCGACTGGGTCGAGCCTGACTCGGCCGAGTCCCCCTAGGGGTCGGCCCCTGTCAAATAGCCTAATAGTGTGCAAATGAGTGGTTTGTCATTTTTTTTATATTAAAAATATTGTTTAGACTCAGCCGAGTCCTACTCGGCTGAGTACCACTCGGCCCAGTCTAATGGGCCATGTAGATGCCATTCGGCACCATGTGGCACCTACGTGTATTTAGCCGTGTTAGACTCGGCCAAGTTTAACTAGGCCGAGTGATTTGAGTTAGCCCAAAAGGTGACACTCGATTGTGCTTTTACCCACACATATATATACATATATGCATATATATGCACATATACAAATATATATGGACATATACATACATATATACATACATATATATACATGCATATATACATATATACATGTACATACATGTATATATACATAAATACATGTATATATATATATATATACATATAATATGTGTATTTACACATATACATGCATATGTACATGGATATATACATATATACATGCATATATATACACACACACACACACACACACACACAGATATATACATATATACATGTGCATATATACATATATATGCATACATGTATATATACATGGATATATACATATAGACATATACATACATACATACATACATACATACATATATATATATATATATATATATATATATATATATAGACACACACATATAAATATATATATATATATATATATATATATATATACATATATATATATATATATATACATATATATATATATACATATATATATATATATATATACATATATATATATATATATATATATACATATATATATATATATATATATATATATATATATATATATATATATATATATATATATATATATATATATATATATATATATATATATATATATATATATATATATATATATATATATATATATATAGACACACACATATAAATAAATAAATAAATATATATATATATACATATATATATATATATATATATATACATACATATATATATACATATATATATATATATACATATATATATATATACATATATATATATACATATATATATATATATATATATATATACATATATATATATATACATATATATATATATATATATATAGACACACACATATAAATATATATATATATATATATACACACACACACACACACACACACACACACACACACACATATATATATATATATATGTGTGTGTGTGTGTGTGTGTGTGTGTGTGTGTGTGTGTGTGTGTGTGTGTGTGTGTGTGTGTGTGTGTACACATATACATGCATATATACATTTATATATACTAAAAATATATATCAAAAACTTTAAATAATGAAAAATAAAAAAATAAAAAAACCTTGATAAACCAGATGGTCAAAAAATTAGAATCCAAGAATCCACGAAAGTGACAGTTGAAAGTGACATTGAAAGTCACTTTGGGTAGGTTAAAAACCTCACCAAAACCATATTTTTTGACTTTCGATCGTAAGTGACTAGTAAGGAACTTTCGATCGAAAGTTCCTTAGTTACTTTTGATCGAAAGTGAGCAAGGCACTTTCAATCGAAAGTCACTTCTGATCGAAAGAAAAGCAGTTTGTCACTTTCGATCGGAAGTTAGTCACTTCCGATCAAAACTTTGGATAACTTTCTATCGAAAGTTCGATGATATTTTTCACCCAATCGCATTTTTTGGGACATTTTCCTTCCTCTAAAAAAGTGTAACCCACTATTGTGGGTTCACCCTTCACTAACTACAATTATCTAACATTTTGACAAATCATATATCATAAATATTTAACCTAATGAGGGTTATGAAATTATCTAGAAAATACTTGATGAAAGATCGATATGAATGACCTAAATCAAAACTAAATATGGATAATCACCAATCAATTATTACATCTCTAATAAATATTTACCTCAATTTATGTAAATCATTTTCTAGCTCGGTATAAACTGTTTGCCTTGTTTTCAGTGTCATTCCAAGCTTCTATGTCGATCCTGTATCACTCAGTAAATGCTACATTCCTATCTCGCTAAAATTTTGATGCTCAATAAATAGGAAAGCTTAGTTATAAAGGTTCTATACTAGGTGTGCTCAGTAATCATCCGGCTTAGTGTCTGTGCTCGATTACCTTGTCATTCTTCCTTGTGCTCTATTTGGTTACTATATTTAGTATTTTGACTGACTAGTCTATTTGCATCCTTTACCAACTATATGTGTGACACTAATGACAACTCTTAATGTAATTATTTGTAACATTACTAATGTAATATTCATCTCCTAATAGGGCAAGGTCTTCTAACATGGACATAATACTTTTAATGCATCATTTGTAGGTACCATCCCCACTAGGGTTTGGCCTTGGATAGGTTTTCCTCGAGAACAAATCATAGCATTATGAGTTATTTACTTTATGTGTATGTTGTTCTTATTTTAGTTATTGCATGGTTAAGTTTGAATTGGTTTATAGAGAAGAAAAGTGCTACAATATTGATTCACCCCCCTCACAGTATTGCTCGATCCTAACAAATAAGTCTATTAATTCTATAATATTAAAGTAGTTTTAATTAATTCACAAAGATTGAACCATTTGGGATTTAAAAGAACAATAGAAAAGTCATTGAATATCAATTTTATATACTTTATAAGCCCACAAAATTGTTTTAAAAAAAGTAGCATTGTTATTTCCCAAAAACTACAATGATCATTCCTATTTAATCATAAAAATTAAGTCATTTCATATTATAAAAAATCCGTCTTCCCAATGCTCACAAATCATAATATTTTGCACTGAAAAACAATCTACAAACAATTGAAGACCTCACAAAATATCCAAACATTGAAAAGGAACATCTCTCCAAACCACATGCATCTAGTAATAAATCATAGTTGAAAGCTTTAGCTCTACCCCCCAAAATATCAATTTTATATACTCTATAAGCTTATACAAAGAAATTCCTTCAACAAAACCAACATTTTTATTTCCAAACATTACAATGATATTTCTTATTTAATCCATTAAAAAAAAGACTTTTCATATTAAAAAAATAAATGTTCAGATGACCAAAAACTACAATATTTTGTACAAAAAATAACTACAAACAATTCAAGACCAAACAAGAAACATGAAACGTTAACAAAAAATGACACCGATCCAAACATTTAAAAGGATCATCCCACCAAATGACATACATCTATCGATAAATAAAAGTTCAAAGCTTTCACTCTCCAAAAGAAATATCAAAATTATAGACTTTGTAAGTCCATACAAAAAAATGTTTCACCAAAACTAACATTGTTACTTCCAAAAAAAATTACATCTTTGCAATGACCAGAATCCACAATAGTTTACACTAAAAATTACTACAAACAATTTCAAGACCTCACAAAATAAAACACATTCCAATATAATGAAACAAGCTACTGAAAAAAAGAAAATATAAAAAAATAAAAAATTCCTCTTCGCATATATGTATTTAACTTGCTCCCCTACAAAAGACCTCTTATCGGCGGATTGTTGCACTCAATAAATAACATGCATCAGCTAGTTGAATAGTAGTATGTTCTTGTATCAAGTTATTGAATAGTGATTTGCCTAAGATCTCTTTTGTTGTATTTTGTTTTAAGCGTTGGTTATGTTGAGTGCATCTTTTTATGTTTCTCCTTTGAGACCCATTAAGGTTTCATTATGGATTGTTATTATGGATATGAATTCCAACAAGAAGTTGACAATGAAAAAAATGATTTTACAAAATGTTGAAAAATTCTTGGAATAATTTTTTTCATTCTCATCATTATTTATAATGTGTTTGTGAGCATACATTAATTACCTAAACATTGACTTAAGAAGGGTAATTTTATTTAATAAGATATCTCAATTACAAAAATAAAAAACAATAAACTTTTTGATCTTAATCCTTGTGATAATGTCTTCCGCTTAACTGACTGTCATATGTAACATCTCCATTCACTCACAAGATAACTGAAATATGAAATTCTTCTAATCTAATAAGTAAACATTCTTGAAACTTCAGACATTTTGACACATATATTGGGTATCACAAAAACCCTTGTTAGAAGGTAAAAAGTATGGTGGGAATGACACCCACAAAGCTTCACTACTACAATAATAAAGTTACCTGTTAGGGATTACAATTTTGATCACTTCTGATGATATTACCTTGTTAGGAGTAAAATTTAAGACCTATTAAGATCTACCTTGTTAAAGGATTTTAGCAACACTGTTAAGTGTGCACTTAGTTAAGAGATTTACAAAAGACAGTTAGGTCTACTCTGTTAAGAGATTTTGTTTGCCACAGTTGTTAGAAAGTAATAGTAAGTTGATCTAGATGTAGCAACTTACTTTGCTGAATATCAGATCTTCTTAGCTCATAACTAATGTACCAAATACTACTCGTTAGCCTTTGGCCTGCTTCTAATTTGATTCTGAATACTCATTCAATTCACAAATTCAAAACTCTATTTGATCTTCAGATGTCTCCTATAGGCTGCTACTTCACTTCACTAACTACTATTATCTGACATCTTGATAATTATTAAATCATAAAGATTGACCTAATTAGAGTTATGGAATTATCTAGAAAATACTTGATCAATGATCCATATGAATGAACTAAATCAAAACTACATAGGGATCATTACCAATCAATTATTAAATCTCCAATAAATCTGTACCTCAATTTATGTAAACTATTTTCTAGCTCGATATAAACTATTTGCCTTGTTTTCTATGTCATTCAAGACTTATATGTCAATCCTATATCACTCGGTAAATATTGCATTCTTGTCTTGGTAAAATGATGATGCTCGGTAAATATGAATGCTCAGTTATAACTCTATTGGGTGTGTTCAGTAATCATCCGGCTTGATGTCTGTGCTTGGTGAAGATTATGCTCAGTTACCTTGTCATTCTTCCTTGTGCTTTGTTCGATTACTATACTTGGTATTTCGATCGAATAGTTTATTTGTATCCTTTACCAACTATATGTGTGACACTAATGAAAATTCTTAATGTTATTATGTGTAACATTCTCCACCTTTGGCATTAGTGACAAACATACATATGTATGCTGGATATCCAAAAATATTTTAAATTTTTTAATAATTGTATACTTCAAAAATTTTGTAGACTCCCCTTGTCTATATTCTCTAAGTAAATATACTATATACATATATTTTTCCCCCTTTTTTGATAATAATGTGAAAAATGTGTACTTACAGCTTGTAAAAAATGTTCTGGTGGGTTTTCTTAAGGTTGGCCAAAAGGTTTTCCCATTCCTCCTTCAAACTCTCTAGAGCAATTTGTTCTAGGCCTACCTGGGAATGCATATAAAAAATATGATGTACAACTAATAGTTCGGGAGTGGAAACTACTCCTTTTCCTTCTTAACATGCCTTTGAATCACCTCTATGTGTGACAATAACTTAGCTTGGAGCTTAGTTATCTGATCATTTATTTTATCCTCTTCTTTTATCAATTCATTTTTTAACGTCTGTATATGTTTAAACTTTGACTAATGCAATTTGAATGCATGGGGATTGGTTATTAAGATTTCAACATTTTTATGTAGGTCTTCATCTAACTTCTTTAATTTTTCATGTATTTCTACAGTAAATAAGTCTAAAGTGAAAAGTTTATTCAAAACAATAAGTATTTTTTGAATGATTCCTTCTATCTCAGTTACTGCTTTGGATAGTTTTACCTTATGAACTGCCACTACTTGGCCGATCTTTTCAGTGATCTTGCACTGAATCTTTGTCTCAGCTCTCTCCTCAATCTTCTTCTCTACATCGGTTGTAGGAGGATTGATGTTCTTGGTAAGTACTACAAGTTGGTCAATGATGGGAGTAGTTTCATCAACATTGACATTTGGGACAACTTGCATCAATATTTTTTTCACATCCTCTAGCACCTGTTTGTGTTTTCTTTCTTGCCTCAGCTTCTCTTGAGCTTCTTTTCAGGTGTAGAGTTCTCCATACTTCCATAGAGCTTCTTGATCCAATGTTCTTGGGTAACATGCAAGTATCTCTATCACTTCATCAAGTGTGACCATACCTTTTCCATGTTTCTTCTTTTTCTTCTTTTCTTGTTTTCTCGAAGTAGGTGACTAACCATAGGGACCTAGAGACATTTTCTCTAGATTTGACTTTTATTTCTTGGTTGATACACTTTCTTCTTTGTCCAACCCCTTTATAATTACCTCAGTGTGAGGTCCTAGGGCTTGTGGCTTTGTTCCTATAGTAAAATCATCTACTTTTTTTTCATCTTGGGATCCTTTATCATATACTTTTGTGTTTTTAGTCTCTTTTTCTTCTTCCTCACCCTTGTCTTGAGTAGTATCTATTTCTTTCTCAGGTGGTATGTCCTTAGTTTTCTTTTCAGTAGCTATGTCAATTTCTTGTACTAAAATTGGTAGGTTACCTGGTATTAGTGCTCTAGCTACCTCGGTAGATTGATCTTCTTCTTTTTTTTGGTAGCAGTAGTGATATCTTCATATTCTTTTTCTTGATCATCAGGGTCTCCTTCTATGATATCCTCAATTAATACTTCTTCTTCCCCAGTTATCTTTAACATCTCTAGAATTTCTTCCATTACATTTTCTATAGTAGGATAAAAGTCTTCAACATAAGTGTTATCTTCTAGATGCTCGATGTATGATATGTATATAGGCTCTTCAAATAGCCTTGCATTGTAAAAAATCATCATCTGTCTAGATAAATTTTCCTCTTCCTATTACAGTCTTCTTGGTGATAACTGCAACTGCAGTTTTCTCAGCTTCAATTTTTTATCTTAGGATTTCATTCCATATCTCGGTGCTTTCTTCATCAACCTCTTGTAGTTTTCCTTGTAAGATATTTAATACCCTTCCTTTCATCATAAATTTATTGGCATATTGTTTTATTACATCTTCAATCTCTTGAATAGATAAATTTGGTATTTCCAAAATGAAGTCCGTGTTCAAAGCATAAGTCCACCTTTTTGAAATTTAATTATACAATTCTTGTGGAATGCTATTTGAAAATTCAACTAGTACTCAATTTAAATTAATAATTATGTCAATGATAGCCTGTTCTTGTTTGTCTTGATCCTCTTTATTCATGTTAGGATATCTTATAATTTTAGGATGACCTAGTCCTCCTCTTTCTTTTATGCCTTCTAGAAGCTCATCAATTGACTGTTCTTTATTAACGACAAATTTAAATTGACTTGTGTCTTCTTCATCAAAATCTACATCATCTTTAATTCTTCTCAATTTTCTCCTCTTTTTAGGTTCATGTACCTCAGTAGAAGCTGGTGTATCTCTTTTCTTTTGATAAGACTTTGTAGGTGCATGCCTTGTTATTTTTGCAACTCCTCTTCTCTAAGGTGGGGAAACACCTATGGTGGACCTTTTCCTTGCATGAGTAGGAGTATCAAATTGTTTCCTCTTTCCTTTCATCACCTTTGATGGCTCTTCCTGTACTTCCTTTTCTAACTTGGTCTCCTCTCCATTTTCACTATTACCAATTGATTTATATTCCTCAATTGCCTCTTCAACCGACTTCTCTGCTTATTCCTCTCCATTTTTTTTGAAGTGTGCTGATCATTTTCTTTGTTTTACTTCCAATTTTAACTCCAACTAAATCCATTTTTATTCTTGATTTTTCTTCTTCATAAGTGCCAAACCTTGTTTCACCTTTGTCCTCACACTCTACAAGAAGTTCCTTTATTGACCTAGTGGCTCAGTCAATGTCTAGAACTCATAGTCCATTGGTGGAAGCCATGCAGTCCTTGGTTCAACTATCTTTATTAGTGTGGTATTAGTGTCCACTAAGAAACATATTTCATCTTTGTACTTCTCAACTAATTGTGCAGGAATTCTGCTCCTTTTGTACATTTTGTCCTTAAATTTTCTAAAGTAGTCATCCATCATTGGCTCAAAATTCTTATCTAAGATTTTTTATGAAATCACCGATTTGAATAATAACTGAATTTTTCACAACCCACTCTACATTACCAATTGAGGGAAATGAGTTCTATGAGTATAAAAAGATACATACCAATAGAGATGCAAACTTGTTGGTGTTGGATTTTGCAACTCAGATAGTTCTCATGTTCTCCTCTAGTTTCCTCAACATTAATTTAGATAGGTCAAGTTGAAGACCTTTCATCACTATCTTGTATGCAATGTCAACATCATCATAATGAGCAATGTTCAGTCTACTCGATTGAAATACTTTGTATGCAATCACATGCACTCAAAATATGGTATCTGGGTCATCAATGGTGTTACTTCTCATTCCTTTTTTGTCCCACTTGGCTCTAGTCAGTTTCTCAATTTGATTATTTGGTGAGTGCCTTAGGGCTATAGCCTTGTCACATAGTGGATATCTGGTGACCATGCAAATCACATCCTTGGTGATATTTAATGGATCATCTAACCACATTTTTCCATCATGTACTCAGCTAAGTACAATCCTGATCCACTCTATCTTAAATACATTCAAGAAATGTAAGGAATTTGTCAAACCTTTTATTTCTAGGTGTTTGTGTTCATCTTTCAGTTCTCCATCTATGCATAGCTCCTGATAGGTGGATTGAAGCTTGAAATCACCTATTTCACTGATCTTGTAGTGAATATATGATCTACTATCCTTCACCAATAAAACCCTATGTGGTACAGATGGAAATGCACCTTTTTCATTGATTTGTAGCTTGTAGTTTAGTTCCTGATATGTTTCTCTCTTGATTAATGTGACTTTCTTCTCCTTATCATTGATGATAAATTAGGGATTTTATCAAACTATTTTCCAATCATTTAGTTATGGCTCAAACTATCCTAAATAACTTTTGAACACTTCATAGAACTCACAAATCACAATAATATCTTGGAATTTGGTTGCACAAATCTCACTCTTTTTTTCTCTGGTTCACTCTTTGAATGCAATGTGAGAAATGAGTTGGATCAATGTGTACATTATACCCTAAAATTCTTTCCAACATAAATGTGATCCAATAAATGCTTTACCAACCACTACTTGGTTAACGATCATACACACAGTCATCTCCATTAGATACTTTAGCTAGGTTACCACTTCCAATGCTCAGTTAACTTTACCATTTTTATTGACTGACAATTTCTTGCTTGGTCATGCTTTACTGACTATACTCATTTCAAGTCCATATCATATAACAACCTAGTGCATCTTAGTTCATGCAGATATGGTTATTCATGCAATAGATATAAGTTCCAACTATTGTAAGATATAATTGATTAAAATTTAGTTCCCATACTCGATAGACTAAAGTAGAAGTGGTGAAATCACGTAATCTAAAGGACAAGATGTCACCGACTGTTGTACTTTTTCCTACATTGTCTTCTATTTATCTTCTCCATATTTGACTCATCTACCTTCTGATTCCATCAATAGTATTCTTATTTATATCAACATTCAGTTCTGGTGCTTGGTCTCTGTAATCTTTACTTAAGTGACCAACCTTGTGACAGTGCAGACATGCCATTCCAGAATTTGGCTAATTTTTAGAATTTGCTCTCCAGTATAGTCTCATACAATTTTCAGAAATATGACCATATCTTCCACATGATGTACAATTAACCTAAGTGTTGTAATCCCAAGTGTAAGAATTACCTTGTCTTCTCGGTTGATAGGTATTGTTTTATCTTTTCAGTTTCCAAACTTGTTTCAATTTTATTGTGCATTCTTGTGATATATGACCATGCTTGTTGCAAGTACGATAGTGATTTTCCATATAGTGCCTCTTAGGTGAATTTTTCATCTTTGATCTACATTCATATGCTTGATGTCCATACTTATTGCAATTGTAACAATAACCATCAAATTTAGGAATAGTGTTAGGAGTACCTTTAGCTTTACTTCTACAGACATTTGCTGTGTGACCCGATTTTATACAATGATAGCATGATATCTTCTTTGGTCTTGTATTTTCAAAGGCATTCCCTTTCTCTGCTTGATTTGATGACTCTCCTTTCTTGGTATAGCCTAAACTAGTGGTGTTGTTTAGTCTTCTTTGACTTATTAGAAATTCATCCATCCTTTTGGTGCATTCCTTAGTTTTCTTTATCATTTCATTGTGTTGTTGTTGCATATTTAATTCATTTTTTATTATTTCATTCCCTTCCCTTAATTCACCAATATCTTTCAATTTACTAGCAAGCTCATTGTTCACCTGGTTGACTTCTTGACTCATGACAACCATCTAATTATAAATTTCAAAGTGATGCTCAGTCAACCTTAGTATTTATGATTCTTTCTCTTTTAGCTTTTTAATCATTTGTCTTCTATCTTCAATATCCATGTTCCTCTCTTGTTCAACTTTTCCTATATTATTTATAACTTCAATCACCATTTGTGTTTCTTTACCAATTTTTAGTGCTTTTAGTTTCTTGTTGAGGTGTTGATTCTTTACAAAGCTTCACTACTACAATAATAAAGTTGCATGTTAGGGATTATAATTTTGATCACTTCTAATGATCTTACCCTGTTAGGAGTAACATTTAAGATCTATTAAGATCTACCTTGTTAGATTATTTTAGCAACACCGTTAAGTGTGCACTCAGTTAAGAGATTTACAAAAGATGGTTAGGTCTACTCTGTTAAGAGATTTTGTCAACCATAGTTGTTAGAAAGTAACAATATTTATTGATATGGATGTAGCAATTTACTTTTTTGAATATTAGATATACTTAGCCCTTAACTGGTATCACCTTTTTGTGATAGATTTGTCCTCTAAATACTACTTGGTAGCCTTTGGTCTACTTCTGATTTGATTTCAAATACTTATTCAATGCATAATTTGACAACCCTGTCTGATCTTCAAATGTCTCTTGTAGGAAAATATTGTTGGAGTTGATGAGTAAACAACCCACAGCTCCCAAGAACACCTGCATGGAAACACCTGTCACAAAAAGAGTGAGAAGCAAGAAGCTACAGAGGCCTGACCGCATGGATCCATAGGATAAGAGAAATCTTGATATGAAAAAATAAAAGTTGTAATTCAATAATGAATAATCTGCTACAAATTTATGAAAACAAGAGGAGATGAATCCTTATAAAAGGAGACCTGAAACCCTAAAAGGGTAAAACCTAGGTTGCACAATAATAATTAATAAAGCAATTAATTATTATATACCTAAAGTTTAGCTTAAGTAGAAAGAGATAATAAGTGACTTAGTAATTAAATCAAACATGATTTAATTAATAAGCAAACACTTTATAACTCTAACACCCCCCAGAAGATAAACTTTGGGAGAAGCTAAAAACCTAGAAAAAATAAACTAAAAGGAAATAGGTACTAACAAAAAAGGATTGAACAGGTACCCAAGTACAAAAGAGAGTCTCTGAAAAAATGGAGAAACAAAGAAAACCACATGGGAAAAACTCCACTCCAAAAAGAGACAAAGACTAGTCTGAAGGAGTGAAGAAGCCTCCAAAACTAGGAATGTTCCAGAAAATAGGAACAAGGATGAACATGTAGAACATCACTAAAGCAAGAAATTGCAAACTCTGTTAAGAAGTAACTACTAATCTGAAGATAATCCACTGAAATATGACCAGGTAGAGAAGACTCTAATCTGCATGAGTGCCCTCAAATGACACTGCTCAAATCTAGAGGAAAAAAAATGAAAATAACTAAAGTCAAAGATACAAAATACTGTAATCTACACGAGTGCCCTCAAATGACACTACTCAAATCAGGAGGAAAACAATGGAAAACACTTGAACTTGAAGATACAGATTGTAACGCTCCGCCAGGGAACCCAAGAGAGATTAACCTAAAACATGCTACTAAGTTTGGTGAATATTTTTTTTTCTAAAGTTAACATACATGATAATCAATAGTGCGGAAGTAGTTACTAATCACATAAGCAGTGTTCCCATGTGCGGTACACCTGCACATGTTAGGGTACCGTGTACCATTTGGTATCAAAGTTTTTTTAAATTAAAACTTTTTGAACTTGTTTCTTAGTTGATATTTAATTCCAGTTGTTAAATTTTTAAATTTAAAATTTGTATATTTAAATTTTAGTTTATTAATTTAGTTTATTTAGATTTTAATTTATTAAATATTTTAATTAATTTTATTTATTATTTAAGTTTAATTAATTTTTCTTATAAGTTTTTAGTTAGATAAATTTTTATCGATTTATTTTGGTTAATTAAAAATAAAGATGTTTTTTTATTTTGTTAAATCAAACCTTTATTTTAATTTTGTTTAGTAGATTTAATTAAATATTAGTTATAAAAAAATTAATATTTAGTTAAAATATATCTATTTTTAGATTGGTAATTGTTGTTGAATTAAGGGTTATTCATAGAATAATTAATTGTAAATTTATGTTTGATAAAAGTGAAATGTTTATGAAAAGAAACAATTACATATTAAGTATTATATTTCTACTGAAATTGGGCTGGTTAATCTGTTGAATTCTTAGAATGATTATAGGGAATATTCTCTTAATTATTGTATTATCTTAATATTTATGTTAAGTTTCTTTTAGCAGTTAATGTATCTCTCCTTTTCAATTCAATTATGATGTATATGGAATGTAAATGATTATGGTTCAATTTTAGATCTTTATGGTGCGAGTGTTGTATTCTTCGTTCCTGCAGTGTCTTCTTTTGCACTATGTGATATCGGGTACTAGAAGACCTAGGGGGAAACAGAGGCTAGGGTAAGTGTTAGATAGTTATGTTTTGATGTGTGTGTATATTATGATTATACCTTGATTTAACCATATGGGCTCATGTTACTTTGCATTCTATTTATGGCATCAGGTTGTAATCATATCGGTTTCTTATGTGTGAAACTGGATCTTGGATTACCTGGTTGTATACCTGTTTGATCTTTGTGAGATTTGTGAGCCTAGGAGATGTTAAATAGGTGCATCTTAGGGGAGTGGCTTACAATAGGGGTTTGAGGCTCGAAAGGGGCCAGTACCAGGGTAACCTATCGTAAGTTGATTAATAAGTGATAACCTAATAATAAAACTTGGGGAATAACATTAAATACAAGATTGATATTCTGGTTCTGTATAGATTATGTTGAGGGTTCAGGGTCCAGAGTGGCCAGTCCAGAGTAACTCAACCTTATAGGTGCTTGAGGGTCCGGGGTCTAGAGACCAATTCTAGGGTAACTCAAGTAGTCGTCCATGTGATGAAACTCCCATAGTATGTAGCCTAAGCCTCCTCTATAGTTATTCTTCATGTATTAGATGCCTTTGGATTAGTGAGCCTTACTTATGATTGTCTTTTGGTTACCTTGATGTAGAGAGCTTTCAGGATCCTCTTGCTTAGTGGTTTTACCTTGCTTTTGTATTGGTTATCTGATTGGGGTTTGTTGTTATCTCCTCAGCATGGTGGGGTAGAACTTTGTGGTTCTACATGGATAGGTGGTCGTGATTCTTTACCATTTGAGATTCGAAGTCCTAGTGCTAGTGCTTGTTGGTGGTTATGCAGTTGGATTCCTTATGATTCTTCATAGATGTTTCTTTCTTATCTTCATTATTATGTAATCCTGTATTAGAGTATCGCATGTGATACCTAATTTGGACATTGTATTAGTATTGTTAGAGTGGTTACCACATACCCTGTGACATGTGCATTGGATGTGAGTTTATTTATATATCATGGATGTCCATGAGAGTTGTATTTATTGTTGTATCATGTAATTGTATTATTTATGTTATGGAATCTTTTGTTGATGTTAATTTTGTTATGTTTTGTTCTTAAGTAATTCTACGTCATGGGACCCTCAAGTTTTGTAATCTATTTTGGTTGTTGGTTTAATGTGAGTAAATGGTATCTGCTTCCACACTGCTGATTATCGTGTATGTTAACTTTAGAAATAAAAATTATTCACCAAACTTAGTAGCATGTTTTAGGTTAATTTCTCTTGGGTTCCCTAGCGGGGCATTACATAGATGGTATAAAAACACAAAAGTATGAAGATCTGATCAATCAAAGATGGACTCAAGTGCTTCCAAAAATAGGAAAGAGAATAGTGCCCATATGGTAAATGATCCATCTCACTGGAATGCATAGGTACCTAGCCACTGCATCTGCCTATTACATAGAATCAAATAATGAATACATTGCTCACACTATCGAACCAAGGAAGTAGAATAACCAATAGTAGAAACCTCCCATAATGCTAATAAGAGAGTAATGATAGGTACACTAAAAAGAACATCCATTATGAATTGGATGATCAAGAAGAACTAGGAACATCAAAGGTGCAGAGAGAGTACAAACACAAATAGAGATACTTGAGGCTAATGTGATTGGAGGAACACTTACATGAAAAAATTATATGGAAAACAAAGGAAAACATCAAACCTCCCCTGACACTTTATAATAGAGTGTGAGTACAAAGAGCACGAATATGTGCAATATCCCATAGATGCAATAGAATGACACTTTATCTCAGTGTGTGTGCATAAAAGAATGCTACAAAAGTAAAGTATACACTTCTCAAAGAAGAGAAAAGGATGATGAAACAAAAGAACAACCAAAGACAAGCCATCCCTCAAAAGGAAAAGATGCCAGGACCTGAAACATATAAGATATCCACCAGATTACAAATATGCAAGAAATTGAATAAAATATACTTGAAGAAGAACCTATAAAAATGACTCAGACAACTCAAAAGGTCTAAGAACAAGCTTTCCAATGATATATCATTTGCCCAAAATGGAGTTCAGATGTGCAAGATAGAGCTCCTGTAGTGCAAAACTAAACATATGTATTTGACAATAAAAAAAATATCAAAAAAGAAAAATCAAAAATTCAAACCTCCATATTTGGATAGAGCTTGGAACCAGCTTTCTGACGATATCTCATTTGCCCAATTTTGACATTGTATGCTCAAGTTAAGAGAAAAAAATCAACAGTTGTGTTGGAGGGCCCAAAAAAGGTGTCTGAAAGGGGTTGATGCAGTTTTGACATCAACACTTTATGGACATAAATTTGATGACCAAATGGCCGTCACTGGAAAAAACCAATAGTCCCCTATGGCCAAAACATCTAGACCCCTGGTCATGCAAGTGACCAGAGGGTTGAAAGTCTCTGGTCACTGGGGGCTTTCCATATGACCGGGCACTATGAAACAAGAGCTGGAGCTACGGTTAATGGCAGGTAACCCTGACAGTTACGGTGACTGTCGGTCTTGGTAGTGATTACCTTGGCAGTAATCACGGTGGTCACTGCACCATAACCGTGGCCTGCTAGGCTACGACTACGGTGGCCATCACCCCCATTTTTTTTTAAAATCATTGTACTATGCCTCGATTTGCATGCCAGGGTCTTATGACCCTGGTACGCAAATGTTTTTTTGCCACAAGCTGCAATGTCATACAAATCAGATGTGCCTTATATGGAAATGGAGGTTCTTGGATGCTACAAGCTCAATGGTGAGGTTTGTTTGAGCAAAAAATACTCCAAAAAACAAGTGATTGCCTCAGGATCTATGTCAGGGCTAGTTATAAAATTGTTTTTTCCATAGATTCTAACTTTGTCCAAAATGAACAAACTTTATATGGATTTAGGGGTTCTTGGATGCTCTAAATGCAATCGTGAGGTCAATTTGATCCTGAGATGACTATAAAGAGAGGTCCCCCTAGATTCAACAAAAAGCCCTCTGAAAATGCATATTTGACGAACATGACCAAATCTCTCAAGAAGAGGACAAGGGAAAATAGATCTGAATCTCTGATACCATATTAGATTTGATGAGTAAACAACCCACAACTCCCAAGAACACCTGCACACAAACACCTGGCACAAAAAGAGAGAGAAGCAGGAAACTAGAGAGGCCCAAACACATGGATCCATGAGAGAAGAGGAATCTTGATGTGCAAAAAAAAAATTTGCAATTCAATAATGTATAATCTGTTACAAATTTATGAAAATAAGAGGAGATCAATCCTTATAAAAGGAGATCTGAAACCCTAAAAGGGTACAACCTAGGTTGCATAATAATAATTAATAAAGCAATTAATTATTATATACCTAAAGTTGAGCTTAAGTAGGAGATAATAAGTGACTTAGTAATTAAATCAAACATGATTTAATTAATAAGAAAACTCTTTATTACCCTAACAACTACTTCACTTCACTAACTACAATTATCTAACATCTTGAAAATTCTTATATCATAAATATTTGACTTAATTAGGGTTATGAAATTATCTAGAAAATACTTGATCAATGATCCATATGAATGACCTAAATCAAAACTGCATATGGATCATCACCAATCAATTATTACATCTCCACTAAATCTTTACCTCAATTTATGTAAACCATTTTCTAGCTCGGTATAAACCGTTTGCCTTGTTTTCAGTGTCATTCCAAACTTCTACGTCCATCCTGTATCACTTAGTAAATACTACATTCCTATCTCACTAAAATGTTGATGCTTGGTAAATATGAATGCTTAGTTATAAAGGTTCTATACTGGGTGTTTTTGGTAATCATCCAGCTCAATGTCTGTGCTCGGTTACCTTGTCATTCTTCGTTGTGCTCTGTTCGGTTACTATACTTAGTGTTTTGACTGACTAGTCTGTTTGCATCCTTTACCAACTATATGTGTGCCACTAATGACAACTCTTAATGTAATTATTTGTAACATTACTAATGTAATATTCATCTCATAATAGGGCAAGATCTTCTAACATGGACACAATACTTTTAATGCATCATTTGTAGGTACCATCCCCACTAGGGTTTGCCTTGGCTAGGTTTTCCTTGAGAACAAATCATGGTGTTATGAGTTATTTACTTTATGTGTATGTTGTTCTTATTTTAATTATTGCATGGTTAAGTTTGAATTGGTTTATAGAGAAGAAAAGTGCTACAATATTGATTCACGCCCCCTCTTAGTATTACTCGATCCTAACAAATAAGTCTATTAATTCTATAATATTGAAGTAGTTCTAGTTAATTCACAAAAATTGAGCCATTTAGGATTTAAAAGAACAATAGAAAAGTCATTGAATATCAATTTTATATACTTTATAAGCCCACACAATTGTTTTAAAAAAACCAGCATTGTTATTTCTAAGAAAGTACAATGATCATTCCTATTTAATCATAAAAAATAAGTGATTTCATATTATAAAAAATTCATCATCCCAATGCTCACCAATCATAATATTTTGCACTGAAAAATATCTACAAACAATTGAAGACCTCACAAAATATCCAAACATTGAAATGGAACATCTCTCCAAACCACATGCATCTAGTGATAAATCATAGTTGAAAGCTTTAACTCTGCCTCCAAAAATATCAATTTTATATTCTTTATAAGCTTATACAAAAGAAATTCCTTCAACAAAACCAACATTTTTATTTCCAAACATTAGAATGATATTTCCTATTTAATCCATAAAAAATAAGACTTTTCATATTACAAAAAATAATGTTCCGATAACCAAAAACTACAATATTTTGTACAAAAAATAACTACAAACAATTCAAGACCAAACAAAGAAACATGAAATGTTAACAAAAATGACATTGATCCAAACATTTAAAAGGATCATCCCACCAAATGACATACATCTATGTATAAATAACAGTTCAAAGCTTTCAGTCTCCAAAAAAAAAATCAAAACTATAGACTTTGTAAGTCCATACAAAAAAATGTTTCACCAAAACCAACATTGTTACTTCCAAAAAAAAATTACATCTTTGCAATGACCAGAATCCACAATATTTTACACTAGAAATAACTACAAACAATTTCAAGACCTCACAAAATAAAACACATTCCAATATAATGAAACAAGCTACTGAAAAAAAGAAAATATAAAATAAAATTAACATCTTCCTCTTTGCATATATGTCTTTAACTTGCTCCCCCACAAAAGACCTCTTATTGGCGGATTGTTGCACTCAATAAATAACATGCATCTGCTAGTTGAATAGTAGTATGCTCTTGTATCAAGTTATTGAATAGTGATTTGTCTAAGATCTCTTTTGTTGTATTTTGTTTTAAGGGTTGGTTATGTTGAGTGCATATTTTTATGTTGCTACTTTGAGACCTACTAAGGTCTCATTATGGATTGTTATTATGAATATGAATTCCAACAAGAAGTTGACAATGAAAAAATGATTTTATAAAATGTTGAAAAGTTCTTGGAATAATTTTTTGTTTCATTCTCATCATTATTTATAATGTGTTTCTGAGCATACAACAATTACCTAAACATTGACTTAAGAAGGGTAATTTTATTTAATAAGATATCTGAATTACAAAAATAACAAACAATAAACTTGTAATTATAATAGTCATGTCAAACTTATTTACATAATTTTAAAATTATTTTTTATATTAAATAAATTTAAACCCACCACTTTCCAGATACCTAAAACATAATTGTACCATTAAATTTTAAAATATTATTACTCATTATTTAAAAACTATAAGCAAGAATAAATTATTTAATGAACCCACACCAATTACCTAAACATTGACTTAAAAACTTCAATTTTCTTAAATAAAAAAATTTTAAAAATAAAAAATAACAAACAAAAAAACTCATGATCCTACTAGCTATGTCAAACATATTTACTTAATTTTAAAATCATACTTTTTATTAAAAAAATTTAAACTCATCAATTTCTAAGTATGTACAATATAATTGCACCATTAAATTTTAAAATATTGCCATTCATACTATAAGACTATGTCAATGGGCCCTTGGTCTACTCGTAAAGTTGAATGGCTCAAAAAGAGCCCACCAAGGATCAAGTCTTGCTGAGTGCAAGGCTCCGACATCACAAAAGATGTAGCTAGATTCCTAAACCCTCCATTAAAAAAAACATAAAATTTAAGACTATAAACAATCTTTTCAGCATTGTTTAACAAGCTACAACATAATTGCACCATTAAATTTTAAACTATTTATGATTTAAAACAATAAACAATCTTTAAGACTTTCTATATACCCTATAAACAACCTTACGCCACCATTTAACAACCCTAGTACTACCGAAATTCCAAAGTAAACAGTCAACACAATACTACCGAAAGACACGTATGGTTACAAGTTTTATTAAAAGCATTACGAACTTCTATGACAGTACGCACATTTTACACCCTACGCCATTATACCGTCGCCATCTTTCTATATATATCATACAACACGGGCTCTGGGAATGTGGATCAAATTCTGAACTAGAATTGCAAAAATGGGCTCTGTTGGTACAGCAGTTATAAACGAGGAGGCATGGATTTTGGGGGAGGAGCTTTGCACGTTCTCCTGTCTTCCTATGGCCATGAAAGCTGCAATAGAGCTTGATGTATTACAGATCATAGCAAATGCAGGTTCTGGTCTTCAAGTTTCCCCTACCCAAATTGTGGCCCAAATCCCAAATGTGACAAATCCAGATGCGGCAATTACTCTAGATAGGATTCTCAGAGTCTTAGCAAGTCATTCCCTCCTCACCTGCTCTTTAACCATAGGCAAGAATGGCAAGCCTGAGAGAGTCTATGGTCTAACTCCTCTCTGCAAATACCTTGTGAAGAACAAGGATGGCCTGTCCTTAGCACCACTGGCCCCCGGTAAACCAGGACAAGGTGTTTCTAGACACTTGGCTTTATCTCAAGGACGCTGTTCTTGAAGGCAGCCAGCCATTCAATAAGGCGCATGGTGTGAATGCTTTTGAATACCCTGCCAAGGACCAGAGATTCAATAGGGTCTTTAACAGGGCTATGGCTGAACATTCTGCCATGGTGATGGAGAGGATTTTGGATTCCTATCATGGCTTCAAGGATTTGGAGGAGCTTCTCGATGTGGGTGGTGGAGTTGGGTCTACTCTCCATCTTATAGTTTCCAAGCATCCCCATATCAAGGGAATGAACTTTGATATGCCCCATGTTGTGAGAGATGCACCTCATTATCCAGGTTAGTGAGAACAATATCGATTAAGATCGTGATAGAGTTATGGTATAATGTTAATAATCATGTATTTAAGACATCAGTTTTAAATCAATTATGGATTTTTTAAATGATATTTTGAATCATATTGAGTGATAGTATAATTAAACAATTATTACCAAGAGGATAGTATAATTAAACATTATTTGTCTATATTATACTTTGGGAGTTGTATTTATTTATTCCTAAGCAACAAAATAATCAACTATGGAAATATATTATTCTTAAGCAACAAAATAATGAATTGTGGGGAATTTTTTTTTTAGGAGTGACACATGTTCGAGGGGACATGTTTGAGAGTGTACCATCAAGTCAAACTATTTTTATGAAGGTATGGAAGTCAAATCTCTTAATATTAAATTGTTTTTTTATAATATTTTTAGAATTTGGATTGTATAGTAAAAACATAGTTTTGGTTCTCCGAATGATATCTATTGTTATTATTTTGTATATTGTCATCTTTGACATTTTTAATGAAATATATTTATTATGTATATTCAATGATATACGTATTTGAAGTCAAAATAAATTTAATTTGCTTAACATTTCAAATCTCTTAATTTGAGAATTAATGAATAATGTAATGGTTGTAATTTTTTAAAAAGTTTTAAAAGACATGTATTCCTTGTTTTTTGTTACTAGTTGTATCATCATAATTTGTACACCTTTAATTAAGGTGTCCAATTTCACACTCTTCTAGCACTCATTTTAGTATTCCCATTCCTCAATATATTATAAGACCTTTATTGATTTAATTTAATATTATTAGTCATATTCCACTTTAATACATCAACAGTTTATTATTTGGGCCCTTATTTTAAGTGTACCCTTTATTATTATTTTATTTCAACTTTATATGGGTCCTACAACATTTCAAAGTTCAATGCAACTTTTCCTCATCTAAATATTGCAGGGTGTATTGGGGTGCTATTGTCCATGACAAGGGTATTTTGTGGTGTCATTGTCCTCCTAATTCTTGTTGATGTGTGGCAGGAGGTAGGTACAAGGTCTTAGAGTCCCAAAACTAGTTTGATGCCTATAAATTCACCCGTGGGAGAAGGGCACCTAGTTTTTCCATTTTCTACCTAGTTTGGCTTAAATTTATATGACAAATTCCTCTTTGCATCCTCTTTCTAGATTTAGCCCAGTTCCATGATTATCTATTATGTAATTATCTATTTGTGTTGTCTATTGTCAATTTTAAACCTTCTAGCTCCTAATCCTCAAGCAGGGAATGTTGAATTCACCTTGTACCCAATGCTTTTTCAATTGCATTTGAAATTTTGGCAAGTGGATCAATTCTCCTTCTAATGTGATCAAAAGGAAAATAACCTAAGTGAATACCTATTTTCCCATAGCATTGCACTATTTTACAAAAAAATATTTTCTTTATGACATGTATTCTTGTAATTTATATTTTGATCAATTGATATTCCTTTAGAATAAATGAATGTAATTACTTTTACGGTTTTCATATGGGTTACAACCTTTCTTTGAGATAATATAAATCTTATATGAATATTGAATTAACTAAGAACCGTGTAATAGACATTAATTATCCTTATTTAATTTGAAAATCACATAATTCTTTTGCCATACCTTGAAGCTTACAATGACTATATAATTATATTGATTTTACATGCCAAAAACTAATGATTGTCAAAATGCAATGAATTCAATTCAATTTATTTTTTCTTTTTATTCAATTAGCTAATTTTTTATCTGGGTCAAAATTAATAATGTTTACATGATATTTGAAGTTGTATCATTAAAGTTGACATTTGTGAATTTTTTGTCATAGTGGATTTTACATGATTGGAATGATGACCATTGCATAAGGATTCTAAAAAATTGCTATAAGGCATTACCAAAGAAAGGAAAGGTAATTACAGTGGATTTCATCTTGCCAATTGTTGCAGAGACCTCTATCTCTGCCAGACAAGCATTTCATGCAGATCTTTGCATGTTAGCATACAATCCAGGGGGGAAAGAGAGGACAAAAGAGGAATTCAATGACCTTGCAAAAGCATCTGGATTTGAAAGAGGTATCAATCCTATTTGTTGTGTTAATGGATTATGGGTCATTGAGTTCTACAAGTGACTACTATATGTTATTATCATCTTAATAGACCATAAAAAAGGAGCATGTCCTCTACTATGTTGATCAATAGTGAGTAATATTGTGGATCTCTATTGAATCCACCAAGAACATTTTTCTATTCAATACTAAGAAGGATAGATATCATATTTAGATTTTTCTTATATGTCTTTATACTATATTTTTTAAGCTTTAATTGTATAGAAAAAAAACATTTCATATTTCAATTTCTAATTGAAGTAGAGAGCTTATACAATTTCTTAGTTGAAATAATGTTATGTTGAATTATTAGTTTAAATGTGATCTCTTTTTAAAATCATGTCTTATTGAATGGATCTTTAAAGATTTCCATACAAAACTATTTAATTATTTTAGGAGTATCATATCATCATTCAATCTTATAGGTCCCTCTAAAACAAAAACCAATAATTAAGGGTATTACTTATTACTTTAAAATTGTAAAATGAACATCCTAAAGGAATCAAGATGTTGCGAATAATTGAAATCTTCACAATTTGAGACACTCTCTAAATTAATGAAAAGATTTATTAGATGATTGTTTGAGTATCAAAAAAATACTAGGATAGTGAAAGAAGGTATAATAAGACACTGAGAGGTTTATAATAACATGGCTTGAAATTTATTGATGTTAATATATTTAGTAGGGATATATGCTTCAAATTTTGAGAATCCATTTTGGTTTCAAATATGAGGTCTATATCAAAATGGGTTTAGTTTCCTAATGTAAATTAATTTAGTGAGGATTTATACGCTTATATTTTACGCATTCCTTTTTTCAATGACTACCTATTGATCCTTAGGACTATGTATTTTATATAATAATTAAAAAAATGTTTATTGCATTTTTAAGCACGAATAAGTTTATATTAGTATAATAAAATTATTGGTTTAATGAGATTTTATTATTTTTCTCTTTAAAGGTCCTTATGGAAATTCAACTATATCTTTCCACAAATTTCTAGAATAATTATAAATTATAGATTTTACAATGTAGCATAAAATTATATATTTTGTTTCTTAAAAAAAAGTGGGCTTGGTGGAATTGATATTTATATTGTAGATTTATGTATGTGAAGTGGATTGTACATAGATGACAGAGAGCTAAAAAATAGAAATATTTTATTTAAAATTCTATTTTAATGGAATTGGGTGATAAGATAAAGAGGATTGTGCTCTACAACTTCATGTGTGCTTTGGCATCGATAGGTTTTTATTAGGGTTACTGTATTGTCTTCTCTCTTTCTAATCCTGTCATACCACATTTATTGTGAGAATTCTCTGGCCACTTTTTATGGACGAGACCACATTTGGCACAATAGTTTTTATTGGCACTAAAGCATTTTTTAACGGTTTTCATGGTGCTTCTGAGAAAAAGATGCATGAATTTTTTTCCAAAGGTATTCCATGAGGTAAGGTCCCCACCTCTCTTGATGTTATTTTTCCCTTGCTAGATTTTGATAAAGCCTATCATGGCTTGAAAAATTTACTTTGATAGGCTATTTTGTTGGTCATGTTCCTTTTGAAAGTGTGTTGTGGGATGGGCTTCCAAGTCTTGGAACCCACATGGATTTCACCTTGATGGTGTTCAAAATATCACTAAAGGTTTTTCCTTGTTCTATTTTGTGAACCCTTCGCATGTCGAAGGTATCCTCAAGCATGGCTCCTAGTTTGTTCACACTTCACTTCTTGTTTCTAGCCATAGTCATGAGACTTTACAGTCTCTAACAAAAAAAGCTTAAGTTCACAATCTAGGTCAAGTTTCCTAGTTTTCCTTTACCTTGTTGGCCTTTTTTGCATAATATTACATAAACCTTAGGTCGATTTGTATGGTTGGAGCCTAATAATTTCTATAATGCTCCACCTTAGAAAAGAGTCTACGTCAAAATTGACCCTTCCCAATATCTTAGGGATATGATTTATATTCAAATCTAAGGGCATTATTTCTCATAGAATATCATGTATTTGAATATTCCCAATACATTTTGTCACCGCCACTCTATAGAACAAAAAATTTAGGATTTCCCTTTGGTCATGACCACGCCTAAGCCTCCTCCTAAGGAGCCAATCACATCTCAAGAAACAAATACTAAAACATAAGATTTTAGTGGGACTACGATGGTGTGTAAAGGCCAAAAATTTGTAGCTACTCGACAAAAATATATTACACTAGATTACACTTCAAATTCTTGAGATCCCCCCATCTTTTATCATTTAAAAGAAAGCTTCACTTGGGCATGTCTCTTCAAAACCTATTTCCCAAGGGAAAATTCAATCTACCTCTAAGGAGTCCATGAATGGTCATGGATCATCTATGGGTACTTGAATTTCTCATTTAGTACCATTGGATAATGAAGGTTACTTGAGTCATTGATATCAAATCCCGCCTAGGTGTGATGAGATAGATGATGTAGGTCCTAAAAAATAATCATCTTTCTTGGGAAACCTCTACCTAGTTTTCCATTCAGGCTTTAATTTTATACATAATATTTTCTCCTCTCTTGGGGATGAGAATACCATTAATGGAGGTTTTTAATGAGTTTCATTTCCTACAATTCTAGGGGTCTTACTGGCCTCTCTCAAAAATAATTGATTCACTATGTTCATCAAAGGTTTCCTCAAACTAATATTTTTTGCCTTCAATAAATGTAGATAGCTAGTTTTTTGTTGGTTGTAGCTTTCCCTATTATTTGGCCTCATAGTTTAGTTTTTTCCTTTAATCATGAAACTGGTAGAGAAGGGGTGGTAACCCTGTTGGTGCCACATTGGATGAATGCTATTATAGATCATGATGAGGACCCCATGAATAGGCTTGTGTGGATTCCTATGAAAATTGATAATGAGATTTTTGGGATAATTAATATTTATGCCCCTAATGATGTTGTTGAAATAGATTAGCTTTGGTGGTGGCTAGTTGGTTCATTGTTGATGGTCACTTGTGTTCTTTATGGGGACTTCAATATGATTGAGGTTGCTACTGATAATGATGGTATTTCACCTTTTTGTTGGACAAATAACGATTATGAGGATTGGTTTTACATGCACAATATGTTAGGATTAAATGATACTGAGAGGGGGGGGGGGGGTGAATTAGTATCAAAATAGTTTATATTATTTCATTACCAATTAAAAAATAATAAAGTGAATCCAATAATCCATAATAAGTACACACACACACAAGAGTACTCATAACACCATAATTTGTTTTCGAGGAAACCTTGGCCAAGGGAAAACTTTGGTGGGGATGGTACCCACAGATATCTATAGTATAAGTATTGTAACCCTGTTAGGAGTCTTATCCCTATTAGGAGTTGAGTATTACAATAGGTAGGTCCTTGTTTGATGATTGATAAACCCTGCTAGGGGTATACAAAATTTGTGCACACTGTACTTACAAAATTAGACTTCTTGTCTAGTATTAAAAATGATAATACAATAAATACATGAGAAATTCACTTTTTCTTATCACGCAATCTTTCTTCTCACTCTCTTCTTAGCCTACCCTTCACTGATAATATTTGCATCCTCTATTACCATTTTACAAATAGAAAATATCATCAAATACTTATATCTGATTAAGAGTATAATCTCTGGAGTCAACCTTCTATCATGTCCTTAGACATTCAAAAAATAAAAATTACACTATGTGGCTTCACCCTCATTAAAATATCATTGGGCCCTCAACAAATACAAAATCTCATAACATAAGTCGGCCACAACTTATACTTCTTCAGTTTCCCTACTGCACTATTTCCTATCTTCACATGCACTAAGAGAGATATATCTCTATCATCTCACATCCAAAATGCTTGCATTACTCTTTGAGTATCGTCTATACATCTCTCTAACCAAATATAACTTCACATAGGTTAACTTTTTCTAAACCATGTTCATTGACCAAAATATTTTGACTGTCTGCCACAAACTAAATATGGACTTAGGCATTTTTCATTTCATTGATTACCAAAATAGTATCATAATTCCTTGTGATGATCTAAGGGATAAGTGTTTCCAATAATGAGAACATCCACATGCTCATACGTTAGCCACTTGCCAAAAATCTCCCCCTTTGGCATTGATGCAACACTTAGTAAAAAAATGAATAAGTGTAGAACATCAACCCAAACTAAAAAATTCAAAATTGGCTAACTCCTTATAACTACCTCTATAGTGTATATATTCCCCCTTTCTTCTATCTATATTACTCCTATTTTTCACTTCCAACTACTCCCCCTTTGTCATCAATGGAAAAGGTGTAAAAAATGTATGTACAAGTGTGGTATACCCATGTACTTACAATATAAAGTACATCTTTTAAGTTGATCTTCAAGGATTGAAGATCAGTCTCCCAACTCTTCTTTACTATCTTAGCCACATGTAGTAACCCATTTATGGTGTGACCTAATATCTCTGCACTATGAAGGTCTATGGGAATGAATCTAGAATAAGACTTGATACCAACCTCCAAGTCTTCCATTGTAGTCTCCAAAATTGCTATCTTAAGAACAAGTAGGTTCCTAAGCTAACTGAATCTATTAATAACTCTTCCTTTCTCTAATTCAAATACACTAATCTTGTCAAAAATATGGCTAACTTATTTATTCACATTAGTTTCTTTTCTTCCTGCACTATCCTTCGATAACTTATCCAATGCTTCCTCCTCCTCCTTTATTATGTCAGCTATACTCTTTACATGTCTAAATGAATATATACAATTATTATACAATTATTTACCTTATTTGAAACATACATTGACTACCTTATGAATTAGATCTAGGGTCTTCATGTCCACCTTTAATCCTTCAATTAAATCTACCAACCTCTTCTCTTCAAATTTCTTAACAACTTTTATCTTTGCAACTTCCTCAAGTATTTTGAAGCTTCCATCAAAACTATCCAAAAATTTGTTCTAGCTAATCTATCGAGGTGCCTCCACTGCTAGTAGGAAGTGATGATAGAAATATTCTCAAAACTATAATAGCCTTGTTCATTACCATTGTTCTCTTTCTAGAATTCTTTACTGACATCTCCTTTTCTTTCTCAAGGGCTAAAATGGATAATTTCATTATATCATATTCTTCCATGTATTCTATGTTGTAAGTTAGTGGTCTAGACCCACTTTCCAATAATGGAGAAGTAAGAACAAGAGGTTTTGTTGATCTTCTATATTTCTCTAATGTTTTCCATCAACTATCATCTCAATATTTCACATTCATCATATTGTTTACCTTCTCTAATAATTTGATATGCCATGTTAATAAAACCTTCACAAACTGAGTTTAATATAATTTTATACTACATTTTATAGCCAATGATCATATAAATGACTCTTACATGGTATCCTTCTATATTTTTACATCCTTGACTATCATGTGTCCCATATTCCATTTGCATCCAATTAGGGTTTCTACCTTTTGGTTGGTATTCTTCATGGAGATTAACAACTTAACTCTAGTAGGTAACCCTATTACTGGATGAATCAAATCCTTAGTGGTTATTATAGTATTCCTTCTTGACCAAAATGATTGGTCATGAAATATTCTCAATAAAATCTTAATCCAATCTTCTTCCTCAAATTCAAAGTGTTCTACGTAGTCCTGTAGGTTTAGGTTTTCCAAATGGGAGAATTTAGGTTTAAGCTTATCATCATCATCATCAATCATATCCTTTATTTCATTAAGTATCTCTAGTGAGCCTATGTTATCATAATTACAATGGATGTAATCCCTAATATTCTCTACATGAAGAACTTCATGCGAAGTCTGCGAGAATGCACCTGCAGGATCATCCTCCATAGACTTACATGAATGTTTATTGAATTCATACATGTTCCTATTCTTGATATCATATAGCTTAGGTGTAAATCCATCTCTATTTCCTCAGAATAATAATTTTTTATGATCTAAAAGAGATTAAAAAATACCTTGTACATAACTGGTAGAATCTAGGGTTTTCCTTCAACCTTCAGGAACAAGCTCACAAGCAATTATAAAATCTATCTCTAAATCTCATGTCTCTACTTCTATTTGATCAAAATGGTTCCAAAAAATTCTAAGTATAAAAACTTATAGTTCACAATGAGCAAAACCCTTTGCAACCATAAAGATGACAACTTCCAAGTACAATCTATCAATCACCTAAAATCAGAAATCCAACAACATAGATCCATGAGATGATAGCTAAAGTCACTATATGTTCATACACAACTCCACACAAGCTCACAAAAACCCCATTTTGTATTCTAAGGGCAATACTAGATATTGGTGTTATATTGCAATGTTTCCCCTAAGGCCTTCCATGGCCCTTCATGTCGATGAAGATGCATTAACCTCATGCGAAGATCCACTAGGGTCTACTGAGTCTCCCTGATTTCTCGCTACTCCTTTGGTTGGCTCATTATTGTTTTCCTTTAGGTCGCTACTCTTGACCCACTTTTCTTTGTATTTTTCCTTCATTTCTTCAAAGGTTTTCTCATCTTCAGTGAGCTCCCTTATCCTTCCCAAGTGTGTGAATTCCCTTTTTACCAGTCCATTGAATCTACGATACTTCATAATTTGTCCATCATTGTTGCACTTGTAATATGTAACTTTCCTTTTAGGTTTGAGTTTATTGTAATCAATCTATAATTTATAGAACCTTACGATGTGTCCAAAGTTATTGCACTTGGAACAGACAATCCTCTTGGGTTTTCTATTATTTATCTTCACATCTTGATCACTTTCCTCAAGTTTGTTCACATCAGGTTGGATGACCTCTTTCTCATCTACTCTCACAGTTTCTTTTGGCTTACTAGTTTCCTCATCTTTCTCAACATTCTTTTCCAAATTAGAATGACTTGGCCTCTTGAATCTCATGTATGGTTTTCTATAATCCTTCACCTTATGACCATAATTAATGAAATTAAAGAAATAACCAAAAAATGGTTTATTACTACTTGTACCTTTACAATTTTTCTCCATGTGTCATTCCTGATTGCATTCATGGCACTTGTCATTTGAGGGTTTTTTCTATTCCCACTTAGATGTTTTAGCTTTAGATCCATCTTTCTTAGGTGATTCAACATTGATGAGTACATGATACTTATTATAAGATATTTCTTCTGTAATGCCCCGCCAGGCAACCCAAGAGGACAAGACATAAACCTCTATAAAATGCAAGTAGTAATTTTTATTTTTATTTTTTAAATTTTTAACTAGAATAATATTCATCATCACATTTCATATTTCTAAAAGAAGAAATAATTTTCTACTACTTGGATGTAAGATTTATACAACTTAAGTCCTTAGGGGTTCCCTAACGTCGCTACTAAAGCAACATCATATAAACCATTTACATGCATAAGATATCCATCGAATCATGAGCTTAAAAGATCTACATTCATTTTAACGCATCAAGTTAAATGTCCCTAACTTATTTCTTTTATTAAACATAGGTTAATCATCCAACATCATTATTCCTTTTATCAACTCATTCCATAAATTCATATTGATTTCATCTACATCTACTATCCTTTATATCACTTTTCTCTAATATTTTAGGTAAGAGATTAATATTCATTAAGGTAGGCATTATCCTAGGTACTTCATTAACATGAACCAAGTATTAACATTATAATCAAGTTACTATTTTATTGCATTGTTTCAAAACCATTCATTCTTAATAATTCCAATCACTAATCTATCATTTCTCAATAATTTCCTTAGATCTTTTCATCAAGAGAGAATACATTATTGTTGCGATACATCATTATATATAACTATATTTAAGATTATTTCCTTTACATATGGACAACATAAGAGGATGGGAGAAATAACATAAACACTTTCTTTTAATGCTAGTAACATGTCCAATATTCCATATTATTTTCCCTTTCTTTTACCTAGAACTACCCATTCCCTTATGCATTGCTTTGAATTGAGATTACATCAATACTACAAGACTCCTTTTAAGAGATTAAAAATTACATGAATTCAAATACATAAGTACATCTCAACATATTAAAATATCCAATAAGAAATCTTCAACTATAGATCTGGAAAGGAATATGTGCTAGGATCATCCAAAGAATCACGAACAATACCTCGATATAAATATTAACCACCCAAGCACGTGGAACCAATAGGCCCACTCCCCCGAGCTAGGAGATAGAACCAAAGGCCCATACAAGAGGTAACAACTAGAAAATTCCTAAGGTGGTGATAAAAGTTCCCCAAAGTCACAACAAAAAAAGAAAAGACAAGAAGACCACAAGGAATACCAGAGGCATGATCAAATTTGATAGAGACTCTAAGCTACAAGCTAGGTGAGTGTCATCACATAGCCCTCACCCCTTGGGTTGTCCTGGTACTAGCCACTCTTGGCCCCGGCCCCCAAGTAGGCACATGCAGAACCGAATGCCTCTCGTACAGACAAGGTCATTCAGTTGTACCTACGCATAGGTACCTTCTCCCACTCCCATCCTTAGTCTTTACTAGCACTAAAGGCATGGGCGAGGCACAATTAATCTTGATTAATGTGTAATTTCCCATTCCAATAATCTCCCATTCCCAAATCATTTATTTAGGTTATCACTTGATTAAATAACTCATAGTAGGTTATCCTGGTACTAGCCACTTAGGGCCCCGGCCCCTCACTATGAGCCACTCACCTAGTGTACTTGGGTTCCCTAACATACATATAAAAATCATAAGAACATAATAGATTCATCATCAAGAATTCATATCAATTCCATAACAACATTTGATTGAGTTTAGGAAAACATATGTTGTCCCTAGTCCACTTGACAACCCTAAACCCAATATGGCATTCAGAATGTTCCAAACATATAAGAAGACATCCAAGTGATATTATAAACATATTCAGAGTATACATAGATCCAATTAACCAAAAAAAAATTCTAATAGCCTTTGGTAACCATACGAAACCTTAAAACTTAATGATGTTCTTAAATTGAATTATTTCAAGCAAGGATTGAATGCAAAGAATAGTCATCATAGAACAGTCATCCATATCTTCCAAAAAAATAATAATAAAGGAAATCGCTTCGGTCTAGATTTAGATAACATAATTATGGACTCTCAATTTGATTTTTAGGAAGATCCAATAGTGGGAAAGAAAGTTATGACTTCTGGTTTAAAACAGAAAACTCTGGTTAGGGTTCAGACCTGCCTTCACTAAAACGGTTGTAACTTTCACAAAACATAATAAAAATTCTCCAAAATAATTGGAAATGAAAGATAAGACTTAGGATAATCTTTGATATCAAATTTAGACTTTTATATAATCATATCAGCCTGTAGCATATGAATACATTTGACAGAAAATTTGGAATCAAGAATGGACAGGCATAGTCTGCCAAAATGTCAAAAATAAGGCATTAATTCGACCCTAAAAATAAAATCAGAGAGATACCCATTTGATATCTATGAATTTTACTTCTAGAAAATCAATTTAGTAAAACCATAGATGCAATTTAAATTGTTATAATAATAGATCTCCAAAAATGGGTTGCTAAAAACCCTAGGAAAAACACATGCAAATTCTTACAAACAAAAACTCAAAACTTTAAAATAACCATACAAATGAAAAGTAAAGATATAATAAATAATGATAATATATAAATAGATCTATAATCTATCAGATACATCAAGTAACTAAAATATTCAATCCATACCTCATGTCCTAAGAAGGTTGAATCGAAGAAGGAAGGAAACAAAAGAGAAGACAAATCCAAACTTGAGATGCATCCTTCAAACCCTATCCACTTTCAGAAATCTCCATGAAAGAAAGAAATAATTCCACAGAAAAGAATCCCTCTCTCAACTACTGAAATTCTCACAAAAATGTCTCTCTCCCAAAAGCAAAGATAACCAAAAATTCTTAAAGACATATGCTTACAAACTCTCCTTCACATCTCCAAGTTTTCTCTCCAAAATCTCCATGAAAAGTAAGGCCATCCCCTCCTCAATGCTTCAGCCCCAAAATCCCCTCTCTTCAAATGAGAAAGTAGTGCATATAAATATATTTCCAAAGGTTGAGAGGAAAAGTAACCAACTCCCAACTAACTCTTAACTAAAGGGTATTATAAAATAACTTAATATCATACAATTATATTACTGAAATATACAATAAAAGATTATTTGTATTCATTCATACACTAATGTAATATTATCCTAACATATATGCATATGCCATCATTAATTACATCAATATCTATATATATAACCTATCCTCATTATTAATAATTAACAATTGAGAATAATATACCTCGCATTATTTAATATTTAATTATTAATAATATTATACTTTACATTAATCACAAAATATACACCATCAACAATATCTACAATAATTAACATATAATCACATATAAATTTTATATATATATATATATATATATATATATATATATATATATATATATATATATATATATATATATATATATATATATATATATATATATATATATATATATATATATATACATATATGTGTGCACCCATATATATATTTCTATATATATATTTATATTTATATAGATACATGCCAAATACCAAACACTATAATCTATAAGATTATGAAGTAATAGATCACAATATTATTACCTATTTATAATTACTATAGGATATAATCACTGAGGTAGAATAAAATCACATGCCTCAAAATAAATCTAATCATCCAAAAAGGCCATACAAATCATCTATGAAACATATTGAGAAAACCATAAGATCAAACAAGGTCAACCAAAGTCAACAAGGAAAGTCAAGCCAAACTCCTGAAACACAACATAGAAAGATTAACTAAGGATCATACCAAGAAGGAGAAATAAATAAAATGAGTAAAAAAATCATACAACCAAATGAATTCAAGTGGCCACAAGGTACTAACTACAACCATGCCCAACCGGGTGCGTTGGATATGGGTTTTTGACCCAAAGGTTAACTGACAAAGAAGGAACCCTAATATTCCCAAATTGGAATAATGACAAAGGAAGACTCATGTAGGGGCCTTAGTACTATCTCCATAACAACAACCATCAAGGATTTGAGGGCATGCTCAGACCTGTGAAGCCAGGTGAAGTCGATGCCCGATACCTGCAAGCCTACATCACAAAGAATAAATACATATGCATGGATATACATATAAAAGAAAACATTGCAGATAGATGACCAGGATCGATACATCATGTGGACCTCAGTGATGTGAGTAACTATGACTTCGTCCTGAATCATGAAAACACATCATGTATATATATACACTCAAAGCATGTAGCATCATCATAACGAAGGTTAGAATCTCAAGCATTGGGTTAGTCTCTTATCAATACGAATAATAAATCAACATAATCAAATCATCAAGTGAGATACAAGATTCATCCAAAATAACCTTAATAGAAGAAAATATAGATAATCACTTATATATATCTATCAAGTACATATCATATAACATCCTAACTATATTCATAAAGGTCTTGAAGGTACTCAATACATACACAGAGATAAATACATACAAAAATGATACCTTTAGATAGTATGTCTGATATTAGAATCCTTGAGTACTAGCTTATGAAATTATTATAAACAAACTATAGGAATAGATCAAACAAGTATCATGTACGACTTAAGCTGTAAGAAAACATCGAAAGATCTTAATTCTTTCAGAAACACAAAACTTATATTAGGGTTAGAGGGGTATTACATCTTCCACAAATCCAACTCCAGTCTTATCTCCAACAAGTTCTACATGTTAAACTATTCATCAATATGAAACTATTCTGATGAAGTTTCTTAATGTGTTCCTTTGCTTCTTCAAGTTTGCTAGTCACTAAGACATTATGTTTCTCAATATTTTAATATTTTTCTTTCATTTCTTCCAACTGCAATTCAAGTCTTATTGCTTTGTCTTTGCTGATTGTAACTCATCTTTCATTTTCTTGTTTTCATAATTTTCTTCATCAAGCTCCTTAATTAGATGTGGCTTTGAGATATCATATTCATCCTTGAGTGCTTCATTTTCTTCCTTAAGATTTTCAATTTGTTCTGAATCAGATTTCTCTTTGTCTGGTTCACCTTGAATTTTGACAAGTTATTCCCTTAAACTTCTTGCATGATTAAACTAATCCTTGAGTTTCTTGATGAAATCTTCTATCTCTCTTAACTTGAATTTAAAATCTGCATTATCTACATTATCTTGATCAAGATATTCTAGTGTTGCTTCATAGTTCTTCTTTAAACTACTAAAATCCATATAGATCCCCCTTAAGTTGTTAGGCTTTTATTCCAAGGGCCTGATGCTCTAATACCAATTATCATAATTAAGTGATACTGAGAGGGGGAGTGAATGTGTATCACAATAGTTTATATTCTTTCTTAACCAATTACCAAATAAAAAATTTAATCCAATAATCCACAATAAGTGCACACACACAATAGTACTCATAACATCATAATTTGTTTTCGAGGAAACCTTGGCCAAGTGAAAACCTCGGTGGAGATGGTACCCACAAATTATGACCCTATAAGGAGTCTTCAACTTGTTAGGAGATGAGTATAACAATAGGAAAGTCCTTGTTAGAGGATTAACAAACCATGCTAAGGGTATACAAAAGTTGTGCACACTACACTTACAAAATTAGACTTCATGTCCAATATTACAAAAGATAATACAATAAATACATGAGAACTTCACTTCTAAATATCATGCAATCTCTATTCTCACTCTCTGTTCAGCCTACCCTTTGGTGATCATATTCACATCCTCTATCACCTTTTTACAAATACAAAATATCATCACATACTTATAGTTGATTAAGAGTATAATCCCCGAAGTCCACCTTCTATCATGTCCTTAAACATTTGAAAAATACCAATTATACTATGTGGCTTTTCCCACATTAGAATATCATTGGGACCTCAACAAATGCAAAATATCATAACATAAGTCAACCACAACTTATACTTCTTTTCTTGCCTTGTTGCATTGTTTCTTGTCTTTGCATGTACTCAGAGAATTGTATGTCTACCATCTCACATCGAAAATGATTGTAATGTTTCTAGAGTATATTCCATACATCTTTCTAACCAAATATAACTTCACATAGCTTAACTCTATCTATACCATGTTTATTGACCAAAATAGTGATATTGTCTACAGGGAACCAACTATGGACTTGGGCATTTTTCACATCATTGCTTATAGAAATAGTATTAGAATTCCTTGTGATGATTTGAGGGCTAAGTGTTACCAATAATGAAAAAATCTATGTGCTCATATGTTAGCCACTTTTCAACACAATAAATTGGGTCTTTTAATCCCAATATTAATTGCCACCTTCGACATGCAGTTTGGCATACCTAGAGTAATTTTAGGGCTGATTCTGATAGAGTTTTAAAACACCTTGATCATTCCATGATCTCCTCCCAATATTTTTTCACTATTGGGATAGAGAAATCTTTTCCAATATTTCCTTTATATGATGTCACTTCATTAGATCACTTTGCCATCAATTTTTCTATTGAATGGTGTGATTCTCTTTTAGGTTTCTCTCATTCTCCTTTTATCTTTAAAATACCATATCTAAAACATCCTTCTACTCTAGCCCCCATTCATAAATTATGGAACAAGAAACCTAATTCCACTCAATGTATAGGTTATATTTTGTGGTGGAATGATACCATGTTAGAATAACTGAGAGAGGGGGGGTTGAATCAGTTAGATTAGTTATCCTACAGTCCTAAATACAAAGATGTACCTTAAAAATAAATTCCAACAAATTATACAGCTCGGTAACATAAAATATCAATCTTTCTATCCTCTTTATCGATTACTAGCAATTATCCAAACATTGATTACCGACTAAATCAACTATGCAGTATGTAAAGTATGATAGAAAAACAATCATAAAAAATAACACAACACAATGATTTAACGTGGAAACCCTCCTAAGGGAAAACCCACCTGGGACTGGTAACCCAAAATAATTCACTCTTCTTAAGTGAGATTGGTGAAGAGCCAACCCTATTAAAGGTTACAATACACAGTGTTAGGTGTGACCTGGTTAGAGGATTTATCACTAACAGTTAAATTTTGACCAACATTCACTATGGGGTCAACAAGATAACACTTTACATTCAATGAATGCCATAGGGTATTATAACAAGACTGTTAAGTCCACTCGGTTAAGATATTTTCTCAATCAATGGTTAAACTGATACAGTACTAATCTGATTCAAATACAACTCAATTGAAAATATTCAGATCTATGCTAAGCCCTTAAAATCCTCTAATCATTAATCAATTCACTTCCTCAATTTATTTGTAAACTTACTTTCACTTGGTAAATAGTTCTCTGACACTCAGTAATGTCTACATCTCAGTTCTTTCACTAACTAGTTTGATCAGGTATGCATGAATACAATTTTCACCAAAATCTCTATAGTCTCCTTTTGTTCGATATGTTTTAATAATGAAACTCATATCTCTTATATAGACAAGTAAATTGTTTTCATATTAGCCATTAGATTTTGCCTCTTAATCTCCTTCATTCATTTTTCCGCTTAAACCTTCCTCGGTAGATGTGTTCATAACATGTTTCAAACTCATACTTTAGATCATCTCTAAATTTTGTCAGCCGTGGATCTCATAACTAACTTCATCTTTAACCTCAAAATCATAACAATATCCAGCTCATCAAATTCAGTCGATTGTTCTTAACATTTTATGTTTACATCCGCACTTAGTTAATATAGAAATGTGTTGGTGATAACTAGCTCGGTTATACTGTCACTCTATATACATTGCACTTTCTCGGTGTA
>BSBK01006835.1:372500-520065 GCA_027943335.1 Chamaecyparis obtusa
TAGGTCAGAGAGCAAGTATGACAAAGCGCATTGCAAATTTGTCTAAGTGTGAGACAATATTTTTGCCAGTGAACCTGGACACAGTTTTTGTTTGCGATGTTGACTAGAGTAAGTTTAGTGCTTGTGCACTTGAACATAGACTCTATGATTACTATTGATCACCCATCTCAGAGTGCAAGTCAGTATGGCATGTACAGAAGAAGTTATGATAGTTTTACTGAAGACAATGTCAAGCCGACATGACAAAATATGAAGACATAACTAGTAAAGAGTTAAGGGATTGTTTTGTTTATCAAAATAATGACTTAACAATATAAAGGGATGAAATCATAGATGTTAACCATTGGATAAAGCTATTGATATAAATGTAAATGTAATTGTAATTTTAAAGAGTACACAATAGTGTGGACAAGTGATATGATGCGAAATATATGATGCATATGTAATAGCGATAGTTAAAGAGCAGTGAAGAGATATTGATGAAAGAAGTATAAGGTTATGTACCTTAACCTATATTTGTAATAAATGTATATTGTACATTACTTGTTTGGGCAGTGGGCTCATCTAGTAATCACATTTTGTACTACCAACTACTAACAAGGTTGAGGCTTCTAACAAGGCCTATAGTCCCTTAATCAGGACTGATACACTATATGCTTGTAATAGACTCCTAACAAGGTTAACATCCTTAATAGGATAATTTTGATTAGTGGATCTTTGTGGGTACCATCCCCACCAGGGTTTTCCCTCAGCCAGGGTTTCCTCGAGAACAAATAATGTGTTATGAGTTCTTTGGTTTTATTGCTATGTATGTTGTTTAGCTTCTTATGTTATGCATGTGTAAAGATAATATGTTATATCCATAATTGGGAAAAAGATAAATTTTTTAGTATATTGATTCACCCCCCCCTCTTAGTATTCCCTATTTCTAACAATTGGTATCAGAGCTTAGGAGAAGAATCATTCAAGGAAAGCCTAGTAGCTTGAGTAAGATCTCTATGGATATGGATCAACTACAAAAGTATCTTGAAGAAGCTCTTCAACAGATTGACTTGCTAACTATTGAAAAAGATACTTTGAAAAGAAAGTATGATGATGTAAAGAACCTCATTGAGAAAATGAAAAAAAAATTGGAAGATCTAAGATTTGAAAAGGAATCCGAAGTTTGTATTGAAGATTGTGATGACAATTTGGAAAAAGAAAATGAGATCCTTGAGCATGAACTGAAGATATCAAATCTGAAGCTTAGTTTGAAAGATGGAAATGGCAAGAATGAAGTAAATCTGAAATCTGAGAATGAAAGTCTAAAGACTAAAAATGAAGGACTAAAATCTAAACTTGGTATAGTAACATCTGAACTTGAGAAAGTAAATTTGTAGTATGCTGAACTTGAGAAATACAATAAGATTGTGAAAGGTGAACTGACTCAATCCAAACAACAACTTGAAAGGCTATATTCAACTAGTGAAAAGATCGATGAACAAATATCTTATCAAAAACCATTCTATGATAAGACTGGTCTTGGATTCAACACTTCTAAAGAAAATGATGAAAGCAAGGAACCAGATCTAAAAATATCTGAAAGCATAGATGAGAAGAAGTCTGATGAGATCAACAAATCTGAAGATACACCTAAAGAAGAAGAATCACCGAAGCAAGAGGAATCACCCAAAGGTATGCAAAGAGAATTTAAAGGTAGATGTTTTTCTTGTAATACTATTGGTCATATGAAGAGAGATTGCACAGGTAAGCAATTTAAACCTCTTAATGGTTATTGTTATAATTGTCATGGTTTTGGACATAGAGCTATTGAATGTAGGAAACCTAAATTTATTGAGAATAATGATGGTAGTAGAATGATTAGGAATACTAATAATGCAGATAAGAAACCTACTGAAGATACGAACACAAGAAATGGAGTAATATGTTACAAATGCAACAAGGTTGGACACATTGCTAGAAACTATAGATCACAAATCAATCAGCCTGGACCACGATATGGAAACAATGGAATTGTTTGTCAGATATGAAACAAGATTGGACATACATCAAAGTTTTGCAGAATGAACAATAGAGTTTTTCATCCTAATCCTAACCCTAGAAATCATGCAAGAAGAAATGAAGATGCAAGTAATAGTCAGAAAGGATGTTGTAGTAATTCAGATGAAGTGAAGTTTATCAAAAGCACAGATCAAGGAGACATATTTAACATTGAAGGTAATTAGGAAGGTGAAGTATCAAAAGGTAAGAATGAATCTTTACCTGATCAATCTCAAAGTACTTGATTCATGAAAATTGCAGTAGAATAGGAACTTAGATTAGTGTAGAAGTAGATATATGATGAACCGAGTCTTGCATAGTTTATGCAAGGTATTTTATGATGTTCTAATGCTATGGTGAAGAGCGCAAAGAAAAATATTATGTTTTGAGAGATCGCAAGAAGTTTTAAGTTTTGGAGGTTAGCAGAAACAACTTTTTGGTAAGAAGTGGCAAAAGAATTGAATGCGATGTCAGATCTAAGTGAGATTGAATTAATAAAAGGTTATGATTGGTATTATTTGATCATCAAAGTGAATTCAAGTGTTAAGGAGATCAAAGAGCAGTGATTGGAAGCATTTTGCAAGGATTTGGAGAAGAATTTTGTGTCGAATCTACGCAAGCCATAAAATCATGAAATTAAGGTATTTTACTTGTCAGATCTTTAAATTGGTAAAGGAATTTGAAGAAATCATGGATGTTTCTTTAATAAAAAATGTCAGAGATAAGAATAGACCTAAATTGAAAAGGGAACTAGTAGAACCCTTGGAAGATAACCCTAGGTTTTCTTTATCATCTGTACCAGATGAAGTTTTACATTTGGAGAATGTTAGAAGTTATCTTGGATGCAAACTAGAGATAGTCAGTGATATTGATTTCACAAATGAATATCAGAAGATTTACAATCAGGATATGATACTGAAACAAGGTTTTGAATATTTGGAGAATAATGAAATTGTTTAGTATGCATTGCAGTATGAATTTGATAATGAGCAATGCACTAAGATTATCTTAAATAGAATTCATAATGGGAAGTTTTGGTTATAGGATAGAGTGATAGATATTACAACTAATTTGATTCATGAAGTCACTGGATTATCTAAAACTAGAGCTATTCCTTTTAATGAGAAAAACATGAGGAAAATAGTCATTGACAACACAAATTCATCCTATAATGGTAGAGGAATTGTGATTAGTAAGATCAAACAAGATGATGTGAGATACTTATGCAAGATCCTAACTACTAAGTTTTGTACAAACTCAAGAGAGGATGACATGGCAGCTGGAATGATACATGCAACTTATCTAATATGTGTTGGCAAGGTACAAGTTGATATGTGTGAAATTTTGAGAATTCAATTGTTTGAGAACTTGGAGAAGATTAAGAAAACTAAGTATACATAGTTTAGGTTCTCATCCTTAATCACCTATATGTTTTTTCATCTTTTGAGGAGATTTCCTTAAACCATTGGAAATGACTGGAATGATGGTGAAACTATAATGGAAATGATTAACCTAGTGTACAGAAGACATGTTATTGACAAAGTAAATGAGAGTGTAGTACTGGTAATCAAGACATTTCAAAATATTGTGTCTAGCAGATCAAGGATCCCTAAGTCTCTTGTAGAGAAGTATAAAGATGATATATGTTTTATGGTGGATACTGACTTTACCTATATTGAAGTAGTAGAGCCTAGAACAGAGTTCATAGACCCTCTTGGCTATGAGATATCTGAGGTAGAAATAGAGGAGTATGTTAGTAGGTTACTTAAGTGTAAGTTGGACACTCAGTGTAACAGGTTTGGAACCTTTGAGGAGAACTTCAACTCTGCAAAGACCTTAATTGAAGAGAAATAGTCTAAGAAAAGAGTCGAGAGCACTATAAAGAAAATCCTAAAAGATACAGGGATGATAGAGCATGAGTTTTTGGTAGCAAGGAAAACAATAGCAGCAATCAGAGATATTGGACAAAAAGAAGTTTTGTCTATTCCTCCTTTATCATCAATTGTAGCACAGCAGGAAGAATCACAAGTGAAGGTGAAAGTGGAAGAAATTGAGAAGGATAAAGAAGCAAAGATGTCCACTAGATCCACTTCCTCCACCTAGCAAAAGAGTGAAGGAAAGTGCTACTAGACCGGGAAAGAGGTAGAAGACTTTAGTGCAACCAGTTCCAAGAAAAATTACAGAAATACAAGATGGTGTCACTACTATTAAGAAGAAAGCTTGGAAACCAAAATTTGAAAAGCTTAATGAGAAGATCATTGAGGATGGAGACTTTAAAAGAATGAACAAGTACTATGATCTTTATGATTATATAGACAGAATTAATCTAGAAAATTCAGTTGTAAAGCATATGATTTTGGCTAATAAGAAGTTTGATACAATTCAGGGTCAGATACTTGATGATTTGTATAATAAAATTGTGAATAGGAAGAAGAGAGCATCAGATGAAGACATAGCTATTAGAGAAAATCTTGTAAGGAAGCTTTGCGAAGTAAGAGATGAAACACATTTTGGTCAGATCATGAAAGCCTTAAACACCCATCTGAGAACCAAAAGGAGAACTATTCTAATTATGGGAGGTAGATATGAATAAATCAATCCTGAGATAGAGCAAGCAATTATCAAGGTTATGTTAGAAAATGTTGGAGAACCATCAGTTGCAGCAGAGCAAGAAGGTGAGATAGAACAAGATGACATTCCCTCTCCTCTAGCCATTAACATTGAAGATGAAACCATGAATGTAGAAGGAACCAAAATCACCTTGGATACTGATGATAATGTATTCAAGAATTTGGAGAACATTGTTGACAATTCAGGCTTTGAAGAACAGGAAATTGCAAAAGGAGAAGAGACAACAGAGACAACATTTGTAGAACCCCCAGTAATAGAGGAACAAGTACCAATTCCCACCAAAGAAGATATCAGTCTTACTCCTGAGACTGGAAAGAAGAATCAAATTGGATCTATGATTGAGCATTTGGAAAAGGAAGTAGATGATGATGATGATCAGTTGGAATTGATCACATCCTTGAATAAAATCATTGGCAAGAATAAGAAAGTGAAAATTCTTGAAGGATGTCTGAAGGAACTAACCGAGAAGTTACAAAGCATTGTAACTACACAAATTGCAGAAGATGATCCTTTGGAGAAAGCAAAGAAGGTAATGAGCACTTTTGACAATGAATTCACAAACCTATCTGATATTGCAAAAGTGAAAGCACAAGCAACCTATGAGGCTAGAATGCTTTTTAACATCAGTCAGAGTATCAGGAATGATATCAACAATCCTGATATCCATATCAAGGACTTGAGGAATCATTTGGAGACAGGTAAATCTTTGTACATATAGTGTACAAAATTAGAGACTCTGATAGCAAAAGAAGACCAAAAGATGAAATTGAAGGAAGCAGAGATTTAGAATGAAACAAACCTTCTTTCTAGCCCTGATGTGAAGGTATGTGATGTTGAGAAGAAAGTTTGGAAGCTATATGATGAAATCATAGTTTTGCAAGATGAGAGAGACAGAAAATTGAAAATATTCACTCTTTTGAGAGAGCATACTTCTATGAAGTTAAGCATTATTGAAGAGCAATTGGAAGAATGTCTTTCAGCTAAGACATCTTTTTAGAAGTTTAACTTTGAAAACCTCCAAGCATGTGAAATTGCATCTTATGGACTGAGTGCACTACTCAATGTGGCAGATTCAATTAAGAAATCATGGGAGAAGGAGATAGAAGCCATGAATATTGATTTTTTAGATTGTGTTGCAAGGCTACTGGCATTGCAATAATTGAACTGAGGTATAATCTTTTTGTGATACAGTTTTGTAACCCTCCCTACCTTTATTTTGTCATTGTTGTCAAAGGGGGAGTGATAAATATCAAAAAATTGATAGTATATGATAAGGATTGATACTCCTAGGGGGAGTATTGTATTAGACATGAGATTTTTTGAGGATTTATAAGGATAGTATATATATTTTATACCATGGCCACAATTTTGAGATTTTGAAGTTGTACACTTAGCTAATTTTCTCATATGTTGCCACCAATGACAAAGGGGGAGATTGTTGGAAATTTGGCTGATTTGATTGGATAGATGTTTTTATTATGGAAACATATGTTCTAGATGAAGATCACATAGGTTAGAGAGAAAGTATGATAGAGTGCATTACAAATTTGTCTAAGTGTGAGACAATATTTTTGCCAGTGAACCTGGACACAATTTTTGTTTGCGATGTTGACTGGAGTAATTTCAATGCTTGTGCACCTGAACATAGACTCTATGATGACTATTGATTACCCATCTCAAAGCACCAGTCACTATGGAATGTACGGAAGAAGTTATGAGAGTTTTACCGAAGATGGTGTCAAGTCGACAGGACAGAATATGAAGACAAAATTGGTAAAGAGTTAAGGGATTATTTTGTTTATTAAAATAATGACTTAACAATATAAAGGTACAAAATCCTAGATGTTAACCCTTGGATAAATCTATTGATATAAATTTAATTGTAATTGTAATTGTAAAGAGTACACAATAGTGTGGATAAGTGATATGATGCGAAATATATAATGCATATCTAATAGCGATAGTTAAAGAGGAGGGAAGAGATATTGATGCAAGAAGCATAAGGTTATGTACCTTAACCTATATTTGTAATCAGTGTATATTGTACACTACTTGTTTGGGCAGTGGGCCCATCTGGTAATCACATTTTGTACTACCAACTCCTAATAGGGTTGAGGCTTCTAACAAGGCCTATAGTCCCTTAATCAGGACTAATACACTATATGCTTGTAATAGACTCCTAATAGGGTCAATATCCTTAACATGATACTTTTGATTAGTGGATCTTTGTGGGTACCATCCCCACCGGGGTTTTCCCTTGGCCAGGGTTTCCTCGAGAACAAATAATGTGTTATGAGTTCTTTGGTTTTATTGCTATGCATGTTGTTTAACTTCATATGTTATGCATGTGTAAAGATAATATGTTATATCCATAATTGGGGAAAAGATAAAGTTTGTAGAATACTAATTCACCCCCCGCTCTCAGTGTTCCCTATTTCTAACAGATTTCACATCCATTTGATATACTTTGAATCCCTTATGTGTATCATATGCAAGTAGTATACAAACTCCTTCAAGTCTTGCAATAGGTACAAAGGTTTCACCATAATCAATACCTTCTTCTTGTTCATATCCCTTGCAAACAAGTCTTGCCTTATTCCTAGTGGCCACTAGTACATTTAGGGGCAATTTGCGATGGCTATGTGTCACAAATGCGATGGCTATGTGCCGCAATAGAGACACCCATTGACATCGTAGTTTTTTAGTTGCAAATTGCCACGTCTATGGGTAGCCATCGCAATTGTGACTCCCTCCCATCGCAATATCGCCCCTTCACTCATTCTGGGCCTCCGTCGCATTGTGACTCCAGGGCGTCACAATTGCGATGACCCTACGAAGCAATTGCGACGAGCGTGGCCATTGCCCATACGGCCCTTATCCATTCTGGGCCTCCACCGCATTGCGACGGCAGGGCGTCGCACTTGCGACAGCCCTCCGAAGCAATTGCGACGGGCGTGGCCATCGCATTACTTCAGAGGGCCATTGCAATTGCGGCGGGCTCCCAAGCAATTGTGATGGGAGTCCGTCACAATTGCGACGGCCCTAGGTAAATTAAAAAAAAATAATAATTTAATACATTGCTAATGAACCACATTAATGCTTATTTCTTTCAAAAAATGAGGACAGTCACTGTAAAGACAACATGATAATGTACACTCACTGTAAGGACAGTTACAAATGAGGACATCTCATAGTGACTGTCCCTTGTGTGATTGCCACTTGAATGTATTGCTATTCAGCCACATTAATGCTTTTTTTCTTCAACAAATGAGGATAGTCACTGTAAAGACAACATGATAATGTAGTGTACATTATCATGTTGTCTTTACAGTGACTATCCTCATTTGTTGAAGAAGAAAAGCATTAATGTGGCTGAATAGCAATACATTCAAGTGGCAATCACACAAGGGACAATCACTGTGAGATGTCCTCATTTGTGACTGTCCTTACAGTGAGTGTACATTATCATGTTGTCTTTACAGTGAGTGTACATTATCATGTTGTCTTTACAGTGAGTGTACATTATCATGTTGTCTTTACAGTAAGTGTACATTATCATGTTGTCTTTACAGTGACTATCCTCATTTGTTGAAGAAGAAAAGCATTAATGTGGCTGAATAGCAATACATTCAAGTGGCAATCACACAAGGGACAGTCACTGTGAGATGTCCTCATTTGTGACTGTCCTTAAAGTGAGTGTACATTATCATGTTGTCTTTACAGTGAGTGTACATTATCATGTTGTCTTTACAGTGAGTGTACATTATCATGTTGTCTTTACAGTGAGTGTACATTATCATGTTGTCTCAATCTATACATAAACGATAATACAAATATTGAATGCATTATATTCTATCATTCTATAGATGTACGATGATTCAAATATCGAGTGCATTATATTATCTTAGTTTATACATGAATGATAAATTTCATTTGCAACTTGTATAGGAGGATCAGATGACACAGAAGACAAAGAATCTCAGGATGAGGTATGGGAGAAGGCTATATCAGAGGAAAAGCTAGGGCTTTGTTACTGTCCCTTGTGACAGTAACAAAATTTGATGAAAATAATTTTTGTTTCACTCAACTTTGACATTCACAACTTCCTCTTTTATTATAATAAGAAAAAATAAAGTGACTTTAGAGAAAATAATGAAACTAATACAATTGCAATACGGTGGTATTTAGAACAAACAGAGCTTCACAACCATCAAAGAAGAAAAAAGCACATGCATATATCGAGTACTCCTCAATCAGAGAGATAGAGAAGAATTCAAAACATACCCAGACTGAACATGGCCATACCAAGACCAGCATCAGACAATATTCTTATTGACTGCTCTAGGATAGCTAGCATTTCAACTTTCCATCTGCAAAATAGATTATAAAAACATGAAAATATATCAGAGATGTTTGATATTGATACAAAACAACACAGATTCATTTCTTCGTACACCTGTATATCATAAAAATCCTTGCACACTTTGAAAAATTGTATTGCCTTTTACTTACTCAAAAGTAATTTACATAAAGCAGTCATTTGATTAACATGGATCCTAATATTCACAAGTACATGGTCATGTGCTCCATCATAGCATCTTATAGATTTAGATCTATTCTCTGAAATAATTCAATGTTTTGTTTACAATCCACAAAAGAAATATTTTCCCTCGTCTACTTAATCCTAAACAAAAGGCCATATAGCAATATAGATAGAACTATATAACAGAAACCATAAACAATGGTAACCTTAGCAGTAGCAAGAAATTGTTGCAAAAACTTTACCTTATCATACCCAGATTGTTGCTTTGCCTGGTGGAGGGAAATTTGATCAGTAAAATTGACACAGAGTATGCTGTCTCCATTGTCATGCTAGATAACAAAACACCAACTTTAATGGGCATGTGCTGTCCCTTGTGTAATTGCCACTTGAATGCATTGCTATTGAACCACATTAATGCTTTTTTCCTTCAACAAATGAGGACAGTCACTGTAAAGACAACATGATAATGTACACTCACTGTAAGGATAGTCACAAATGAGGAAATCTCAGAGTGATTATCCCTTGTGTAATTGCCGCTTGAATACATTGCTATTGAACCACATTAATGCTTTTTTCCTTCAACAAATGAGGACAGTCACTGTAAAGACAACATGATAATTTACACTCACTATAAGGATAGTCACAAATGAGGAAATCTCAGAGTGACTATCCCTTGTGTAATTTCCGCTTGAATACATTGCTAATGAACCACATTAATGCTTTTTTCCTTCAACAAATGAGGACAGTCACTATAAAGACAACATGATAATGTACACTCACTGTAAGGACAGTCACAAATGAGGACATCTCACAGTGACTGTCCCTTGTGTAATTGCCACTTGAATGTATTGCTATTCAGCCACATTAATGCTTTTCTTCTTCAACAAATGAGGATAGTCACTCTAAAGACAACATGATAATGTACACGGGCTATAAGTGTACATTATCATGTTGTCTTTATAGTGACTGTCCTCCTTCAAGTGGCAATTACACAAGGGACAGTCACTGTAAAGACAACATGATAATGTAGAGAAATGTTGTCATTTGTATTTTCAACAGCGCCGAGAGAGATTCCCTCCGCGAAATCAGAGCTACAATTTCTGAGTACGTTGGGTTTATTTTTCTTTTGTCATTATTATGTAATCTGGTATTCAGCTGTTACAGAGCTAAAATACCTAGAAATGAGGACATATCTATGTTGAATTTATTGTTAGCGGCTTTGGTTATTTAGAAGTTTAATTTTATTTGTTTATCTTTCAAGCACAAATGTTTTGTGGACCGTAACGTCTTCATTGTTTTGGGTATGCAATGAAATAGCCCTAACTTGCAACTACCTTCACAGTACTTGTGTACATTATCATGTTGTCTTTACAGTGACTGTCCTCATTCAAGTGGCAATTACACAAGGGACAGTCACTGTGAGATGTCCTCATTTGTGACAAGGACAGTCACACATGAGGACATCTCATAGTGACTGTCCCTTGTGTAATTACCACTTGAATGTATTGCTATTCAACCACATTTATGGGCCCGTTTGGACCACGACACACAGTAGCATCTACAGAGAAGAATATCCCAGGTGTAACAAGTTGTAAGAATATACCAACAGTTCTAAGAAGTTCCCTAGCACATAGTAGCATCTACAAAGAAGAATATACAACATGAAGGCAGCCACTGTAAAGACAACATGATAATGTACACTCATTGTATGTGTACATTATCATGTTGTCTTTACAGTGACTGTCCTCATTCAAGTGGCAATTACACAAGGGACAGTCACTGTGAGATGTCCTCATTTGTGACAAGGACAGTCACACATGAGGACATCTCATAGTGACTGTGATGCAGGGGCATCCCTCATGCAAACCAAAAAACATGTGATTGAAGAAAGACACCATGAAGCCAAGAAGTCATCCCATCCTATTGAAACAAGCACCTACTTTCCTAAGGTTACATCATATCACCATGGAGCCTTGTGTTGAAGGATTGATAGACTAAATGTTTTAAGATGTTTTCAATGGTTTAGTATTTAAGTTTTCTTGTTTGTAATAATGGTTAAAGGATTGATTAACATCTCCTTGTAACCCATCCACATGTTTGGACTATGACCCCTTGGTACTGTTATAAGCCTTGGGTATCAATTAGTCTTTGGATGTAATTTGATTGCTAGGTGTCTGTTAAGTGTTTTAGGAGTTTTGGAAGATTAATAAAGGTCTAAAACTATTCAAAACACATTTTAGCCTTTCTCGCCAAGAATGTTTGCAAAATTGTTAACAATATGTAATGCAACTTTTAAAAGTTGCTTCAAAAGTTGTTATTTGTTGTATTGAACAGACATAACCATCTAGATGGTTAAGAAACTATCCACAGAGTCTTTTTAGGCTTCCAATGGTCGAAGGAATGGTAGAGGAGACTTGGAGAACCATTTTGCTTTCAAAATTTAATAAATAACCCTGTTTTAGAGCATTTCCTGTGCAAAAACTAACTCTGTACGGATGTACAGATGATGGTAATATGATCAAACTGGCTTGGAAATTGTATTAGAGATATTAGATACTCTGAGAGTTGGTTTGGAGGATTTAACTTGTTTTAAATCAAAGTTATTGTATTTTCTCTAAACCTTGTCTGCAAACCCTTGTTTTCAGGGTATTGACTGCTCTTATGGCCATAACCTGAGTTTTAACTGTTGAAGATTCTTTATTCTCCACAAGATGAAGGTTAGACATGTATATTTTCATATTCCAAAGGCTTTAGAACATGATGTTAAGTCTGTGCATGGTGAAGGCGAGCCCTAGTTCAAAGACTCTATTGTTTTTTACTAGGATTTGATGAGAAATGAAGGATCAGAGTCTAGAAGTGTGTGAAGGACCCCTGATCTTGGTTTTTGTGAATGTCTAAGGTATGAACAACAATCTAAAACTCTGATTCTAATTCCAGGAGCCCATTCTTCAACACTTGTCTTGAGACCCAAGCCTGATTGCATGCATTAGGTCTGCGGACTTGACAAGAGAAGAGGAGTGCAGGAGTGGAGTTGGGGTCTGAGGTTTGGAGGTTTGAAAGAACATAAAAAATGGTGTCTAGAAATCACATAATGTCATTTAGTCTTTTGGCAATCTGCAAAGTTAATGGGGCAGAGCAGGTTTCATAGACCTACTAGAGCCACTAGGTCATTTTGCTATTCTGATGCCTTGGGCTGTTAGGACCAAAACTAATACATGTTTCTGGTTATTTAAGTGATATCTAAGTGGTTACTAAGTTTTGTTGAAGGGGGTAAGGTCTGGAACCTTAAGAACACCATTTGATCAAATTCAGAGCACTTGTCCCTAAAGAGAAAACTGAACTTGATTGGGTTTGAGTACATAAGTTGTTGTGTGATCTTTGAAACCTTTAAATTCATTACCTTGCAGAGTTCAAACATTCATCGATAAGAATCAGAGTCTAATTGTTTGGATTGATTCATTTTTGGTGTCTTGAAGTGGGTTGGGTAATGATCCATGTTTCTTTGCTGACCACTCTGCATCAGACTGTCCCTTGTGTAATTGCCACTTGAATGTATTGCTATTCAACCACATTTATGGGCCCGTTTGGACCACGGCACACAGTAGCATCTACATAGAAGAATATCCTAGGTGTAACCTGGTTGTAAGAATATACCGATAGTTCTAAGAAGTTCCCTAGCACATAGTAGCATCTACAGAGAAGAATATGGGTCAACGAGGTTGACTTCAAAGCCATGCAATCTAATGGTAATAGTAATATCATAATTTGACATACTATCAAAAATACTTCCTAAATAGACTATTCAATCTTATAAGAGATGGATTCATGAGAACTATTATTTATGAAATATGAGTCAATGACTTTAATTAAAAAAATTACACAATCTAATTCTTGTAAAAATATCAAAATTTGACACATTGAAAATACCTTCCAAAAGTATCATTAATTGATTAATATGAATCACTACTCATGAAATATAATTTTATAAACCTAATCTAAAAACTACACAATAAAAATCTTAATAGTAATATTGTAAGAAACTATTCCCAAAAGCAAGCCTAACAAAATTTGATGAAAATAATTTTTGTTTCACTCAACTTTGACATTCACAACTTCCTCTTTTATTATAATAAGAAAAAAAATGTCTTTTTAGATATACCTCATGAACCATACTCGAATAATCTATCATTTTTCTTCTCAAAAACATATTTGCAGAGCCTGCTTCTTTTACTTGTTTGTACTTTTATCTCTCTGATGGAAAGGGTTCCTTCAGGACACATTTTTCCAAGTTCACTGCTTGAGATATTTGAGGAGGGTTCCCCTGCTTGAGTATCCATCCAACCCATATTCGAGTAGTTCTACAATTGCACAGTCTAAATTAATAATACTGACAATTGAATGATGAATGATGATATATAGAATTGATATAAACTAATCCTAAAAACACTAAAACGTTATTAATATTGTAGACTAGGATTTGAGCGTGCACCTAAACCTGTTTTGAAGGCCAAAGACAAACAAACGTCATAGCATATTATTAGATCAAATTTAATGGTAAACAAACTAAAATCAAAGCCACCTCAGTTTAAGCCTAAAACGGATGCGCCCATGCACCGTTTGATATGCTTGGATATAAATGGATGTGGGTGTGCAAACTCAAGCACTTGGAGCATGCAAATAGGATGATTTGAGGATCAAGAAGACCCAAAATGACACAAAATAGGTATGAGGAACCTATTTTTCCTCAAAAGCCTCAAGAACACACAAATATGCAAAGCTAAAAGATGAACTAAGATTGATTAAACAAGAAATGAATCTATGTTAATCCAATTAAGCTAATTTAAATGTGATTTAAGCTTGAAAATGATCTAAAATGATGAGTTTATGCTTATGCTAGAATGAAAATGGCATTATAACTTTGCTATTGAGTTTGAGAGTTGAAAGATGATTTGCCTTAGGAAGTGAGGGTATTTATAGGAAAAGGGAAGGGCTTGGTTAAAAAGGATGAGTCAGAGTTAGGGCTAAGGTTAGGGTTGAGTCAAGGACAAGTGTCCTGACAAGTGTCAAGGGAGGATTGAGTTGAAAGTTTGAGGGCATGTGCACAATTTGGTAAATGTGCCCAAGGCCAAGAGGTGGCAAGGAAGGGATAAGAAGGTCTTAAATGCATAATGAATGCATGTAAGAAAGATAAGGAAGGCTTAAATGCATCCTTAAATGCATTTGCAAGAGGTGGCCAAGAGGTGGCCATCTTTGTTGACTAAGGAGGATGACTAAGAGGAGGTTAGCATAAGTTTTGGTAAACCTTTTGCTAATGGAATGTGACAAGATTAGAAAGGGGATTAGGATTAGGATTAGGGGATTTTAGGATTAGGATGGGTGAAGAGGTTGGGTTGAGAAGTTTCTAGAAGAGTCTAGAATTCTCCTAGGTTTTATGGAATAAAAGTTTATTCATTCCAAAAGCTTAAGTTTGGGAAAATTTATTGAAATATTTTCAATAAATATGAAAATTAAATATTTTATCTTAATTAAATATTTTGAGTTGAGATTAGGGTTAGAAAAGATGGGATTAGCCTTTTAATTGAAATTAAGAAGGGATTAGAAGATTTTGGAAGAGGTTAGTGGTCTTAAGAAAATTGGCCAAGTTTTGGTCAAAAAATAAATTAATTATTTTTTTGGGAGATTTTTGGTCAATTTATTAATTAAAATAATTAATAAATAGGGGATTAATGTTTAAATAAGATTTAAACATTTTTGGGAGGGATTTCTTAATTAAATATTTTTAATTAAGAAAAAGGGATTTAATGACATAAAAATAAATTAATTAATTAAATAATTAATTAATTAATAAATGATGATGTCATCAGGGATTTTTCAGAAAATAAAAATACTTTATTTTCTAAAGGATTTTTAGGTGTCTACATTTTGCCCCTCTTTGATGCGATGCCGCAAGTGGCATGGCTTCAAAGACAAGAAAATAAGATGCCCAAGGCTAGAATTTAGAGGAATAAGGGATTGTGCCCCCTCGAGAAAATAACGCAAGGAGTAAACATTGTGGAATTTTCTCAAAAGGAAATAGAGAAGGAACGACTGAGGAAGCAGGGGAGATAAATTACCAAGCTTCCAAGAGCAAAGATGGGTGAATGCAAGATGAGATGGAAATGCAAGATGCAAGATGCAGCTATATGTAAAGATGCAAGATTAATCTATATGATAAATGCAAGGGACCAGATAGCTCTAAGTGCAAACGGGAGTGCACAACCTAGATTTAATATAGCTATGTTAGAGACCTGCCAAAGATACTGGGATCACGAGGCTTGTCAACAACGTCGCAGAGGACTGACGAGGACTGACGCTAAACAAACACACAGGGTTGCCCCAACATCACACATGAAGCGCAGAGGTGACATGGCGGATCCGATGCTGAAGGAACAACAAACACACAACTGACTCACAGGCAGAAGCGAAAGATCAAAAGACCTTGCCCCAGATTATCCGCACACGCAGCACACCGTGATATAAAGAATCGTGGTGACCCTGGTGGGATAAAGAGAAGCCAAAAAGATTAACAAGACCCAAAGGACAAAAAATCCAAGATCAAAATGATAACTCCAAAAAGACATCCTTTGCCAAGGAGAGAGATTAGGTTTGATTGATGGTGGGAAGATTGGTCGGACAGGAGGAACGATATATCCTCAAGGACCAGGATGGAAGATTAGGTCAGACAGGAGGAACGATATATCCTCAAGGACCCATGGGTTGGTGAGAGAATAAGTGTAGTTGTTCGCTGGCAAAAAGCTGAAGTTCAAGGAATAATCAGGATGAGCAAGGATAAGTCATCAATTGATGTTGCTGAAGCACAAGGCCTGAGTGGGACTACAAATTTTTTGAGGCTGGGGATGGGACAAGATATTTGATCAAATGTTGCTGCAGGACGGACAAAGGTTATGTACAACAAGGAGGAACGATATGCACAAGGGATATGTACAGAAGCTCAGGATTGGGGATAGGAAGATCACACTTGGCGGGACTCTCACTAGGATGGAGACAAGAAGGATAAATACAGGGAGGAAAGCACTGTACAGGAAAGGGAAAGGGATATGGTACAAGATATGGTACAAAGCTTTAGAATAGGATATGGATTGTAGATGGGTTGGAGGAAGATGGAAGCCGAATGCTTGGAGGATAGGGGAGATGGAACTGCTGGGAGATCTGTTATGGATGGAGGAAGAGGACGGTAGCTGAAAGGACAACTAAATAGATAAATAGCCCAGTTTACTATGTTGGCGCCTGTTTACCAGGTTTTCACCAACATACTTGTCCAAGGCACTTGAATTGCCAAGTTTTCACTGTTTGGACGATTATTTTCTCTTTCTCTTTTCTTTTTTGCTTTTTTGCTTTTTTTTTGCTTTTTTTGCTTTTTTAATGTTTTTGGATTTTCTGATATATGCAGGATCAGGTTCAGGCATAGAACCTCTTCAGATGGATGATGTTGATAGGATCATTCAAGGGCTCACCTTCTGGTGTTGATAGCTGATAGGCTCCCAAGCCGAAGGATGTGGTGACATCTCACAGTGACTGTCCCTTGTGTAATTGCCACTTGAAGGAAAAAAGCATTAATGTGGTTCAATAGCAATGTATTCAAGCGGCAATTACACAAGGGATAATCACTCTGAGATTTCCTCAATTGTGACTATCCTTACAGTGAGTGTACATTATCATGTTTTCTTTACAGTGACTGTCCTCATTTGTTGAAGGAAAAAAGCATTAATGTTGTTCAATAGTGATGCAGAGTAGTCAGCAAGAAACTTGGATCTATGTCCCAACCCACTTCAAGACACCAAAATGACTCAACCAATCAATCAGGCTCTAATTTCTATAGGTTAATGTTTAAACTCTACAAAGTAATGAATTTGAAGGTTTCAAGGATCACACAACAACTTATGGACTCAATCCCATTCAATAACAAATTTCCTTTTAGGGACAAGTTCCCTGATTTTCTATCAAAAGAGACTTTTAAGGTTCTAGATCTTACTTCCTGTAGCAAAACTTAGAAACCCCTTAGATATCATCTAAATAACAAGAATCATGCATTGGTTGTGATCTAAACAACCCAAGACATCAAAATAACAAACTGACCTAGTGACCCTAGTAGGTCTCCCAAACCTGCTCTGCAGCCATAACTCTGCAACTTGCCAAAGGACTCTAAGAAGTTATATGTTTTCTGAGTACCCTTTTTGGATTTCTAATAGACCACCAACTCCCAGAACCTGAATCCACTCTAGCATATCAATGTCTTCATTGAGTCCGCAGACCTAATGCATGCTTTTAGGTGTGGGTTCCAAAACAAAGCATTGAAAATGGATGTATGAAACCAAGATCAAAGTCTTGGAGTGTTCTCCTGATCTAGATAAACAAGAATGCACAAGTTTGCAAGTCCTCAATATGATGCAAGCTCCTGATTTTAATCTGATTACCATCTTCCCAGCCAAAAACATGGTAGTTTTTGATCTAGGGCTCGCTCTCAACAAATGCAGATGCAACCCCCTGCCAGGCAAAGCAACAATCTGGGTATGATAAGGTGAAATTTTGTAGTCCTTTTGGGTATGATAATAGTTCCAGTTTCCAATAAGATGGTTCATTTTTATAATCTAGCTTCAATTTCTCTTGTGAAAATCTTTTTTTCATTTTATGGGTGGTAAAATATAATTATTATGCTAGAGGTTTGTACTTATGGATGATAATGAAAAAAAATGATGAAACAACATGATAATGTACACAAGTACCGTGAAGGTAGTCGCAAGTTAGGGCTATTTCATTGCATAGCTGAAACAATGAAGATGTTACGGTCCACAAAATATTTGTGCTTGAAAGATGAACAAATAAAATTAAACTTCTAAATAACCAAAGCCGCTAACAATAAATTCAACATAGATATGTCCTCATTTCTGGGTATTTTAGCACTGTAACAGCTGAATACCAGATTACATAATAATGACAAAAGAAAAATAAACCCAACGTACTCAGAAATTGTAGCTATGATTTCATGGAGGGAATCTCTCTCGGCGCTGTTGAAAATACAAATGACAACGTTTCTCTACATTATCATGTTGTTTTTACAGTGACTGTCCCTTGTGTAATTGCCACTTGAAGGAGGACAGTCACTATAAAGACAACATGATAATGTACACTTACAGCCCATGTACATTATCATGTTGTCTTTAGAGTGACTATCCTCATTTGTTGAAGAAGAAAAGCATTAATGTGGCTGAATAGCAATACATTCAAGTGGCAATTACACAAGGGACAGTCACTATGAGATGTCCTCATTTGTGACTATCCTTACAGTGAGTGTACATTATCATGTTGTCTTTAGAGTGACTGTCCTCATTTGTTGAAGAAGAAAAGCATTAATGTGGTTCAATAGCAATACATTCAAGTGGCAATTACACAAGGGACAATCACTGTGAGATGTCCTCATGTGTGACTGTCCTTGTCACAAATGAGGACATCTCACAATGACTGTCCCTTGTGTAATTCAAGTGGCAATTACACAAGGGACAGTCATTGTGAGATGTCCTCATTTGTGACTGTCCTTACAGTGAGTGTACATTATCATGTTGTCTTTAGAGTGACTGTCCTCATTTGTTGAAGAAGAAAAGCATTAATGTGGTTCAATAGCAATACATTCAAGTGGCAATTACACAAGGGACAATGTCATGAGCCGTGACATATTGAACTTAGTATAATAATAAAATGATTAGATGATATATAATAATCTATTATTAACGGTATATAACAATAATATATAAATTATTATCAACAGATAATAATAATATATAGTTAGCATAATAAGTAATATGTTAATTAAATAATATTAAAGTATTAATAAATAATATAATTATGATTTATAATTATAATATAAATTAATAATAAATAATTATTAATAAATTATATATTATATTATAATAATATATTAAGTAATAATATTAAATCAATTATTGATATAATAATTTTAATATATAAATAATATTAATAAACCTCTCAATATAAAACAATATGTTATCACTGTAATAATATTTATTATAATATTATTAATATTTTATTTTTTTTGATCGGTAAAAGGCCTAAGCCCTGAAATTTTTTATTAATAATTAAAGATAAGTTTACAATGATACCCCACTCACTGTAGGCGCTGGTAGGAAAGAGCGGGGTTGAGAAAACCTCCAGCCTTGCCTGGGATCATTTGTCCTGTACATATACAGAAATACGTGGGCATACCCACGACTCAACATTGGCCGAGATTTGTAAAATACATAAGTACTCTGAGCATACCCACAACTCGACCTTTGTTGAGACAGAATGGAGATGGTTGATACATAATATTAGTGGGTCTTTCCACTGCTCAATATTTTAACATGATACATTACAATAGCTTAGTGAATAGACCCACCTTCCTGTAAACCTTACATTTGGTGCTTTTAGCGAACTTTCTTTATAAAATTGCAATACTTTCATACCAATTTGAACTAACATCTGTAGAGGCGGATGTGTAAGTTGCTCCATAGATCTTGTTTTCCTTGCTCTGTTCTTAATATTCTAGTTAATTAAAGTTCCTTTCTCCTTTAGCTTTTTTGGTACCTGCAAAAGGCCAAAACACACACTACTACCATCTACGAAGGATATCCCACATTTCCTAGTATAGATGATTACCATGGACATGCATACATGTTTGGAGTAACTAATTATGATGAGATGTCTCTTTATAAGTAATATAAACCCAGTCAATTTGCATTTTTAGTTTAATTTGATGCATCATCCTTAATGAAAACAGGCAATCAGATGATATTATCAGATGAAATATTTAGACAATCAGATGAAATTATCTCTGAATGGTCTGAACTTAAATGAAAACTACTATGTTGTTTCTCCTTAATCTATGGAAATCCATATTGGGAAGATGTGACCGATTATCTCAGTCTAAAAATCAGGCTTAAAAAAGATTAGACAAGGTAGGCATGAAAATATCTATATAAATAATTCATTTGTAAACAAGTAAGTATATATATACAAATAAATAAATAAATAAATAAATAAATAAATAAATAAATAAATAAATAAATAAATAAATAAATAAATAAATATATATATATATATATATATATATATATATATATATATATATATATATATATATATATATATATATATATATATATATATATATATATATATATATATATATATATATATATATATATATATATATATATATATATATATATATATATATATATATATATATATATATATATATATATATATATATATATATATATATATATATATATATATATATATTTATTTATATGTACATATATAGGTATATGAGTTATTTAAATGTATGGTAATTGCCTATCTTTGCAATCAAATGTGCATCTATATATGGCTAAACATATATACTAAGGATTAGTATGTATATACCTATATAAAATTGGAGATGCAGATGCCATCAGCAAGTGCCTAAAAAGAAAATCTGCTGTATATTGTAGATAATAAATTAAAACATGCCTATCTCAAGACAGAGTAGAACCTATCAAAATTGTGTTGTCTACCATAATTCATAACCGATCAAAGAGCTGATTATCTATCACAATGAGGAATGAAGAAGTGATACAACAATCACTAGTCATTACACATCGATACCATGAGAGGATGATTAATGAACCGAATACTATGAAGTCAAGATCAACACGATATGAATAAGGGATAGGTCGCTATGTGTTTCAGAAGATGTATTGATAAGCAAGAAGGATAACCATTCATATATTATAAATAATCATTAATTGCACAAGTTTAGACAATGACATATCTGATAAAGCAATATCAAACATGAAGACCCGCTAGCAAATATGCATTATCACTTCCTATGTTATCATGACAATAACAGAAACTAGATTGAATTCTACTATCTATATCAATAGACACCACATAGGAGGATATCGACTAAAGGATTGAAAGATTATCGATTGTCTGAGATAAACCACATCTTGTAGAAACACAAAAGCATCAGTGATTATATCACAAGCTATCGATGAATGAGGCATCAGTCGCGGATAATAAGTACAATGTATCCTTAAGTATTAACAGGAATGGAAGTCAATTTGAAGATCAAACTCCATTACCAGCAATCAACCAATAAATGGACAATTATCAGAAAATGATATCGACTTATATCAAAGTAGAAAGATTGGATATAATCATAACAATATGGGATAAGGCAAGAGTTAATATCGATTGACTAAATACTAATGATAGTTAGACCAAACTAATACAAACACAGTGGATGTTAACTACTGGTTGCACTACCAATTAGGGAAGATTACCTTCATAAAAAGATTTGATATTGAGTCAATCTAGGAGTTATCTATGATCAGAAAATAATGAAATAATATTATGCGAACTGTCGGATTATGGAAAGGTGTGATTAACAAAGGGACATGGAGGAAGAAACAAGACACGTCTCATTCATAGCATCTCTTCATTTGTTAAAGACAATATAAGAATGCATTCTCGTCAGTCACTCAAGGCATCATTGGAACTTTATTTACTTATCCATATTTGGATATACTCAATAGAGCATCTGCATTTGGCAGTTTGGTTTCAAGTTTATCATTGCAGATCAGAGACAGCACCATGATTTCATAGATAGAAAGGATAGTCAGAAACAGCATCAATATTTGAAGTTGCAAGCATATAATTCAGAATCTGAAACAACAACATATCACTCATAGCGATATTACACATTTGCATAATTACATCATCATATCAGACACAGCAAATACATTGCTGCAAGCAATACTTATTGATTGTATATCGATATTGTTTATATTAGACATAAGTGATAGGAAACATCATATTTATAGCATATTTCATATCAATATATCCAACAGTGCTATTAAACATATTGGTATCAATATCATCTTGCACACATATTGTGATTGAATCTGAAATAGCAGTTGATATCTTAAGTAACCTCCATTACTTAGTTTAATTGTAAGTATCTGATAGAGTAAGTCTGAGAAGTGGAGTAATTGTTCCTATTTTCCAAGTTAGCCAAAAAGGGGACATTATAGACAATCACTATGAGATGTCCTCATGTGTGACTGTCCTTGTCACAAATGAGGACATCTCACAATGACTGTCCCTTGTGTAATTCAAGCGGCAATTACACAAGGGACAGTCACTGTGAGATGTCCTCATTTGTGACTGTCCTTACAGTGAGTGTACATTATCATGTTGTCTTCAGAGTGACTGTCCTCATTTGTTGAAGAAGAAAAGCATTAATGTGGTTCAATAGCAATACATTCAAGAGGCAATTACACAAGGGACAATCACTGTGAGATGTCCTCATGTGTGACTGTCCTTGTCACAAATGAGGACATCTCACAATGACTGTCCCTTATGTAATTCAAGCGGCAATTACACAAGGGACAGTCACTGTGAGATGTCCTCATTCGTGACTGTCCTTACAGTGAGTGTACATTATCATGTTGTCTTTAGAGTGACTATCCTCATTTGTTGAAGAAGAAAAGCATTAATGTGGTTCAATAGCAATACATTCAAGTGGCAATTACACAAGGGACAATCACTGTGAGATGTCCTCATGTGTGACTGTCCTTGTCACAAATGAGGACATCTCACAATGACTGTCCATTATGTAATTCAAGCAGCAATTACACAAGGGACAGTCACTGTGAGATGTCCTCATTTGTGACTGTCCTTACAGTGAGTGTACATTATCATGTTGTCTTCACAGTGACTATCCTCATTTGTTGAAGAAGAAAAGCATTAATGTGGTTCAATAGCAATAAATTCAAGTGGAAATTGCACAAGGGACAATCACTGTGAGATGTCCTCATGTGTGACTATCCTTGTCACAAATGAGGACATCTCACAATGAGTGTCCCTTGTGTAACTCAAGTGGCAATTACACAAGGGACAGTCACTGTGAGATGTCCTCATTTGTGACTGTCCTTACAGTGAGTGTACATTATCATGTTGTCTTTAGAGTGATCAAGTGGCAATTACACAAGGGAGAATCACTGTGAGATGTCCTCATGTGTGACTGTCCTTGTCACAAATGAGGACATCTCACAGTGACTATCCCTTGTGTAATTGCCACTTGAATGCATTGCTATTGAACCACATTAATGCTTTTTTCCTTCAACAAATGAGGACAGTCACTCTAATAAACCTTGGGTATCGATTGGTCCCTTGGATGAAATTTTGTTATCTAGGTGTCTTTAGGTGTTTTAAGAGTGTTTGAAAGTCTAAAACATCAAATAAGGTCTTTTAGTCTTCCAAAACAGACTTTTTGTCTTACCCGGCAAAAGTTGTTTTAAAGTTGTAATGCAACTTTTAAAGTTGCTAAGCAGTTTTGAGTTTGAATTGGTTAAATGGATACAACCATAAAAATGGTTAAGCCAATGGTGGGGAGAGCCTATTTAGGCTTCCAAATGACTGAGGAAATTGAAGAGATCCTCATTGTATTCAAATTGCTTTCAAATCAATAAAACTACCTATTTTAGAGCAATTTTCTGTGCAAATCACGGTGACAGTATGGTGTACGGATGTGAAGGGGTGATCAAAACTTGTCTGAAAGTTGGAGCATCTCCATTTTATGCTTTTAGAATTGGTTTGATAACTTCGAGTCATTTTATATTAGAGTTATTCAATTTTCTTGTCCGCTGGTCTAAGAAACCCTTGTTTTCAGGGTTTAGCCATTCAAATGGCCCTAACTTGAATTTTGACTGTTGGAAATTCTTCTTCCTCGGTAAAATGAAAGTTAGGGAGGTCCTTTTTCGTATTCCAAAAGCTTTGAACTAGGAGGTTGAGGTTACACCATTTGGGAGCAAGCCCTAGGTCAAAAGCTTCTATGTTTTTGACTAGGAAAATGATATATAGTGAAAAATCAGAAGGTTGCAGTGTGTGAAGGACCTTAAAACTTGGTTTTTGTGTGGGTAGAAAATGAGGGAAAGGGGGAAAAATAACAACTAGGTTTTAGGCCCAGATACTCTACCATTGATCATCACATTATTTTGTAGGGACTTGATTGAAAAAATCTTGGACAGTCAAGGTGCATAAGATGCTTATTATTTTGTGGACTTAAAGAAAGCATTCAACGTGGTACCCAGAGATAAACTATGGAATAGAATAAAATAATCAATCATCTAAGATTTATATAGAGAAGTTGTGCATGTATTTTATGATAAGGTTAGAGCTAAAATGATAACAAGAAAGAATATGTCTAAGTATTTTGGTGGTGACATTAGATTCAAATAGTTATTCCCCCTATATCATATACATTTATAAGTTAGAGGCATGATTAATGAAGATAAATGGGGAAGTTATTCAATTGGAAAACTATGGGGTGAAGGTTATTTTATATGTTGTTGATCTTATCTTTTTTTTTATATAAAAGACCATGCATTGAGAGAGCACTTGAAGGCCTTGGAACACTTTTTGTCAGAAGGTTAGAATGCAAGTCCATATAACCAAGACTAAAATAATGGTTGTATTATTAAATAGAAAAGATAAAAATATTACCATTCTTTTTTAAGGTAGCTTGCTAGAAATAATGAAAGAATACAAATGTATTAGGATTATTTTCATTGTAAACTCAGTTAGAAGAGAAAGACAATAAAGGGAATGCATTAAGGTTAAATGACCTCACACCTTCTTCAAAATGGGTGTAGGAGAGCCAAACTTTGGGATTAAAAAATGAGAAAAACCATATTGGTCTACTACCCATGTTGGTTGTCCTTTATGGTTGTCAAGTGTTGGGAAAAAATATGAGAAATTGAACAATTGGAGATAACTAGAAAGAATAAAAAAAAATATAGTAAAAAGAAATCTTATAATCAAATTTATAGTTTCTCATGAAATTCTTTTAGCTACAGTAGGCACTTTTCCTTTAGAAACATTAGTGATAACCCAAATGTAAGCTATTAAAAAAGGTTGAAACCATTAATGACAATCATTGGCTCAATTTGGTTTTTAAGTATTCTATAAACCATAGGAAGAAAATCTAGATGAAGCGTAATGAAAAATGTAAGAATGGGTGGGGCATCAAATTACAAGAATGGCATAACAACTATAAATAAATTAAAAATTATGTGATTGAAAAATTCAAAATTGTCATGCAAGCACAAAAGATTAGGTAGATAAATTATACATCAAACAGTTCAATTCGGCTATAGAACATGGTGAAAAAATATATAGAAGATTTTTTCCATTGGTAATATATGATTTTATATTAATAAACAAAGATAAAATACATTTCAAGTTTGTTTTTAGTAAAAAAAGATAGAAAGAAAACTAATAAAAAATCCTACCACCAAAATTTATTTTAACTTGGTAAATTGTCACGTGGGTACTAATTACACTCAAGCTTACTTAGGGATCACATAGGAGTAGTTCAAAATTTTTCACTTTATGTGGTGTTATCATGTTATCACATTCCACTTTATGTCTTGACTCCACCTTTGTCGCACATACTTTATTACACATTGGAGGATCATTAACCTTTGGTGGACATGTGATTCCATCTTAGTTGGGTGATAAGTTATCTATTGATTATCTATTGTCATTGTCTCATTCACTCCTTTGTACTAACCTTGGCTATATAACTAAGGGGTCTCCTATGTAATGACTATTCATTCTAATTCAAGTTGGTTCCAATTAAATCAATCTGTTATATTTGCATTATTGATAAGCATATACACCTAGGGTGAGGAGAACAACCTAAAACTCAGTGTTTGATCCCAGGTACCCATTCCTCATACTTTGTTTGGAAACCCATTCCTAAACCGCATGCATTAGGCCTATGGACCTAACAAAGGAAGTGGACTGTTGGAGTGGAGTCAGAAACTGAGATTTGGAGGTTTCATGGTGGAACTGGGGTTTGCTTGGCCTAATTTAACTTCTTGACAATTTGAGTATTATTTTATGGCTCGATCGGAGTTTGAATAATGAGACTGAATGCTAGGATCAACTCTCTGTTCTATATGTTGTTTCTCTTCATATCGATGTAAAATGTGGCATCGAATTTTGGTGTATATTGTAGCCTCTTGTTAGGGGTGGTTGTAGATTATGATGTTGTAGTGACATTGTAAATAATTACACCCTAGTTGAAACGGTTTGGGCTGTAAATTGGTTTTGTTTGTAATGAAGGGTGAAGAGAAGCATTTGTGTCAGCTTGGCATAAATTTTTTGGAGAGAGCTCAAATGAAACGAAAACAAGGAAATAAATATGGTTTCCTATCCTCAGGAAGGAGATTATCTAAGTGGGTACGGAAGAATAGGATTAACTGTGGCAAGAAAGATAGAAGCATGAAATGTAGTTGTCTGTATAAGTGCTGTTCGGGCAAGGCAGCATTGCATAACTATGAGAATTTTTGTAAGAGTTCAGTTCCCACGAGGGTGATGTATTTTTGGAATGGCTCATGGAATGATTTTTCTGTCCAAGTTTTGGATTCACTTAGAGATGAGTTTTTGGCTGGCATGCCCACTGTAGAGTTGGCAATAGATGGCTCTCCATATCTTGTTGATTTTTTGCGAATGCTACAAATAGATTTGAGGGCCAGCTGTCAAAGGTCCATTGCTTGGATTGATGAGAATGGTTCATGCTTTTTCCCCAAAGTTATCATTGAGGGTAATGCCAATGAAGAAGTTGCCTCTAAAGTTGAGGTCGAGATTGAAATTCGAATAAGTCCAACCGAGGCCTCAAATGCTGAGAATTGTGATAGAGTTGCTGCTAGTATGGAGGTTTCCAAAACTGAGCAAGTTTGTATTCCTAGTAATTTGAAGCCTGTGGCTGAGGTGGTATCCATGAATGTTCCTAAATTAGATGAATTGATCAAGAAATATTCAACTGAGGGCCCCACTGGTGCAAATGAATTGTATAGAGATTTAAGAGATTCAAACTTGTTTAAGGATACAAAGCCACAGCCTGTAACCGAGTTACCTATAAAGACTTTCCAAGAAAAGCAGTTGCTTCATAAAACATCAGCTAAGGTTCGAACAGGTACATATGCAACTCAGTTGGAGAATGGTCAGATATTGCGTGATGAGGTTAGGGATGGTGTCATTAATCACAATTTGCTTTCTGAATCCCAACAATGTTCTAGTTTTGTGGCTCGTGAATTTGAATAGCTGGGGGACAAATTGATCAAATTAGTGGATTGCGATATAGAGTATGTAGTTGTGAAAAATTGTTTCCTTACTGGCCTAAATAAAATTGTACTTGCAACCAATGTTACTGGTATTTATCAAAATTCACATACAGATAGGTTGGGACAGGCTCGGCTGCAGGTTTTCAACAAACAGGTTGAGATAACAAGAAATTCTCATGGTAATGCAAATGTTAAATATGCATGGCATGGAGCATCCGATACAAGCATATCATTAATTATACTACATGGTTTTAGCAATAACAGATTAATGAATGGAGGTCTGGCATATGGTGTTGGTGTTTATCTTGCTCCAAAAGATTTCTCGTACCTGAGGTAGGAAAGATTATATTCAAAGATAATCTACAAATAGATTTGAGGGCCGGTTGTCAAAGGTCCCATTATGATATTGTACACAAGTACCATGAAGGTAGTCGCAAGATAGGGCCGTTTCATTGCATACCCAAAACAATGAAGATGTTATGGTCCACAAAACATTTGTGCTTGAAAGACGAACAAATAAAATTAAACTTCTAAATAACCAAAGCCGCTAACAATAAATTCAACACAGATATGTCCTCATTTCTGGGTATTTTAGCTCTCTAACAGCTGAATACCAGATTACATAATAATGACAAAAGAAAAATAAACCCAACGCACTCAAAAATTGTAGCTGTGATTTCGCGGAGGGAATCTCTCTCGGCGCTGTTGAAAACACAAATGACAACGTTCTTGTTTTTTTTGCCCTTATATCCCGATGTGATTTCACGGAGGGTTATGGCGCTGTTGAAAACAAAAATGACAACGTTGCAAGTTAGGGCTGTTTCACTACATACCTGAAACAATGAAGACGTTACGGTCCACAAAATGTTTGTGCTTGAAAGATGAAGAAATAAAATTAAACTTCTAAATAACCAAAGCTGCTAACAATAAATTCAACACAGATATGTCCTCATTTCTGGGTATTTTAGCTCTCTAACAGCTGAATACCAGATTACATAATAATGATAAAACAAAAATAAACCCAACGTACTCACAAATTGTAGCTGTGATTTCGTGGAGGGTTATGGCACTGTTGAAAACACAAATGACAACGTTCTTGTTTTTTTTGTCCTTATATCCCGATGTGATTTCACAGAGGTTTACGGCGCTATTGAAATGTCTTCAACGGCCCCTACTATTCTATGGCAACCACTCGATCAATAGGTTCTGATTCAAGCTCGGCTACTTGGTCTCTATCGCACCTATTACACCAATAGACCCACCTATCACTGCATCTAGGCACACCTATCAATCAGATATTCATCACTGCATCTATGCGTACTTATCACTGCTCTCCCACAAATGACAACATTCTTGCTTTTTTTTCCCTTATATCCCGATGTGATTTCACGGAGGGTTACGGCGCTGTTGAAAACACAAATGACAACGTTCTTGTTTTTTTTGCCCTTATATCCCGATGTGATTTCACGGAGGGTTACGGTGCTGTTGAAAACACATGCGCTTATATCCTGACAACGTCACAATTGCGACAATGCCAAATGTATTGTCGTCACAATTCCGACGGTGCCGAGCTATATTTGAAAAAAAAAGCCAAAACCACATGACATTTGCCTGCCGTCGCAAATTGCCGTCGCAATTTCACCCCAAATGTATTAGTGGGCCTCACCATTTTGATTCAACTTATTCCTAAAAATCCACTTAGTAGCAATAACATTATTATCTTTCTATTTGGGTACTAATGTCCATGTCTTATTATTTTCAATCTGTTCAATTTCCTCATCCATAGCATTAATCCATTCCTCATTTTCAAGTGCATCCCTAACATTCTTAGGTTCAAACTCACAAAATAAGCATGTGTTACGTGTTAACTTACTTCAGGTCATCATCCTAGTTTTCTTATCTCCAATGATTTGATTCTCTAGATGGTGTCTTCTAACAAATCTTGCTAGCACTTGTTCTCTTCTTTGTTCATCATTCAGTTCAGGTTCATTTTCCTACTTGGTAGTTTCTTCTTGATTCCCAGTTTGCATTTGCTGATCCTTGGTAGCATTTTCCTGATGCTCGATAGACTCAACCTGTGGCTTTGGTAGATAATCTAAATCTTTAATATATGTAAACCTACCATATTCTTCTAGTTCCTTCATTCTTTCTTCATCATTCTTTTCAGCAAACTTATCAACTCTTACATTATCACTTTCTATCATTTTATCAGTAACCTCATTCAAACATTTATAAGCTTTACTCTTAGTAGAATATCCTAAAAATATTCCTTCATCACCTATGGAGTCAAATTTACCATTCCTATCATCTTTCAGAATATAACACTTACTACCAAAGATTCTGAAATAACTTACACTCGATGTATATCCAAACCATAACTCGTAAGGTGTCTTGTTTTTGTCTTTCTTTAGTTGAAATTGGTTTAGGGTGTATATTTGAGTGCTATCTGCCTCTCTCCAGTACATTTGTGCAACATTTTTCTCAATCATCAATGTTCTAGTACAATCAACAATAGATCGGTTCCTCCTTTCAGCAATTCCATTCTGCTATGGTGTCCTAGGTGCAGAAACCTACCTTTTGATTCCATGCTCATTATAGAAGTTAGTGAATTCATCAGAAATAAACTCACCTCCTCTATTAGACCTTAAGCATTTTAGTACTTTCCCATTTTCTTTTTCAACTTTAGCCTTATACCATTTAAACAATTTGAATGCCTTAGATTTTTTTTTCAAGAACATTATTGTCATCAACCTAGAATAGTCATCAATAAACAAAATAAAATATCTATCACCATAGTAGCTTTGAGTTCTCATAGGACCACATAATTCGGTGTGTACCAACTCCAAAATACCTTTAGATGAATAGTCCTTAGTTTTAAAACTAGATTTGGTCATCTTTCCTTTCTGACATTGATGGCACATAACATGATCAGGTTTAGTTAGATTTAGTAACCCTCTAACTTTTCTCTTTCTACTAATCTTAATCATGTTATAAAAGTTTACTTAACATAACCTCTTATGCCCTAACCATGCATCTTCATTTTTCACCAATAAACAAGAAGTTTCAACATTGTCAAGATAAAATAAATTACCTTTTGATTATCCTCCAGTACCAACAAGCTTTCCATTGTCATCATAGATTTTCACCATTTTACTTTCAAATACAACTCCATGACCTGAGTTATTCATCTGTGCTAAACTCAAAAAATTGTAGTTAAGTCCTTTTACCTAGTATGCATGATCACATCTAATTCTATCATTCAATAAAATAGATCCTTTTCCTTTTACCAAACAAGGTGTATCATTTCCAATTTTCACTGATCCTCCATTATAATGCTCAAGGTGTTCAAACTTATCTTCATCACCAATCATGTGATGTGTAAAGCCACTATCAATGATCCAAGTATCATTCTTACTAAATTTAGAAATAAGTGTTGTTTATACATACCTTTCCTCCTCTTCTAAATCATATTTCATTGCAACAAATACTACTTCAACATCATCATGAGTGTCGACGTCGGTGTCATCTTCATTTCTTCAACAAGATAACATGCCTGTTTTCCTTTATCTCTGTAATCTCAGTTGTCTCTGTTGTACTGTTGGTTTCCTCTGTTATTCCTTCTACCAAACTTTCCATCACCAGATCGGTCTTTATCTTCATCTTTCTTGTTAGGACATCTAGCAGCAATATGGCCAACCTCTTTACAATTAAAACAAGCTAAATGTAACTTTCCCTTATACCTTCCTTTACCTTTCTATAGTCTCCGGGCCATAAGTGCTTCAAGTTCATCAAGCTCATCTTTAGTGTATTGTCACTTTCATTCCTTATATTATGCTTACTGCTAGATTTACCAATCTTAAGAGATGACATAAAAGCAGAATCAACACTCGGTACAATGAAAATTCATTTATACATTTTTAATTGATTTATATATTCATCTAATAAAATGAAAATCATGATACATTTGAATAAAAGGACTATTAATTTTTAATTTCTAAAAGTGATGATAAAATAATAAAAATAAAAAATTAGTCCTTTTATACTTTTTGCATTTTAGACGTGGTGAAAATAATAAAAATTTATAAAACAAAATGTATACATGATGAAATTTAAAGAGACACTTATAATTCATCATCATACACGTTAATCATAAAATTGTGTGTGTGTGTTTGGGTTGTAAATCAACATGGTATTGTCTCAACATTACCATAATCTTCTACTATGTTGTTGATGGTTCTCTTCCTCTCCATCTCCCTCTTCATTTGAGGCGGAAAATTGATCATTCATCCACATAATAATATAGTTAAAAAATGTTAACCATAAAAACATAAATTCTAAATAATAATAATATTTACTAGTTGACTAAAAAAATTGCCAATTGCATCATATTTACTAGTTGGTCAAAGAAATAATCCATTACATCATATTTACTAGTAATTACTTGAAATGAATTCATGAGTTAAATAATTAAAATTAAATAAAATTTATTCATATCCAAGAAACAATGACATATTGAAGAGTCATATGAATTATATTCTTTCATATGAACACTTTATAATCACACATTTCACTAGTCATATTAAAACATTTAAAATTTGTCTAGTTTGAATAAATAGAATAGAATATTACAATGCATAATTTAGCTGTAAAAAATAATAGGTTCAAGGTTTCCAACCTCTATGTGTTTAGAGGGTAATAGTCCCCTTTTAGCTTGTACAAGAGAGTGTTCTTATAAGGCTTGGTGTAATAAAGATAATAAATCTATTGATAATTTCACGCGTTACGATAATTTATTTCCTTGAGAATTGATTTGGCAAGAAGTATGACATCTTAGAGAAATAAAAAAGGTATTATACATATGGTTAAAAATGTTTTTCTATTAGATTATTTTGTGGCTTGGTAGTAATTTTATATTAAATTCTATAAAAAAAATGTATAAGCTATTTTTCAAATTTAAATTATTTATTTAAAAAAATAAATAAGCTTTGGGACCTCCATAATCATATGTATCTATGGTTTGTATATGAGGTTAAGATTTTCTTTATCTCATTATTGAACCAAAAAATATTTGTAAGGCCCATACCAATAATTAACAACTGCTATATGGATGAAGCTAGCTTAATACTTGGGTCCAATTCTTGTTTAGTTTATGGGGATTTTCAATCTATTGTCCATTTATTTTTAATTTTAAATTATTTCCTTCATTATTTAGAAAATTTCAGTGGTAAGCGATTAATTCTTTAGAATGGTAATCTTTTACAAAAACTGATTGTTCTTTCAAACATGATAAGTATATTTCTAATTTGTGGTATGCTATTTCTCTTAAGATTCTATGGTTTTTATGGATTGAAAGTCCAATATTAATGTATTTTGAAATATTAAGTGCATCCTTACTAGATTTTAGAGAAAGTCACACTCTCTATGATGGTCAATAGGTACATAAAAAGAGAGAACACATAAATAAATTTATTATGGTCGATTTAGTCTCTTTATTATAAAGCTTATGTTTGGAATATTAGATCACTTGTAATATCTTTTTTAGAAGTGAATAATAGTGGGGTAATATGTAATGTCTCCACCAAGGAAGCCCCCTGCTCTCTCTCTCTCTCTCTCTCTCTCTCACCTTCTCATCTCTCTCTCTTCCTCTCTCATCCCTCACCACCTTATTACTCTTTCTCTCTCACTATTGAAATCTATGACTTGAATAGGGTGAATGTGCTATAGCGCACACACCCTACAATGTGTACGCCCTATGGAATTCATATATTTGAATAGTGCGCGTGCACTAGAGTGTGCACACACTATAGCGCACATAGACTTTAAGTGATATTGAAATCCACCAAACCTAAGGCTAGGATTTTCCTTGGAGATTCAACCCAAAGGCTTGGAGGATTCAAATAGGCCTGAGACATGTTTTCTAGCAGACATACAAAAAAATTATATCTTTTTTTGTGTGCTCCTCGTCAGGCTTACTCGTGGTTCAATAATGTTAAAATTAGATGATGTGATATTATAGATCTCTCTATTAACTATCTAACCATATAATTTATTTTGAATTTTGATTATGTTAAGTTTTTCATGTCTAATTTATTTTGTATGTATTTCTGATTTTTGTCAAAAACCAATGTGTAGTATTTTGGGCATAGATTTTGGCTCATTCATCAAATTTTGCAACAAGTTACATTTTTAGAAACTAGACTCCATTAAACACAATTTAAAAAAAAAAGAAAATTTGATTTTTGATTAGTTTTAAATGATTTCTAGGGGGAGCACACAAAAATTTCATGTTTTTAGGATGTGTACACTTCATAAATTCATAAAAAATTATACATTCATAAAAAAATTAGCAAAAAAATTTGGGATAAACTATGTGGTGTTAGCTAACTTCTCACTGGAGTGATTAAAAAATTCAAAAAAATAGTTGACATTTTAGGGGGAGCACACCAGATGCTATGTTATGTTTTTTCACAAAAGAGAGGACCACTTTTTTTGCTCCCCCTTTTCAAGGGCCTTAATCTACACCATTTTTAAAATAAATTAGTAGTTTAGGAAATAGATTCAGAGTATTACAACTCTTATTGTTGTCACATCTTAAAATTTTGAGTCTAACTATCTTCAATTTCTTGTTGAAGTTTAGAGTTTTCTAATTTAAGGAAAAAAGTGGCATCTTATACCCCCTTTTTGGTCCCCCATCTTTGTGCACTTACCCATATAATAAAATTCAAAAAAAAATCTATAAATGAAAAGAGTTGAAAGATAATATTTTTTTAATTATAAAAAATAGTTATTATTCTGAAATATAGATATGGTAATATTATGGATGTCTTAGAGAAATGAGTTCATAACAAATAATTTAACAAATATAATGTGTTTAGTTTCATCTTACTTACAATTTTTATAATTAATCAGTATTTTTAATTAATATAATGAAAAACAAAAGTGTCTTATAATTATTGGTTAATTAATATATAATATTTTTTTTTCTATTAAATATATATGTAAAAATAGATTACATAATTACCAAAGGTGTTGAGGAAAAGAAGGGAAAAAATACCTCAGCACAAATTCAGATAAGAAGAGATAACATGGGAGAGCATAGGAACAAGAAGAGACACAGAAGAACTATTCATTTAATCCAAGAGATCTGGGGATCCAAGCAATCCATCCTTGAAGGCCGAAGATCCATCTGAGAAGCCTTGGTTGCTCTAGTAAATTACAAACAATGGCAACATCATGGGAACCGTGGTTGTCTGAACCAACCTCGTCCTCAAACTTAACCTCTGAAGCATGATCAGAAGTAGAAGTAGTCACAAATATAGCATTCACTAGATCAAATATGGGAGGCAAAGAAGAGCTAGACATCATATCAGGGAAGGCATCAACAACAACATAACCAAAGTCAACAACACCATCATCAATAGCAGGAATCTAAGAAGGATCAGACCTAGTGGGAGGGGTCGAAGTAGCAACAAGGGCTGGGGGTTGGTGATCCAGAGCATTATAGGTCTATTCCTTATGTCTTTGGGAGAGCAACATGGAACTAAAATTGTGAAGAGAAATTTCAAAGGGGGTAGGATCTCCAGAGTCATTGGCCCTAGTGTTAACATAAGGAAGATCTGAGAATCCAAGCAACACCTTACTTTCAAAAAGAGAATTGATGTGCTTCTTTTCCAACTTGATAAGGAGGAGAACATGCACATTGATAGAGTTATCAATGTCTCTTGACAAACTTAGTAAGATGCCTGGTAATAGTTCCAAAAACATTATCATTCCTAACCTTCCATAAGTTCCATAGAATTAAAGAAAAGATAATCTATTAAAAAATATGTTATAAACATTTTTGAACCCTTTAATGTGTCTTGATATGATTTCAAGAATAGAAAGATCTAGAGATTGAAAACCAAATATGGCCCAAACTTCTTTAGCAAAGTAACATTCAAAAAAGATATGATGGATCAATTCAGGTAGTTTACTTTTTCATACTCGGTTCACCATTAGGAAGCCTAAAAGGAAGTCTATGAAGAAGAAGACGCCACAAGAAGCATTTGATCTTGGGTTCAACACAAGAGTTCCAAGTATTATCAAGAATCTTACCCCAAGAATGGTATTCAAGGTTGAGGTGCCAAGAATGGTTAAGATGGTCAAAGATATATGTAGTTTTAGTAAGGAATGAGTAGATTTTCTTGGATTTAATCAAGGTGAGGGGGGTGCCATCAGGCCAAGAGAATCTAAGGAATTGGTCACTATCTACTTCAAAGTCTCTACAGAAGGAAAGCTCAGCACATGTAGATTTAAGGACATAGTAAGTTTAGTAATGAGTAGAGGGGAGATTAAAAAGGGATTGTAACAATTGCTAGCTAATGATGTTATCTTCAACAATGATATCTACTAGGAAGGAGATGCCTCTGACGTTCCAATTCCTAGCGGATAATCCTTGAAGAAGAGAGAGAGGTTTTCCTCTTGACTGTAGATTCCACCAAATAGAACAATTACCACTAGTAAGGTCTGACTGGATTATGTGGTTACTAGAGATGAAGAATCTTATATTATCCTAGAATTTCCAAATAGCCAAAAAAACTGGAGAACCTTTGACTTCAAAACCAAAATTGCCTGCAATAATGTCATTCAGGGGGAGGCCCCTCCATCTTTTATTTTTAGAAGGGTGACCCATCAAGATGTTGTTCCTAATGAGGATCTTGCAAGGCTCCGAACCATTAAAGGATTTCACAATCCATGTAATAGCAAGGGAAATCCCTTGGTACCTTAAATCTTTTAGCCCCAAGCCACAAAGTTTCTTATCCAAGATACACCAGTCCCATTTGACAACATGTTTCTTCTTATTTCCTTTACCATCAGACCAAAGATAATCCTGAATGACCTTTTGGAAGGAGTTATATTGGTACTAACAAAACATCCAAGAAGAGGAGTAATAGATCGGGTATGAGGAAAGAATCTTTTGGAAAGCTTGAATTCTTCTAGCTAAGGAAAGGTTTATGTTATCCCATCTTGTCAAATTTTTAGAGATTTTATTAAAAACCCAATCCCACATAGACTTTAAGTTGGGGTTTATGGAAAAGGATATGCCAAGGTATTTGATTTGAAAATTAGGATCTTCCCAATTAATGGACCATTGGGATAACCACGGAGGAGGGGATTTAGTCCACCCAAAGAATTTTATTGTTTGAATGAGTCTTTTATCTGAATGTTCTTGATTAGATAATAGATATAATTTTTAAATCCAGAGATAATTATTTTATAAAAGATTTTGTAACACGAATTGAACTTAAATTTAAAAATGAACAAATGATTATAAAAAAAGCTGTTAATCATCTACTCAAGTAAAAATTGTGTCCTTGCTTGACCTATAGAAGAAAGGGTTATAAGTATATTGGGTTACTGATAATTTCTTTTAAAATGTTATTTTTGTTCTCATTCTGAAATCAATTAAAGTATTTTTTTTCCATTTCAAAGCAGTAAATCTAGAATGATCATAAATGTTATAAATATTTTTTTAATTATACAATGATTAAGGAATAATAGATCTTGTTCTGTAAGGACTTATTTATTCACTTTATTAGCATTAGAGTAAGGTCACCTAGTATAATGCTTTTGGACATAGAAGTACCTTCAATTAAATTTTCCCTTATAAAAATGGATAACTATCTTTGCAATGACCTTTCGATGTTTCTAAGGGGCTCATATCTACCTTTAAGTTAGCTATTGTAGTCTTGATAATCTCTTATTCCACTTTAAGAGATCACAAGGCTCCAATAGCTTAAGGGAAGGTGGATTGTCATTCTCCTAATTATTAAATTATGTCCATTGTCACAGTTTACAAAGGTTCCAATTAGAAAGAAAGGTATTTAAAAATATGAAATATATTTAGAATAAACAAATATTTTTTAGTTTCCTTTATCATTAAAAACTAATACAGTGATCTTAGTCATGAAGGATAAGTGACGCGGGTATCAGACAAGCTATTGGAAGACAAAACAAAACAAAATTGGACTTTCTAAGGGAAAAGGGAGGATTTTGAATAACTAAATTATAAAGGATATGTAACAATGACATTGTCATAATTATAAGAAATAATAATGTGTCCTTGTAATTATTATGTGACTTTTTTTTCTTTTTCTTTTTTTTTTTTTTGGGGAGGGGGGGGGGGGTGGGGGCGAGGCAAGACTTGAGGTTTTCTTATCCATTCTTTCCTACCAGTGCCCCCATTGAATAGGGATCCAAAATGTAATAAACTTATGCATAAATAAAGTTATTGGCTAAGGTGTTTTATTGATTTTAAAAAAAAATGTGTCCTTACTAGAGGGAAAGGGGGAAAAGAAAATTTCATTGATGAGATTTTTCAAAGTTTATCTCATGAACTTTTCAAGTTTGGCTTCGTTACTGTTTCTTAACTATTTTTCAAGATTTATATGACAGATTGTTCTCACACTTTATATTGTCTTTCCTTCACGAGATTGAATGCTATTTTGTGTTTCACTTATCATTTATTTTCTCTCAATATTATGCAATAAACCAGTCACAAATTTAAACAAATATAGTTTACAAGAAAACCTCATGCCTTAAGGATAGTTATCTATTATTTCCAAAATTCCTTCGACATACCATTAATGATCTACTTTTTGCATTGTACAAAACATCACTTTCTAAACTCCTATCAGCTCATCATTGGATGTACAAAAGCACACAACTACTAGTATAAAAATAAATCTTTGTAATGACCAAAATGTTAGGATTAGGTAATACTAAGAGGGGGGCTGAATGAGTATTACAGAACTTTGATCTTTCCAACGTTAAACAATTATATACAATCCAAAGTAATGCATAAATGAAAATAACATATAAGCACAACACATTACTCAAGACACCATGATTTGTTCTCGAGGAAATCCTAGCCAAGGGAAAACCCTAGTGGGGATGGTACCCAAAAATATGCAGTAAAATATAATATCCCTGTTAGGAGCTAATTGTTACATAGTACATTTCATTTTTAGAGGAATACAAAACCCTATTAGGGGTATATAAAGCACCTGGTTAAAGGTGGTGAGCACACTTGCTCTTATAATCAAAACTGTCTCAAAAGAGTTCTCTAAAAAGTGAACAATACAAGAACTTATCTTACTTAGATAGTTCCAGTTATAGCTCAACCTCTTACTAATCTTGCATCTAATCTATGCTCTTACATTCACAAGCTTTCTTCATCATTCTTAACATAACCATACTTTGCTTTCTTAAAATCACTCTATACTTATACAAAATTAGCCTTCAAGTTGGCTTCATAAATGCCATACAAAACTTCATAATAACTTTTGCAAATGTTAATTATGGAGTCAATGATCTTATATTACCAAAGAGTCAGGAATATACTCTATTCACCTTTCTTAGCATGTTACCATATCTACTATACTCTTCTAGATCTTCACAACTATTCATATACCTTGTTATGTTGTTTTACTGTCTTCGCGTACCTTCCAAACACTATATCTCATAGATCTGGTAACCAAAACTCATGCGCTATTAACTGAAGCATGTATACATAACAAAATATCTTTAGTTAACTTCGCAAGCTCTAATACCTTCTATATCTTCATCGCTGACCAAAACTTTAGCATTATACCTTGTTACCCTGATTATGGACTTAGTGATTTTCATGGCTGTGACTCCAGTGTCAATATTCTGTCATGCCCAAACTTTTACACTCAAAATCACACCAAATTTTTCTTTTTTAAAGGAAATAAGTTATGTTTGAGGTTAACAGTTGACTATAGTTATATAGTTGATCCTGAGAAGGCCTAGTACAAAAATCTTAAGTAAGAGGAGTGCAGTGTTACAAGGGATCAATAAAATACATTAGTTGATTAAACCTACTAGGTCAAGTAAATAGTTTCCCAAGGAACAACTATGTTTTCTACCGATACTAATTCAATAAGTGTACTAGGCACAATATCTTAATGTGTTCACTTACATTAATTAATAACCCTTCTCTAACCAATACATTTCCCTTTTCACCATTAATTGACTTTCATATTACTTTTATAAATAACCCTATATAAAGGTTAAATAATGCTAATCTATAATTAAGATATTAATTAATAATTCAACGAATATTGAGTATTGATTAAGCTCATCCATCATCGTTAAAGAGTTGATAGAGAATATCTATTAATGGTCCAAATTTATAAAATTACCAATAATACATTCTAAATATATTATTATTTAATAATATATTGATTACATATAAAAAGAATAACATAATCATTCTAAAAATAAATAAATTAATAAACAAAAAGAATTACCAAAGTTAATTTAACTATAATTAACTAAAACTAATTTTAAAACAACTAATATAATATACTAAATATTATGTAATAATTTTGTTACTTAATATTAATTATAAATTAACATAATTATTAATTTAATAATTAACAAATAAATTAAAAAAGAGAATTAAAAAAAATTAAATTAAATTAAATTAAATTAAATTAAATTAGGTGGGAGGGTTTTTACCTCCCCAGCCCACGTTCCTTTTCTTTAAAGTCCCGCGAGGGGGACTGTCGTGCGGTCACCACTGTAGTGTGTGGACCGCACGACACGACACAGTTTGTCGTAGCAGGCTGCCGTGTGCGATAGACCTACTGCGGTAGGCCTTGCCGCTAGCACCAGGGGGTACAGAGAGTGAGACCCCTGCCCCCCCAATCTTTGATATATATATTTTTTATTTTTTTTTAATATATATTATTTAATAAATAATAAACAACTAATTCTATTTTTTTATAACCAATGCAAGGCAAATTTGTTTATTTAATAATATTTTTTTTTTTTTTCCAATAATAATAAACAAAAGCATATTATATATATATTTTTTAATTTCAAAGCATGTGTTAATGATTTGTTTTTTTATTCTAATATTATCAACATATCAAGTCATTCACTTTATGAAAGAGTCTTTTTTTCTAATATCATATTTGATTTTGCAAGTTGACTATTTTTTTTAACTAGGGCTTCTTAGGTGGTGACCCAGGTTGGTCCCACCCAGGCTGACTCACTTAAGTCAGATTGGACAAGATTTTATTCTTCATCTTTTTAATCCAAGTGGATGGGGAATAATGATATTAAATTGACTATGTGAATGGAAAATGTATGCAAATTTTTTTTTCTATTTCACTTTTACTTTATATTTTTTTTCTTTTTGCTTAACATTCTTCTTCTCAACTTTATTTTCTCTTTCTTAGTTTGTTTTCTCTCTAGTTAATTTAATTTGCAATGCACTATAACCACATCATATCTACATGCTCTAACTAAATTTTCACAATGTAATATCTGAAATGATACATGTCTAAATTATTGTTTTCCTTATCTCGGTTCTAATGTCTTTCAACAAGCTACTTTTATCATCATAACAAGGAAATTTACATTGAGAGTTAGAGAGAGTATATATTTTTTCAAATAAGCAATTCCTTTCTTTTTTCTAACATTTCTATTCAAAAGATATTTTTACAAGGTCTATTTTGATACTACATTAACTTTTCCTTCTCATAATTTTTCAACATGTAATCATAGAGATTTATCAATGAGTGAGTAAACAATGCCTTCTCAAACACTATTCCAACAATCTTAGACTATCACTGAAAAACTACATTGTCCATCCTTTATCCATTATAACACAAATACATTAAATTCTTCCTTTGATCAATATAATATATTCTCACATAATCATAAATCTCTCAAAGGAAAGTTATACATTTCTTCAAACTTGCTGCAACATCACTATGATACAAACACAAATTTTGGAGTATTGACTCCTTTACAAAATAACATTGAACTCAAAGGAGTCCTTAAGGCTTCCTTACAATCACAATATACATCAAACAAATGGGTTCCAAATCAACTTTTGAGTGCAATCCTCAACTATCTCCAAGAACACAACTTCAAAACATGAAGTCTTCAATGGCTTCCAAACCTGCAAATGAAAAATAGAATAGACCAAGGGATGCTTACCTCCCATCCTAGGATTCTAAGAAGCCACCCCTGAGCTTGGGGAACCATCACAAAGACAAGGAGATACTCAAGAAAACCACAATAATAACAACATAAAACATAAAACATAAAAGACAATGAAATCTCCCTTCCAAGGCTAAAACAAAGAGTCTCAAAATGACTCAACAATAGGGTGAAGGTGGAACCATACTCAAGAGGAGAAAGCACATCTCATGCTAACAAGTAAGCCATCACTTGGCTGCCTCATAATGTATCTTTCACCACAAACACAATCTCATCAAACTCCTTATGACCCCCAATATACAAAACATATAATAGAGATGGCTACATGGAGCCCATACATCCATGTTTCATACCTCTCCTATCCAAGGAGAGACTCTACACCCTTGATTTTCCCAGCAATTCCCTTCACCCCCAAGGCTACTCTTCCCTCCCAAGGGCGAGTATGGCCTTGAGAACTTCCTAGACAAAACAATACATCACATACAAGAAAAACTTCAAGAACAAGAAAAGAAACTACACATTTACAAGGCAAAGAAATCATGCTCTACAACAAGCTCAAGATTCACATAACATCCACCACCACAAAATAGCAAGATCTCAAGCACAAACTCAGCAAGAACAAAAAAACTAAATTTTTGCATACAAACAATAACATACATGAGATCTCTTCCTCTCAACATGAAAACAAAAAATAAAAAATGAAGAATACCACCAACCTTGATCCAAGCTTATGGAAGAAATTTGATGAAGAGCTTTTCCAATTTCCAAAGTCCTTTCCAAAATAGCTAAGTCGCCAAATCTAGAACAGTCCCCTCTAAAATGGCCTCCACACACTCTCCTAGGGATAGGATCTCTCTCTAATTGGATGACCTTCCCAAGCTTCTTACATGGTTTCCAAATAAGGATTCCTAAAAAGGTAGTCCAAAAAGGTGGACCAAAGACTTACCACTTTATTGGATGAAACTCGACCCAAGACCTTGCTTCAAAAGTGGATTTTCGGCCATTTTGAAAATCCAACTTTTGGAGGGGTCTTTTGGTCAACATGGAGTTGTCCTATGGTTAAAAATGCCCCATACCCATAGGTATATCAACTTGGCTTACTAAAAATGGCCCTAGCACTTCCCTAGACACCTTTTAAGCCCCCCCAAAACCCATACAAAGCTCAAATTCGAAATTCATTGATATGACAAAACCTCAAGCTCCCTAACCAAGTGATTTTCATGGGGATCCTAAAGAGTACCTTCCTAGGTTGGTGTTCAACCAATCCGAAAGTGGACATGTCATGGCCACAAGTACACACACATATGTCAAGTGACACAAACAAAAAGAGAAACATCACAAGCCATGTGGCATATCCACTTGGGCATTCTCACATAAATCACATTTACAATTAACAAATAAATCAATTACATTCATGCAGCATACTTTTACAAATTAAATAAATTACGATGAGGGTTTTGGCTTCTCACTAGAAGCAACCTTGGCTCAAACTAATTTTCACATTGGTCTCTGCGATGGTTCCCTGAATTTTCCATGGCCTATTTCCCTACACGCTCAAGTCCAATATCAGTAGTGCAAGGCAATATACATGTAAATTCCATAACTTTCATAATCAAATAATTCTCAAGAAATTAATCATAATTAAGGCAAACTTTAACATGGCATAATCATTCATCTAAACCATACATACAACTCATGATGAAATATTTGATTCATCACTAAATTCAACTTGTAGCATAATCATTGCATATATAATTCCATTGCGATTAAAATTCATCATGACACTCATAAAATTCACCTAAGTAATTAACATTTTAATTCATAATAGAAATCTCATCGTATCATAATCGAATCAAAATTCCATTTCCTAGTTACTTACATAAGTGTATAAAATCCATCACTTCATCCCAACATTCATAAATCAAAATACCAGAAATTGAAATTCATATAATTATATCATAAAATAGTCATCAATAATTCATCACCTAAGATTTAACCTGAATTGAAATACACATCTCAACCTTATTCATTTCTTGATTTTCATTTTCCTAAAAACTCATAACAACATAAATTCCCTAATTGCACATCTTAGTATTTCATCTAAATGAATCATCATGATGTCAGTCATAATGTATCATAAAGTCAACATTGTGAGTATAAAAGCATCATAAGATGTAATGTATTCTAATCTACGATAATCAAATCTTTTTCTAAAAGAGTCAAATCAACTAAGCTAATCAAAACATTAAGCCAATTACTAGGGCTACCATAACAATAATGGAAAAGCACCTGGGTCTAGGTTGAGGCCTCACATCCTACACCCCTAGGCATGAACTTCATCCTGGAAGTCACGCCACCTTAGGGTTAAAGTTCCAGGGTTGACATCTAGCTTAGTCCATAGGATAAATTTGAATCGCTGATCTCATGAAATGAGGAAATCTAATGTTGATACATGCTAAGGATATGTTTTACCTCATTTTAATCAATTCTAACATTTAAAAGTATAACATTGTACGATTGAATAGATTATCCAAACATCACAATCTAATATTATTTTACATTGTTACCATATCTTCTTCTCGCAACAAGACCACGTAAGGTAATTCCATTCAACACACCAATGTTGGATCTGAGGCCACAAGGAATTACACTAAAATAAGGGAAATCTTCCTTACCACATATCTCAAATGTATGCTAACATCACTCTAGATGTTGGTCCCTATAAATTTTAATATTTGGAGTATAGGTCCAATATTATGCTAAAGGTATCATTTGTCACTCAATAAACCCTTAGTTTGTACCAACTTTATATTATATTTTTTTGATAATATCATAATATCTATGAAGAAAGATCATAATGTAATCTTACCAAGACTATGCATATCACAATGCATAAAATACTCTTACCAAGGCTACTAGCATGGTCCTAGATAGCGCTAATGACAAGGGTGAACATAGTGTGATGTGGAACTTCTTTAAAGTTTCTCCCCATTTATAATAAAATATGATGGATTTCCCCAATAAATCCTCTCCCTCATACAACCTACCACAAAATGACTTGCCAACAATTGCAACCATAAGAGCCTCATCAAATAATCCCTTAATTCAAAAATTTTAAAATTGAAAAGAATGTTTCATCAAGTGAGATTCAAAAAGTGGCCACATTGGTAAAACTTAATCAAAAAATACTTAAAGACAAGTCCTTGGGAAAATAAGGACATTAAAATAAAGTTTTTCTAAGAAGCCCAGCACATAAATTAATTACTTTCACATTGTTGGAAATCACAAAAAAAAATCAACTTGTGAAACAAAGTAAAATGAAAGCAAAATAAATTTAGCAATCCATATCCTCCACAATCATTACATGAACTATGTGACCTTTTGAGGTCACTAAGAGAGAGATGGGAAAATCATGTCATACTTTTATTATGACAATATTTAAGATATACCAATTATGTCCTGACAAGGATAAAGCATTAAGGGTTTTCCAAGAAAACATTTATTTGGGAAGAGAGGTAGACACAAAAACTCAGGAGACAACTGCATGTTTACTAATAATAGTCCTACTAACTCTATAAGTTCTTACACTACATCAAAATATAAAAATTAGGGTATTCACATCACAACATCCTCCTCTAAGAGAGATAGAGAGAGAAGTTCCCACTACAACGTGGTTCACTTATGCCTCATTATCAACAACATGAAATACATCATCCTACTTACACAACATTTAAATGGTCCACTCACTTAGGCCAAAAGGGCATAAATCAACTCTATTACAACATCTATAAGGCTATAAATTTTATGAATATAGGAATCACCAGAGATACGGTTACCGGCGCAACACTCCATGGGTAGCTCAACTAATATAATTAATTCCTAGGAATATTTTTAGCATCAAAATCCTCAAGAAACTTCTCAAGTGGCTCTATTTGGTGAGTTGGAACTTGATGTCCACCATTACGTTCCTATCTAATTGAACTAGTCACTCACTCAGGGTACTTCATAGATAATTTCACTCATCACAAAAGGCATTCTCTTAGTTAATTTATATTACAATACATATGTTTCATTAAGTTTTCATACTACTCTTCACTTTACCACTTAATATCTACTTTACACAACATTCCCAAGCATATTACATTGACTCATGAGGAGGGTTGCCTACCAATTTGTACACGGTGTAAAGACATATAGTATGTTATACTTTAAGAGTCTGATGACGATCCCTAAGGATTTAATGAACCACTTTCACAATCATGTCTTATGTTTGTTTAGGTCGAGCTTCCCATATTATTGGACATGATAAAGTGCGTCCATCCAAGGGGTTTGTAATCTCATTCGTGATCCATATAGCAAGCCTTAGAAGAAAATTCTACTTTATAGTAGGTGATTTACTTTTGAGCTAACTCTGCGATGAACAAGGGAATACCCCAAAGTACAATCCCTAAATTATATTATTCTATGCATTAACAAGGTTCCAATTTACTTATGCACTAACAACATAGAATAGTCCAGTTATTTACACTGGATTAAATGTATATTATCTCTGTCGGCTCCATTTTATTCTCAAAAATTGTCATTGATTGTCCAAAGTTTCATTACAATTCATATAAATTTTTAAAAAACACTACCAAGGTGGTCATTGATTCATAACTGACATCTACCCCCCGATAATACATAATTGCCTTACAATATATTAGGACACAAAAGAATTTTAGGTTACCTTTCTACCTTGACCCTTGTATCATCTTGGAAGTGTGTCTCGATAAGGATCTCCATATTCAATTATCAAGCAACTCTATTGACACATGTATTGTCTTCATTTTTGCTATCGTATTCTAGGCATTACGCAATTAGATTGATTGGTAATCTAATACTAAATTCTTAGGAACTTCCCTGAAATTTTATTCAAGAAAAATGAAAGAATTTTTGGGTAGTTGAATCTTCCATTATTTATCTAAATTAGTCTTCACTTTCATACTTCCAAGGTGGGGTCATCATGTGTTGATCGATCTTTTGGCCAAGTTACTCACATTTTTATTCCTAGGGTAATCTTCAGTTATTAACATGTTCTCACTAGAGTATTTCTTATTTATGTCGAAGAGAACATATCAAAAAAATTGTGCATCCCGGGCTCTTAATAAGGAAGTTCTAAATGTTTCCACACAAGTAGTTTAAGTTGCTAGCACTACCATAACAACATTTCCATCATAATTAATAAGGTTTTAAATTAAGAGCAAGATAAGGGTAGGTGGTTCCAATGTTGAGAATTTGAATAACCTTTGATTTATTCTCCATTCAAACATTATGTGAATCCTCCCACATCTAATGCTTTCCTTGATACGTGTTGAGTTTATAATCACGTCTTAATCTTACTTAATAATGTGGTCAAAATAATTGTACTTCTTGTATCCATCAACACTGAACATAACCCGTCCATAACCCTCTTAAGTTATTCTTGTAGGTATACCCATTATATTAGTTTATATGAACTTCTAATGCAATAACATGTTTCCAATTTACTCTAACCCCTTAACTTGAGTTATTAAGATATTTTGATGTACCTAGTTTATCTCCTCTAGAGAATAATTAAGCTGAATAATGGAATCAAATCAACCCAAAGAGTGATCCATCCTATACGGAATTGGAATTATAATAATTTGATGGATTCCAAGGGGTCACAAGAATTCCCTTGATAATGTAATGAGGGTCCATCATACTATTTATTAAAACTATTAAAATTTATTGAAAATCTATGTATAAAAATTAGGTCCTCTTAGAGAAACGTAATGGGTTTAGGTTACAATGTTGAAACCTAGGCTCTGATACCAAGTGTCATGCCCAAACTTTTACACTCAAAATCACACCAAATTTTTTTTTTAAAAGGAAATAAGTTATGTCTAAGGTTAACAGTTGACTATGGCTATATAGTTGATCCTGAGAAGGCCTAGTACAAAAATCTTAAGTAAGAGGAGTGAAGTGTTACAAGGGATCAATAAAATATATTAGTTGATTAAACCTATTAGGTCAAGTAAATAGTTTCCCAAGGCACAACTATGTTTTCTAGCGATACTAATTCAATAAGTGTACTAGGCACAATAGCTTAATCTGTTTGCTTACATTTATTAATAACCCTTCTCTAACCAATAAATTTCCCTTTTCACCATTAATTGACTTTCATATTACTTTTATAAATAACCCTATAGAAAGATTAAATAATGCTAATCTATAATTAAAATATTAATTAATAATTCAATGAATATTGAGTATTGATTAAGCTCATCCATCATCATTAAAGAGTTGATAGAGAATATCTATTAATGGTCCAAATTTTTAAAATTACCTATAATACATTCTAAATATATTATTTTTAATAATATATTTATTTACAATGGATTTATTAATAGATATATTCATTAAATAATAATTGATTACATATAAAAAGAATAACATATTCATTCTGAAAATAAATAAATTAATAAACAAAAAGAATTACCAAACTTAATTTAACTATACTTAACTAAAATTAATTTAAAAACAACTAATATAATATACTAAATATTATGTAATAATTTTGTTTATTAATATTAATTATAAATTAACATAATTATTAATTTAATAATTAATAAATAAATTAAAAAAAGGAATTAAAAAAAATTAAATTAAATTAAGTGGGAGGGTTTTAACCCCCCCCCCCCCCCCGCCCATGTTCCTTTTCTTTAAAGTCCCCCGAGGGAGACTGTCATGCGGGCACCGCTGTAGTGCGGGGACCGCATGGGATGGCACAGTCTGCCATAGTAGGTTGTCATGTGCGGTAGACCTACTGCGGCAGGCCTTGCCACCGGGACCAGGGGGTAAGGGGAGTAGGGCCCCAACCCCCCCACCCCCGCAATCTTTGATATATAATATTTTTTAATATATATATTTTTAAATAAATTTTTTTTGACTATATATTGTTTAATATATAATAAACAACTAATTTTATTTTTTATAACCAATGTAAGGGAAATTGCTTTATTTAATATTTTTTTTTTCCAATAATAATAAACAAAAGCATATTATATATATATATATATATATATATATATATATATATATATATATATATATATATATATATATATATATATATATATATATATTAATCTCAAAGCATGTGTTAATGATTTGTTTATTTATTCTAATATTATCAACATATCAAGTCATTCACTTTATGAAAGAGTCTTTTTTTTTAATATCATATTTGATTTTGCAAGTTGACTGTCTTTTTCATCTTGGGCTTCTTGGGTGGTGACCCAGGTGGGTCCCACCCAGGATGACTCACTTAAGTCAGATTGGAGAACATTTTATTCTTCATCCTTTGAATCCAAGTGGATGGGGAATAATGATATTAAATTGACTGTGTGAATGGAAAATGTATGGAAATTTTTCCCATACATTTTTCAGAGACCTGTAGGTCTCTATTTCACTTCTACTTTGTATTTGTTTTCTTTTTTCTTAACATTCTTCTTCTCAAATTTATTTTCTCTTTCTTAGTTTGTTTTCTCTGTAGTTAATTTAATTTGCAATGCACTATAACCATATGATATCTACATGCTCTAACTCAATTTTCACAATGTAATATCTTAAATGATCCATGTCTAAATTATTATTTTCCTTATCTCAGTTCTAATGTCTTTCAACAAGCTACTTTTATCATCATTACAAGGAAACTTACATTGAGAGTTAGAGAGAGTATATTTTTTTTCAAATAAGCAATTCCTTTCTTTGCTCTAACATTTCTATTCAAAAGATATTTTTACAAGGTCTATATTGATACTACATTAATGTTTCCTTCTCATAATTTTTCAACATGTAATCATAGAGATTTATCAATGAGTGAGTAAACAATGCCTTCTCAAACACTATTCCAACAATCTTAGACTATCACTGAAAAATACATTTTCCATCCTTTATCCATTATAACACAAATACATTAAATTCTTCCTTTGATCAACATAATATATTCTCATATAATCATAAATCTATCAAAGGAAAGTTATACATTTCTTCAAACTTGCTGCAATATCACTATGATACAAAAATGAAAATTTTGGAGTATTGACTCCTTTACAAAATAACATTGAACTCAAAGGAGTCCTTAAGGCTTCCTTAAAATCACAATATACATAAAAAAAATGGGTTCCAAATAAAATTTTGAGTGCAATCCTCAACTATGTCCAAGAACACAACTTCAAAACATGAAGTCTTCAATGGCTTCCAAACCTGTAAATAAAAAATAGAATAGACCAAGGGATGCTCACCTCCCATCCTAGGCTTCTAAGAAGCCATCCCAGATCTTGGGGAACCATCACAAAGACAAGGAGACACTCAAGAAAACCATAATAATAGTTCAACATAAAACATAAAACACAATGAAATCTCCCTTCCAAGGGTAAAACAAAGAGTCTCAAAATGACTCAACAATAGGGTGAAGGTGGAGCCATACTGAAGAGGAGAAAGCATATCTCATTATAAGAGGTAAGCCATCACTTGGCTTCCTCATCATGTATCTTTCACCACAAACACAATTTCATCAAACTCCTTATGACCCCCAATATACAAAACATATAATAGAGATGGCTGCAAGGAGCCCATACATCCATGTTTCATCCCTCTCCTATCCAAGGAGAGACTCTACACCCTTGATTTTCCCAACAATTCCCTTCACCCCCAAGCCTACTCTTCCCTCCCAAGGGAGAGTATGGCCTTCAAAACTCCCTCAACAAAACACTACATCACATACAAGAAAACATCAAGAACAACAAAAGAAACTACAAATTTACAAGGCAAAGAAATCAGGCTCTACAACAAGCTCAAGATTCACATAATATCCACTACCACAAAATAGCAAGATCTCAAGCACAAACTCAACAAGAACACAAAAACCAAATTTTTGCATACAAACAATAACATACATGAGATCTCTTCCTCGCAACATGAAAACAAAAACAAACAAATGAAGAATACCACCAACTTTGATCCAACCTTATGGAAGAAAGTTGATGAAGAGGTTTTCCACTTTTCAAAGTCCTATCCAAAATAGCTAAGTCTCCAAATCTAGAGAGTGGGTATCAAACTCTTCCAAAAGAAGAGTCTCCTCTAAAAAGGGCTCCACACACTCTCCTAGGGATAGGATCTCTCTCTAATTGGATGACCTTCCCAAGCTTCTTACATGATTTCCAAATAAGGATTCCTAAAAAGGTAGTCCAAAAAGGTGGACCAAAGACTTACCACTTTATTGGATGAAACTCTACCCAAGACCTTGCTTCAAAAGTTGATTTTCGGCCATTTTGAAAATTCAACTTTTGGAGGGGTCTTTTGGTCAACATGGGGTTGTCCTATGGTTAAAAATTCCCCTTACCTATAGGTATATCAAGTGGGCTTATTGAAAATGGCCCTAGCGCTTCCTTAGACACCATTTAAGCCCCCCCAAAACCCATACAAAACTCAAATTTGAAATTCATTAATATGACAAAACCTCAAGCTCCCTAACCAAGTGATTTTCATGGGGATCCTAAAGGGTATCTTCCTAGGTTGGTTTTCAACCAATCCCAAAGTGGACATGTCATGGCCACAAGTACACACACACGTGTCAATTGACACACAAAAAAAAAAGAGACACGTCACAAGCCATGTGGCATATCCACTTGGGCATTCTCACATAAATCACATTTACAATTAACAAATAAATCAAATACATTCATGCATCATACTTTTATGAATTAAATACATTACAACAAGGTTTTTGGCTTCTCACTAGAAGCAACCTCGACTCAAACTAATTTTCACATTGGTCTCTGCGATGGTTCTCCAAATTTTCCATGGCCTATTTCCCTGCACACTCAAGTCCAATATCAGTAGTCCAAGGAAATATACATGTAAATTCCATAACTTTCATAATCAAATAATTCTCAAGAAATTAATCGTAATTAAGCCAAACTTTCACATGTCATAATCATTCATCTAAAAGATACATATGACTCATCATGAAATATTCGATGCATCACTAGATTAAACTTGTAGCATAATCATTGCATAATAATTCCATTGTGAATAAAAGTCACCATGACACTCATAAACTTCACTTAAGTAATTAACATTTCAATTCATAATAGAAATCTCATCGTATCATAATCGAATCAAAATTCCATTTCCTAGTTACTTACATAAGTGTATAAAATCCATCACTTCATCCCAACATTCATAAATCAAAATACCATAAATTGAAATTCATATAATTATATCATAAAATAGTCATGAATAATTCATCACCTAACATTTAACCTGAAATGAAATACACATCTCAGCCTTATTCATTTTTTGATTTTCATTTTCCTAACAACTCATAATGACATAAATTCACTAATTGCACATGTCAGTATTTCATCTAAATCAATTATCATAATTTCAGTCATAATGTATCATAAAGTCAACATTGTGAGTATAAAAGCATCATAAAATGTAATGTATTCTCATCTATGATAATCAAATCTTTGTTTAAAAGAGTAAAATCAACTAAGCTAATCAAAACATTAAGCCAATTACTAGGTCTACCATAACAATAATGGAAAGGCCATGGTGGGTCTAGGGTGAGGCCTCACATCCTTCCCCCCTAGGCATGAACTTCCTCCTGGAAGTTATGCCACTTGGGGTTAAAGTTCTAGGGTTGACAGCTAGCTTAGTCCATAGGGTAAATTTGAATCACTGATTTCAAAAAATGAGGAATTCTAATGTTGATACATGCTAAGGATATGTTTTACCTCATTTTAATCAATTCTTACATTCAAAAGTATAACATTGCACGATTGAATGGATTATCCAAACATCACAATCTAATATTATTTTACATTGTTACGATATCTTCTTCTAGCAACAAGACCATGTAAGGTAAGTCCATTCAACAAACCAATGTTGGATCCAAGGCCACAAGGAATTAGACTAAAATAAGGGACATCTTCCTTACCACATATCTCAAATGTATGCTAACATCACTCTAGGTTTTGGTCCCTATAAATTTCAATATCTAGAGTATAGGTCTAATATTATGCTAAAGGTATCATTTGTCACTCAATAAACCCTTAGTTTGTACCAACTTTATATTATATTTTTTTGATAATATCATAATATCTATGAAGAGAGATCATAAAGTAATCTTACCAGGACTATGCATATCACAATCCATAAAATACTCTTACCAAGGCTACTAGCATGGTCATAGATAGCGCTAATGACAAGGGTGAACATAGTCTGATGGGGAACTTCTTTATAGTTTCTCACCATTTATAATAAAATATGATGGATTTCCCCAATAAATCCTCTCCCTCATACAACCTACCACAAATTGACTTGCCAACAATTGCAACCATAAGAGCCTCATCAATTAATCACATATTTCAAAAATTTTAAAATTGAAAAGAACGTTTCATCAAGTGAGACTCAAAAAGTGGCCACATTGGGAAAACTTAATCACAAAATATGTTTAGAAAAGTCCTTGATGGAAATAAGGACATTAAAATAAATTTTGGCTAAGAAACCCAACACATAAATTAATTACTTTCAAATTGTTGGCAATCACAGAAAAAAAATCAACTTGTGAAACGAAGTAAAATGAAAGAAAAATAGATTTAGCGATCCATATTCTCCACAATCATTACATGAACTATCTGACCTCTTGAGGTCACTAAAAGGGAGATGGGGAAATCATGTCATACATTTATTATGACAATATTTAATATATACCAATTAGGTCCTGACAAGGATAAAGCATTAAGGGTTTTCCAAGAAAACATTTATTTGGGAAGAGAGGTAGACACAAAAACTTAGGAGACAACTGCATGTTTACTAATAATAGTCATACTTACTCTATAAATTCTTACACTACATCAAAACATAAAAATCAGGGTATTCACATCACAACATCCTCCTCTCCGAGAAAGAGAGAGAGAAGTTCCCACTGTAACGTGGTTCTCTTATGCCTCATTCTCAGCAACATGAAATACATCATCCTACTTGCACAACAATTAAATGGCCCACTCACTTAGGTGAAAAGGGCATAAATCAACTCTATTACAACATCTATAAGGCTATAAATTTTATGAATATAGGAATGACCAGAGATACGGTTACCAACACAACACTCCATGGGTACCTCAACTAATATAATTAATTCCTAGCAATATTTTTAGCATTACAACCCTAAAGAAACTTCTCAAGTGCCTCTATTTGGTGAGTTGGAACTTGATGTCCACCACTACATTCCTAGCTAATTGAACTAGTCACTCACTCAAGGTACTTCATATATAATTTCACTCATCACAAAGGGCATTCTCTTAGTTAATTTATATTACAATACATATGTTTCATTAAGTTTTCATACTACTCTCCACTTTACCACTTAATATCTACTTTACACAACATTCCCAAGCATATTACATTGACTCACGAGAAGGGTTGTCTACCAATTTGTACATGGTGTAAAGACATATAGTATGTTATACTTTAAGAGTCTGATGATGATCCGTAAGGATTTAACAAACCACTTTCACAATCATGTCTTATGTTTGTTTAGGTTGAGCTCCCCATATTATTGGACTTGATAAGGTGTGTCCATCCAAAGGGTTTGTATTCTCATTCGTCATCCATATAGAAAGCCTCAGAAGAAAATTCTACTTTACAGTAGGTGATTTACTTTTGAGCTAACTCTGTGATGAACAAGGGACTACCCCAAAGTACAATCCCTAAATTATATTATTCTATGCATTAACAAGGTTCCAATTTACTTATGCACTAACAACATACAATAGTCCAATTATTTACGCTGGATTAGATGTATATTATCACTGTCGGCTCCATTTTAGTCTCAAAAATTGTCATTGATTGTCCAAAGTTTCATTACAATTCATATAAATTTTTAAAAAACACTACCAAGGAGGTCATTGATTCATAACTGACATCTACCCCCCGGTAATACATAATTGCCTTACAATATATTAGGACACAAAAGAATTTTAGGTTACCTTTCTACCTTGACCCTTGTATCATCTTGGAAGTGTGTCTCAATAAGGATCTCCATATTCAATTATCAAGCAACTCTATTGACACATGTATTGTCTTCATTTTTGCTATCTTATTATAGGCATTAGACAATTAGATTGATTGGTAATCTGATACTAAATTCTTAAGAACTTCCCTAAAGTTTTATTCAAGAAAAATGAAAGAATTTCTAGGTAGTTGAATCTTCCATTATTTATCTAAATTATTCTTCGCTTTCATACTTCCAAGATGGGGTCGTCATGTGTTGATCGATCTTTTGGCCAAGTTACTCCTTACATTTTTATTCATAGGGTACTCTTCTGTTATTAACATGTGCTTGATAAAGTATTTATTATTTATGTTGAAGAGAACATATGGGAAAATTTGTGCATCCCGAGCTCTTAATAAGGAAATTCTAAATGTTTCCACACAAGTAATTTAAGTTGCTAGCACTACCATAACAACATTTCCATCATAATTAATAAGGTTTTAAATTAAGAGGAAGATAAGGGTAGGTGGTTCCAATGTTGAGAATTTGAATAACCTTTGATTTATTCTCTATTCAATCATTATGTGAATCCTGCCACATCTAATGCTTTCCTTGATACGTGTTGAGTGTATAATCACGTCTTAATCTTACTTAATAATGTGGTCAAAATAATTGTACTTCTTGTATCCATCAACACTGAACATAACCCGTCCATAACCCTCTTAAGTTATTCCTATAGGTATAATCATTATATTAGTTTATATGAACTTCTAATGCAATAACATGTTTCCTATTTACTCTGACCCCCTTAACTTGAGTTATTAAGATATTTTGATGTACCTAGTCTATCTCCTCTAGAGAATAATTAAGCTAAATTATGGAATCAAATTAACCCAAAGAGTGATCCATCCTATACGGAATTGGAATTATAATAATTTGATGGATTCCAAGGGTCACAGGAATTCCCTTGACAATGTAATGAGGGTTCATCATACTATTTATTAAAACTATTAAAATTTATTGAAAATCTATGTATAAAAATTGGGTCTACTTAGAGAAACGTAATGGGTTTAGGTTCCAATGTTGAAACCTAGGCTCTGATACCAAGTGTCATTCCCAAACTTTTACACTCAAAATCACACCAACTTTTTTTTTTTTTAAAGGAAATAAGTTATGTCTAAGGTTAACAGTTGACTATGGTTATATAGTTGATCCTAAGAAGGCCTAGTACAAAAATCTTAAGTGACAGGAGTAAAGCGTTATGAGGGATCAATAAAATACATTAGTTGATTAAACCTACTAGGTCAAGTAAATAGCTTCCCAAGGCATAACTATGTTTTCTAGTGATACTAATTCAATATGTGTACTAGGCACAATAGCTTAATCTATTCGCTTACATTAATTAATAACCCTTGTCTAACCAATAAATTTCCCTTTTCACCATTAATTGACTTTCATCTTACTTTTATAAATAACCCTATAGAAAGGATAAATAATGCTAATCTATAATTAAAATATTAATTATCAATTCAACAATATTGAGTATTGATTAAGCTCATCCATCATCGTTAAAGAGTTGATATAGAATATCTATTAATGGTCCAAATTTATAAAATTACCAATAATACATTCTAAATATATTATTTTTTAATAATATATTTATTTACAATTAATTCATTAATAGATATATTCATTAAATAATAATTGATTACATATAAAAAGACTAACATATTCATTCTAAAAATAAATAAATTAATAAACAAAAAGAATTACCAAAGTTAATTTAACTATAATTAACTAAAACTAATTTTAAAACAACTAATATAATATACTAAATATTATGTAATAATTTTGTTAATTAATATTAATTATAAATTGACATAATTATTAATTTAATAATTAATAAATTAATTGAAAATAAATAAATAAATAAATAATTAAATTAAATTAAGCAAGAGGGTTTTTACCCCCTACCCCCCTCCTCCCCCCCAATCTTTGTATATATTTTTTTTAATATATATATTTTTTTAATTTTTTTTTTTTACTATATATTGTTTAATATATAATAAATAACTAATTTTATTTTTTTATAACCAATGCAAGGGAAATTTTTTTATTTAATATATATATTTTTTCCAATAATAATAAACAAAAGCATATTATATATATATATTTTAAGCTCAAAGCATGTGTTAATGATTTGTTTATTAATTCTAATATTATCAACATATCAAGTCATTCTCTTTATTAAAGAGTCTTTATTTTGAATATCATGTTTGATTTTGTAAGTTGACTATCTTTTTCAACTTGAGCTTCTTGGGTGGTGACCCAAGTGGGTCCCACCCAGGCTGACTCACTTAAGTCAGATTGGACAAGATTTTATTCTTCATCTTTTTAATCAAAGTGGATGGGGAATAATGATATTAAATTGACTGTGTGAATGGAAAATGTTGGTAATTTTCCCATACATTTTCCAGAGACCTGTAGGTTTCTATTTCACTTCTACTTTGTATTTTTTTTCTTTTTGCTTAACATTCTTCTTCTCAACTTTATTTTCTCTTTCTTAGTTTGTTTTCTCTCTAGTTAATTTAATTTGCAATGCACTGTAACCACATGATATCTACATGCTCTAACTCAATTTTCACAATGTAAAATCTTAAATGATCCATGTCTAAATTATTGTTTTCCTTATCTCAGTTCTAATGTCTTTCAACAAGCTACTTTTATCATCATAACAAGGAAACTTACATTGAGAGTTAGAGAGAGTATATTGTTTTTCAAATAAGCAATTCCTTTCTTTTCTCTAACATTTCTATTCAAAAGATACTTTTACAAGGTCTATATTGATACTACATTAACTTTTCCTTATAATTTTTTAACATGTAATCATAGAGATTTATCAATGAGTGAGTAAGCAATGCCTTCTCAAACACTATTCCAACAATCTTAGACTATCACTAAAAAATACATTGTCCATCCTTTATCAATTACAACACAAATACATTAAATTCCTCCTTTGATCAACATAATATATTCTCATATAATCATAAATCTATCAAAGTAAAGTTATACATTTCTTCAAACTTGCTGCAACATCACTCTGATACAAACATAGATTTTGGAGTATTGACTCCTTTACAAAAAAACATTGAACTCAAAGGAGTCCTTAAGGCTTCCTTAAAATCAAAATATACATAAAAAAAATGGGTTCCAAATAAAATTTTGATTGCAATCCTCAACTATCTCCAAGAACACAACTTCAAAACATGAAGTTTTCAACGGCTTCCAAACCTGCAAATAAAAAATAGAATAGACCAAGGGATGCTCACCTCGCATCCTAGGCTTCCAAGAAGCCACCCCCGATCTTGGGGAACCATCACAAAGACAAGGAGACACTCAAGAAAACCACAATAATAACAACATAAAACATAAAACACAATGAAATCTCCCTTCCGAGGCTAAAACAAAGAGTCTCAAAATGACTCAACAATAGGGTGAAGGTGGAACCATAATCAAGAGGAGAAAGCACATCTCATGATAAGAGGTAAGCCATCACTTGGCTTCCTCATCATGTATCATTCACCACAAACACAATCTCGTCAAAGTCCTTATGACCCCCAATATACAAAACATATAATAGAGATGGCTACATGGAGCCCATACATCCATGTTTCATCCCTCTCCTATCAAAGGAGAGACTCTACACCCTTGATTGTCCCAACAATTCCCTTCATGCCCAAGCCTACTCTTCCCTCCCAAGGGTGAGTATGGCCTTGAGAACTCCCTCAACAAAACACTACATCACATACAAGAAAACTTCAAGAACAAAAAAAGAAACTACTCATTTACAAGGAAAAAAAATCATGCTCTACAACAAGCTGAAGATTCACATAACATCAACTACCACAGAATAGCAAGATCTCAAGCACGAACTCAACAAGAACACAAAAACTAAATTTTTGCATACAAACAATAACATACATGAGATCTCTTCCTCTCAACATGAAAACTAAAACAAACAAATGAAGAATACCAACAACCTTGATCCAAGCTTATGGAAGAAAGTTGATGAAGAGCTTTTCCACTTTCCAAAGTCCTCTCCAAAATAGCTGAGTCTCCAAATCTAGAGAGTGGGTGTCAAACTTGTCCAAAAGAAGAGTCCCCTCTAAAAAGGCCTCTACACACTCTCCTAAGGATAGGATCTCTCTCTAATTGGATGACCTTCCCAAGCTTCTTACATGGTTTCCAAATAAGGATTCCTAAAAAGGTAGTCCAAAATGGTGGACCAAAGACTTACCACTTTATTGGATGAAACTCTACCCAACACCTTACTTCAAAAGAGGATTTTCGGCCATTTTGAAAATCCAACTTTTGGAGGGGTCTTTTGGTCAACATGGGGCTGTCCTATGGTTAAAACTGCCCCTTACCCATAGGTATGTCAACTGGGCTTACTAAAAATGGCCCTAGCACTTCCCTAGACACCTTTTAAGCCCCCCCAAAACTCATACAAAGCTCAAATTCGAAATTCATTCATATGACAAAACCTAAAGCTCCCTAACCAAGTGATTTTCATGGGGATCCTAAAGGGTACCTTCCTAGGTTGGTTTTCAACCAATCCCCAAGTGGACATGTCATGGCCACAAGTACACACACATGTGTCAAGTGACATAAACAATAAGAGACACGTCACAAGCCATGTGGCATATCCACTTGGGCATTCTTAGATAAATCACATGTACAATTAACAAATAAATCAAATACATTCATGCATCATACTTTTATGAATTAAATACATTACAACAAGGTTTTTGGCTTCTCACTAGAAGCAACCTCGACTCAAACTAATTTTCACATTGGTCTCTGCGATGGTTCCCCGAATTTTCCATGGCCTATTTCCCTGCACACTCAAGTCCAATATCAATAGTCCAAGGAAATATACATGTAAATTCCATAACTTTCATAATCAAATAATTCTCAAGAAATTAATCATAATCAAGCCAAACTTTCACATGGCATAATCATTCATCTAAAACATACAGACAACTCATCATGAAATATTTGATTCATCACTAAATTAAAGTTGTAGCATAATCATTGCATATATAATTCCATTGCGATTAAAAGTCATCATGACACTCATAAACTTCACCTAAGTAATTAACATTTCAATTCATAATAGAAATCTCATCGGATCATAATCGAATCAAAACTCCATTTCCTAGTTATTTACATAAGCATATAAAATCCATCACTTCATCCCAACATTCATAAATCGAAATACCATAAATTGAAATTCATATAATTATATCATAAAATAGTCATCAATAATTCATCACCTAACATTTAACTTGAAATGAAATACACATCTCAACCTTATTCATTTCTTGATTTTCATTTTCCTAACAACTCATATCGACATAAATTGCCTAATTGTACATCTCAGTATTTTATCTAAATCAATCATTATAATGTCAGTCATAATGTATCATAAAGTCAACATTATGAGTATAAAAGAATCATAAAATGTAATTTATTCTCATCTACAATAATCAAATCTTTTTCTAAAAGAGTAAAATCAACTAAGCTAATCAAAACATTAAGCCAATTACTAGGGCTACCATAACGGTAATGGAAAAGCCATGGTGGGTCTAGGGTGAGGCCTCACATCTTCTTAACATGCGATCACTCCAATCATAAGTGTTTCCATAAATGAAAACCCTCAAGTGATCCCTAGTGCCCAAAACATCACTTGCCAACAATCTCTCCCTTTGGCATTAATGACAACACTTATAAAAATAACTAAGTGTCACAATACAACTTTTTCTTTTCTTTTTCGCTTTTCTATATTTTTTATTTTTACACATCTTTTCTTTTCCTTTCTATTTTCTCCTCTATAGTCTACTCTCTCATATTTCTTACTCTTCCTCATTTTTCTTTCTCTTCCTCTCCCTTTGACATAAATGAGAAAGGTACATTGAAAATTGTAAAACTTAAGAACAAATGATTTAGTGCTTACTCACCATACTTAAGACATCTTGGAAAGACTTTTCCAAGGTCTTTATTTCCTTGGCCCATGAATTTTATACAAGCTCACTGGCATGGATTAATCCATTAAATGCATGTATGATGTAGTCTCCACAGCCTTAAGCTCTATGAGTGAAGACACAGTCATTGAGCCTTCAACTTTTACCATCTCTAGAAGACATGACTCAAGAATTGTAAGCTTCTAGGGGTCAGTAGGATTCTCAATAATCCAAACCAATATGTAACTCTCCCTTTCTTCATTTCCAGTACCCCTATTTTATCCAATTGCTTGGATGCCTCTTTGTTCATTTCTCCCATAGTTTTTGAAGATGATTCATAGTTGTCCATAAGACTATCAAGGGTAGCCCTATCCTTGGCTGTGATCTCCTCAATGTTCTTTATGTGCCTGTAAGGATTTATGCAATAGCTATATATTTTCCTACCTTGTGCTACACAACTCTTGGCTTTAAGACTAGTATCCTTCAGAATATCTAAGTCCCACGAAATGGACTTAAAGACTTCTCTCAGCTTCTTTTCCAAGAAGTTCTTCTCAGCCTTTTCTTCTGCAGTTTTTAGCAATTAATAAAAATGATTATCAAAGCTATCCAATATTGTACCAAGGTTCTCAACTTCATCCTTTTCTTTGAAGATAAGCAGTGAGGGGAGTAGCTTGATCATAGTTTCTACAGCCCTGACCATTACCTTAGCTCTTTTGTCACCTTTCTGAACTGATCTTTCCTTAGCTTTAGCAAAAGCCATGAATGATAGTCTCATCATCTCATCCTCATCCATGTTGTCCACATTAGAACTTACTAGCATGGCCATACTTGCCAACAATAAGGAGGTGTCCAAACTAACTTCGGCAACATTTTCTGATTTGATCTTTTCTACCTTCTTCAGCTGAATTTCTTCCTCCTATACTTTTTCTTCTATTTTCTCTTCTAATTTCTCTTCATCTATCTTCTCCTAGTCTCCAACCTCCATCGCACTATCCACATTATCCAAAAATGGATCATTAACATTTTGCAAAGTGTCAAGGGTCATAGGCACACCAATGACAAAGAAATATGGCTGCATGCTAACTTGAGCACTTTCATCCACTTCCTTGGAACTTTCTCCTAAACCTAGGGATATAGGCTTAGAAGCCTTGGGTGGTGAGGCCTTCTTCAGCATATCATACATTAGAACTTGGTCTAATGCCTTTTGGGTGTCCTCTATCACCTCATCATATTTCCTAGCAATCATTTTGACTAGTCTGGCCTTTGTCCTGAGTAGGGTTTTTAGTGCATTTATTATTATTTCTCTTTCCTGTATAGATACAACTGGTAACATATCTTCAATTTTCTTTTTCCTTATATTCTCATGGTCTGAATGAGCTAACCGTTTCTTGATTTCCAATTTTTTGTATAGGTCTTTGGGAATGCTTCCTTCAATCTCCAACAAGTTCTTCTTGAAAGCAAGAAGATGCCGAATTATAGTATCTTCAATGACTGCTTGGTCTTCAGATTTATATCTCTCATAGTATCTATTTACTGTTAATAGATTTCCATCTTTGATTTCTCTTTTCCGCAATGATTTAAGGTTTCATTTCCACAAGGTTTGTGGATTCTCAATTGTCTTTTCTTCCTTCTTCTTCCTCTTCACTTCTATCTCTTTCTCTTTAGGACTGTCCTACTTACTTGTCCTTGTGGATCTTCTGGGAATAACTGAAGGCACAACATCTTGTATTTCTTCCTCTTGAGAGGTTGACAAATCAACAATATTAATTGTAGGAGCTACTTTCTTTTCTATCTCCAAAGGAATGGATGCATCGGTGGCAATGCTAGAAGATGCCTCCATCTTATTTCTCATATCTATTAACTGTGCTTTTGTAATTCCCACCTTTGCAGTGATATCTTCAACAATCTTACTGAATTTCCTCTTCCTTCTTATCTTTTCTTCCTCTTCTCTGACTTTCTCATACTTCTCCCTATATATTCCCCATCTTTTCTGGGTAGGGTCTTTTTTTACTGCCAGTACATGCCCCACTTGCATAGTTAGGATCTCAACACTTACCTCATATCCCATAGGATAACACCACTTCATTCTAGGCTCAACTGCCTCAAAGTAGACACAATCAGTTTCGACCATGAAACATATAGTGCCCTCATATTTTTCTACTAAGTTCTCTGGTATTCTACACCTCTCTTTCATCTTCCTATGTAGTATCTTGATCATGCCAAATAATTCACCATCTACCTAGTCCTTCTTCTGTCTTCTATAGTACTCTGAGATTTGAAGTCTAGTGGGTTCATTATCTCTCCATGCTCTAGGATGCATGCCAAGAAACTTTTGAATGATATGTATATACATATGAATTAGCAATGATCCAAACCTAAATGCCTTAGATTTGTCCTTATTTATAGCCTTCACATTTTCAATGAAATATTGTGCTAGGATTTCATAGAGATTATACTTCTTGTTTTCTTTCACCATTCTATATTCCATCATGATGACCCCAATAGATACAGAATTAGGTCTGCTATTGTAAAACTTGTAGCATACCAATATTTCTACCAATCTGACATCCTACAAATAAATGTCATTAACTATCATTTCCCTCTTATCCCACTTTGAGTATCTTAGGGTTTTTGCCAGATTCCTTAGGTTCTTTTCTGGTACAGGTAGGGATCCTTCATTGTCAAGGCCTGTGATCTCATGAATCAACTATGCACATATTTTCATAGGTTGATCACCAATCCACAAAAATTGGTCATGAACTCTGCTAAGAATGATCTTAAACCATTCCACTTTCGTGAACTTTATGAGTAGGGTTAACTTAAGGATTGATTGATCTTGTAGGTGCTTAAATTCTTCTACCATGGTTCCATTAACTTCTACCATAGCATCCAATTCACTGTATATGTTAACCTCACCAATGATTTCATATTTTCAATGTATGTATTCCCTAATGTCTTCTACGTTCAACACACCTATGGGGGTTTGTGAAAATGCTCCTTTTGGATCATCCTCATAGGATTTGAATGGATGCCTCTTGAACTTATACCTAGTTCTATCTACAACATCATAAACTACTAGTGCATCCATGAATTCTCTAAGAGATTAGGTGTAAATACCTTGAACACACTTGAATTTGATGCTTTGCTTCACGCAATCACATAATCACACTTCCAGATGATTGATAACCTTCTCAACTCTATTCTCCTTAAGATTTGATCAACAAATGGTGTAGATTTAAGGTCTTTTAAGTCCTTTTATCCATCACAAGTTGAGTATGTGTATTAAACATGGGTAGCTCAACTTCACATGCCATCCAATCAAACTCACAAACATAGAAGATGAATATCCAAGTGCTGTGTTCTCATCCATAGACTCCTCAGTGTCTATACACATCATACCTAAGCTCGCATGCGCTTACTCCACATATACAGGAGCTCGATATTTTTTGTTTACTACATCCAATGCTCCCCATAAGGCCATGCGACCGTTTATGTTGATGTCTCAAATAACTCATCATGAGAAGACATAATATCATCTATTGTCTCTCCCTGAACCACTGCTTTGTTTGAAAATTTCACCTTCCATATTTGATCATCCTCCTTGCTCTCTCATTTCTTGAAATGATTCCTAAATTCATCCATGTACTCATTAAGACTCTTACCACTGTCACCAACATTTTTCCTTATAACCACAGGAGGTGGTCCTCTTGGTTCACTAGATCTTCCTCTTCTATTTTCTTCTCTATTATATTTGTAAAACTTGACAATGTGACCTAGATTGTTACATTTGTAACAAGTAGGTGGTATCCTTCTATCTTGATTAGTCTGTAATTTATAATAGCTTTTTGTATGCCCAAATTTATTACATTTTTGACATGTGATCTTGGCTGTTGTTTCTTATTTGATATAGTCTTTCTTATACCTGGACTAATAAGGTTTTCTACAATCTTCTTTCTTGTGTCCATATTCATAGCAATTAAAATAGTAACTGGTAAAGGGCTTAGAGTTACCTTTACTTCTACAATCTCTTTTCATGTGTCCAACTTTATTGCATCTGAAACATCTACCTCTGAAGGGTCTGAACTATTTTCTAGGTTCTTCATGGGTAGGTCTCTCTTCAGGAGTAGGCCTTTCTTCAGTCTTTTCTTCATTTGATTCTTCTTGGGTTTTTGAACTTTCTACTTCATTGAATCCAACTCCAGTCATATCTCCTTTAGGCTTCTATCTTGCTCTTTGTTCATCAATCTTGTCACTGCTCATGTGCAACTTCTCAATGTGTAATTTGGCTTGAGTGAGTTCACCTTTTATGATCTGATTATATTTTTCCAAATCCTGATATTTATCTTTGTATTGGTCAAGTTCAGTCTTCATTTGACTTATCTGTATATTAGCTTCTTTTAGTGACTCTTTAACTTTGTTTCTTTCATCCTTTTCATGTTGAATCTCTTTAATCATCAAAAGATTGATTTTTTCTTTTTCTTGCTCCAACTTCTTCACTTTGTTTGATGTGTCACTATCTGAATCTTCTTTGATCTTCTTCATAAGGTCTTGTCTCTGATTTTTTGCAATCTCAAGCTGTTATCTTAGTTTCCTGATAAAACCGTCTACTCTTCTTAATTTTAATTTTAATTCACCATTATAAGCCTTCACTTTATCTAGATCTTCAAGTGTACCTTCAAAGTTCTCTTGTAAATCTCATGAATCCATTCTGATCTCCCTTAAGCTGTTAGGCTTTCTCTCCAAGGGCCAAAGCTCTAATACCAATTGTTAGGATTAGGTAATACTGAGAGGGGGGGTGAATCAGTATTACATAACTTTGATCTTTTCAACTTTAAATAATTACAAACAATCCAAAGTAATGCAGAAATGAAAATAATATATAAGCACAACACATTAATCATGACACCATGATTTGTTCTCAAGGAAACCCTGGCCAAGGGAAAACCCTAGTGGGGATGGTACCCACAAATATGCACTAAAATATAATATCCTTGTTAGGAGATCTATCCCTGTTAGGAGCTGATTGTTACATAGTACATTTCCTTGTTAGAGAAATATAAAATCCTATTAGGGGTATACAAAGCACCTAGTTAAAGGTGGTGATCATACTTTCTGTTACAATCAAAACTATCTCAAAAGAGTTCTACAAAAAGTGAACAATACAAGAACTTATCTTGCCTAGATAGTTCCAATTATAGCTTGGCCTCTTACTAATCTTGCATCTAATCTCTGCTCTTACATTCACAATCTTTCTTCATTATTCTTAACATAACCATACTTTTCTTTCTCAAAGGAACTCTATAGTTATACAAAATTAGCCTTCAAGTTAGCTTCACAAATGCCATACAAAACATGATAATAACTTGTGCAAATGTTAATTATAGAGTCTGTGATCTTATATTACCAAAGAGTTGGCAATATACTCTATTCACCTTTCTTAGCACATTACCATATCTATTATACTCTCCTAGATCTTCACAACTATTCATATACCCTATTATGCTGGTTGATTGTCTTCGCATACCTTCCGAACACTGTATCTCATAGATCCGATAATCAAAACTCATGCGATCTTAATTGAAGCATGTATACATCACAAAATATCTTCAGTTAACTTCGCAAGCTCTAATACCTTCTATATCTTCATCACTGACCAAAATTGTAGCACTGTACCCTATTATTCTGATTCTGGACTTAGTCATTTTTGTGAATGTGACTGCAATAGAAATCTTCTTAACATGTGATCACTCCAATCATAAGTGTTGCCATAAATGAAAACCCTCAAGTGACCCCTAGTGCCCAAAACATCACTTGCCAAGAAAATGCTCAATATTTTGCACTAAAAATAATTGCAAACAATTTCAAGACCTCACAAAATAAAACACATTCCAATATAATGAAACAAGCTACCGAAACAAAGAAAATATTAAAAAAGAACATCTTCCTCTTTGCATATGTCTTTAGCTTGCTTCCCAAAAAAATAACATCGGTGGATTGTTGCACGGAGCAACTGCTAGTTGAATAGTAATATGTTCTTGTATCAAGTTATTGAATAATGATTTGCCTAAGATATCTTTTGTTTTAAGGGTTGGTTATGTTGAGTGGTCTTTTTATTTTGCTAGTTTGTGCACTAAGGTTTCATTATGAATTGTTATTATGGATATGAATTTCTACAAGAAATTGACAATGAAAAAAATAATTTTATAAAATGTTTAAAGTTCTTGGAATAATTTTTTTTCATTCTCATTATTTATAATGTATTTTGTGAGCATACAACAATTACCTGAATATTGACTTAAGCACGACAATTTTATTTATAAAATATTTCAAACGTGAAAATAATAAACAATAAATTTATAATTATAATAGTTTTGTCAAACTTAATTTTAAAATTATTTTTTATATTAAAGAAATTTAAACTTACCACTTTCAAGGTACCTAAAACATAATTGTATCATTAAATTTTAAAATATCCACTACTCATGATTTAACAACTATAAGGAAAATAAATGATTTAGTGAACCCACAACAATTACCTAAACACTGACTTTAAAACATAAATTTTCTTTAATAAAAGATCTCAAAAAGACAAACAAACAAGAAAACTCATGATTATAATAGATATGTAGAACATATTTACTTAATTTTAAAATATTATCATTCATAATATAAGACTATTACTATTCATAATTTAAAACTATTACTATTCATAATTTAAAACTATAAACAATCTTTTCGGCATTGTTTAAATAGCTACAACATAATTGGACCATTAAATTTTAAATTATTCATGATTTATAACTATAAACAATCTTAAAGACTTTCTATAGGTCTATAAACAACCTTACGTGACCATTTAACAACCCTAATACTACCGAACTTCCAAAGTAAACACTCAACACAATACCAACTTGTATGACAGTTCGCAAATTTTTATTAAAAGCATTACGAACTTCTATACAGTACGCAAATTTCGAACACTACGCCTTAAAACCGTGGCCGTCTTTCTATGTATATCATACAACACGGGCTCAGGGAATGTGCTTCAAATTCTGAACTAGAATTGCAAAAATGGGCTCTGTTGATGCAGTAGTTATAAACGAGGAGGCATGGATTTTGGGGGAGGAGCTTTGCACCTTCTCCTGTCTTCACATGGCCATGAAAGCTGCAATAGAGCTTGATGTATTACAGATCATAGCAAATGCAGGTTCTGGTCTTCAAGTTTCCCCTTCCCAAATTGTGGCCCAAATCCCAAATGTGACAAACCCAGATGCGGCAATTACTCTAGATAGGATTCTCAGAGTCTTAGAAAGTCATTCCCTCCTCACCTGCTCTTTAACCATAGGCAAGAATGGCAATCCTGAGAGAGTTTATGGTCTGACTCCTCTCTGCAAATACCTTGTGAAGAACAAGGATGGCCTGTCCTTAGCACCACTGGCCCTGGTAAACCAGGACAAGGTGTTTATAGACACTTGGCTTTATCTCAAGGACGCTGTTCTTGAAGGCAGCCAGCCATTCAATAAGGCACACGGTGTGAATGCTTTTGAATACCCTGCCAAGGACCAGAGATTCAATAGGGTCTTTCACAGGGCTATGGCTGAACATTCTGCCATGGTGATGGAGAGGATTCTAGATTCCTATCACGGCTTCAAGGATTTGGAGGAGCTTCTCGATGTGGGTGGTGGAGTTGGGTCTACTCTCCGTCTTATAGTTTCCAAGTATCCCCATATAAAGGGAATGAACTTTGATATGCCCCATGTTGTGAGAGATGCACCTCATTATCCAGGTTAGTGAGAACAATATCGATTAAGATCTAACTTGGTACAAGTTTTCTAAATGTTAACCCAACAATTCATGCGTGATAGAGTTATGGTATATAGTATTTAATACATTAGTTTTAAAATCAATTATGGATTTTTAAATGATATTTTGAATCATATTGAGTGAAAGTATAATTAAATATTATTTGTCTATATTATACTTTCAGAGTTGTGTTTATTTATTCCTTAGCAACAAAATGATCAACTATGGAAATATATTATTCTTAAGTAATAAAATAATGAATTGTGGGGAAAGTTTTATTTAGGAGTGACATATGTTCCAGGGGAAATGTTTGAGAGTGTACCATCAAGTCTAACTATTTTCATGAAGGTATGCAAGCCAAATCTCTTACCATTAAATTGCTTTTTAAAATATTTTTAGAATTTGGATTGTATAGTAAAACCATAGTTTTGGTTCTCCTAATTATAGCTAGTGTTATTACTTTATATATATTGTCACCTCTGACATATTCAATGAAATATCTTTATTATATATATTCAATGATATTGGTGTTTGAAGTCAAAATAAATATACTTTAATTAAGATTTCAAATCTCTTAATTTGAGAATTAAGGAATGATGTCATGGTTGTAAATATTTTTTTGAACCTTTAAAAGATACATTCTTTTTTTGTTGCTAGTTGTATCATCATAAATTGTACATCTTTAATTAAGGTGTCCAATTTCACACTCTTCAAACACTCATTTTAGTATTTCTCATTCCCATATATATTATATGACCTTTATTGATTTAATTTAATGTTTTAAATTAATATTATTAGTCATATTCCATTTTAATGCATTGACACTTTATTACTTGGGCCCTTATTTTAAGTGCACCCTTTAGTATTATTTCATTTCAACTTTATGTGGGCCCTACAACATTTCAAAGTTCAATGCAACTTATCCCTATCTAAATATTTTAGGGTGTTTTGTGGTGCCATTGTCCAAGACAAGGGTATTGTGTGGCGTTATTGTCCTTCTAGTTCTTGTTGAAGTGTGGTAGGAGGAAGGTACAAGGTCTTAGAATAGTAGAACTAGTTTGATGCCTATAAATTCACCCGTGGGAGAAGCACACCCAGTTTTTCCATTTTCTACCTAGGTAGGCTTAAATTTTTATGAAAAATTCCTCTCTGCATCCTTTTTCTAGATCTGGGCTAGTTCTATGATTATCTATTCTGTAATTAACTATTTATGTTGTCTATTGTCAATTTTGTAGCTTCTGGCTCCTAATCCTCAAGCAAGGAGTGTTGAATTCACCTTGTACCCAATACTTTTTCATTTGCATTTGAAATTTTGGCAAGTGGACCAATTCTCCTTCCATTGTGATCAAAAGGGAAAAATCTAAACTAAATACGTATTTTCCCACAATATTGGAGTATTTTACAGAGAAATCATTTTTTGCAACATGTATTCTTGTAATTTATATTTTCATCATTTGATATTCCTTTTGATTAAATGTATGTAATTAATTTGAGGGTTTTCATATTGGTTACAACCTTTTTTTGAGTGTTAATATAATTCTTATATGAATATTGAATTAACTAAGAACCATGTAATAGACATTAACTATCCTTATTTAATTTGACAATCACAAAATTCTTTTGCTATACCTTGAAGCTTACAATGACTATATAATTATATTGATTTTACGTGACAAAAATTAATGATTATCAAAATGAAATAAATTCAACTCAATTTATTTTTTATTTTTATTCAATTATTTAATTTTTATCTTGGTCAATTATAATGTCTACATGATATTTGAAGTTGTAACATTAAAGTTGACATTTGTGAATTTCTTGTCATTAGTGGATATTGCATGATTGGAATGATGACCATTGCATAAGGATTCTTAAAAATTGCCATAAGGCATTACTAGATATGGGAAAGGTAATTGTAGTGGATTTCATCTTGCCAATGGTTGCAGAGACCTCTTTCTCTGCCAGACAAGCATTTCATGCAGATCTTTGCATGTTAGCACACAATCCAGGGGGAAAAGAGAGAACAGACAAGGAATTCAGTGACCTTGCAAAATGATCAGGATTTGCAAGAGGTATCAATCCTATTTGTTGTGTTAATGGATTATGGGTCATTGAGTTCTATAAGTGACTATTATATGTTATTATCATCTTAATAGACCATCAAAAGGGAGCATGTCATCTCCTATGTTGATCGTTAGTGAATAATATTATAAATAATGAATATGTATTGTGGATCCCTATTGACTCTACCAATAACATTTTTCTATTCAATATTAAGAAGGATAGACATCATATTTATATTTTTCTTGTATGTCTTTATACTATATTTTTTAAGCTTTGATTGTATAGAAAAGAATTATTTCATATTTCAATTTCTAATACAAGTAAAGAGCTTATACAATTTCTTGTTTGAAATAATGTTATATTGAATCATTAATTTAAATGTAATCTCTTTCGTAAGACATGTCTCAGTGGATGGATCTTTTGATAATTCCCATACAAAACTATTTAATTATTTTAGAAGTTTCATCCTATTATTCAATCCTATAGATCCCTCTAAAAGAAAAACCAATAATTAAGTACGTTACTTGTAACTTTATACTTGTGAAATGAACATACTTTAAAGGAATCAAGATGTTGCAAATAATTTAAATCTTCACAATTTAAGATACTCTCTGAATTCATGAAAAGATTTATTTGATTATTATTTGAGTATTAAAAATATTAGGATAGTGAAAGAAGATATAATATATTAAGGCACAATTAGAGGTTTATATTAACATGGCTTGAAATTTTTTGATGTTAATATATTTAGTTGGGAGATATGCTTCAAATTTTGAGCATCCATTTTGGTTTCAAATGAGGTCTATATCAAAATGGATTCAATTTTCTAAAGTAAATTAATTTAGTAAGGATTTATATGTTTATATTTTAAGCATTCCTCTTTTTTAATGACCACCTTTTCATGCCTAGGACTATGCATTTTAGATAACAATTAAAAAATAATTTATTGCATTTTAAAGCATGAATAATTTTATATTAATATAAAAAAAGTATTAGTTTTAATGAGCTTTAATTGTTTTTCTCTTTAAACGTCCTTATGAAAATTCAACTATACCTTCACATAAATTTTTAGAATAATTGTAAATTAAAGATTTTTACAGTGTAGCATAAAATTATGTCTTTCATTTCTTACAAAAAATTGGGCTTGGTGGAATTGGTGTTTATATTGTAGATTTATGGATGTGAAGTAGATTGTACAAATCATTGATTGCTCTAAAACTGAGAAATATTTTATTTGAAATTCTATTTTTTAATGGAATTGGGTAATAAGATAAAGAAGATTGTTCTCTACAAATTCATGCATGCTTTCACATCGATACATTTTTATTAGGGTTACTATATTATCTTCCCTCCTGCTAATCCTATCGTACCGCATTTATTACGAGAATTCTTTAGTCACTTTTTATGGTCGAAGCCATATTTGGCACAACAATTTTTGTTGGTGCTGAAGCATTGGCTAACGGTGTTCATTGTGCATCTCAAAAAAAGACATTTGAAATTTGTTCCCAAGGTGTTCCACAAGGTAAGGTCTCTGCCTTTCCTGATGTTATTTTTCCCTTGCCAGATTTTGATAATGCATGTCATGGCTTGGCGAAATCACTTTGATAGGCTATTTTTTTGGTCGTGTTCCTTTTGAAAGTGTGCTCTAGGATTGGGTTTCCAAATCTTGGCACCCAGATGGAGTTAGCCTGGATGGTGTACAAAATTACCTCACCAAAGGTTTTTTCTTGTTCCATTTTTCGAACCCTTCGCATGTCAAAGGTATCCTCAAGCATGGCCACTAGTTTTTTTGCACTTCACTTCTTGCTTTTTATCCATAGTCATGAGACTTTATAGTCTCCAATGAAAAAAATCTTTAAGTCATATTTTGGGTCAAGTTTCTTGGTTTTCCTTTACCCTATTGGCCTTTTTTGAAAAATATTGCATAGACCTTAGGTTGGTTTGTATGCTTGGATCCTAATCATTTCTATAATGCTTGTCCTCACAAAAGGGTCTGTGTTGAAATTGACCTTGCCCAAGATCTTAGGGATATGATTGATATTCAATATTGAGGGCATTATTTCTCATAGAATATCATGTATTTGAATATTCCCAATACATATTTTCACTTCCACTTTGCAGAACACAAAATTAAGGATTTCCCTTTGGTCATGACCAAGCCCAAGCCTCCTCCTAATGAGCAAGTCACATCCTAGGCAATAGAGACTACAACAAAAGATGCTAGTTGGACTAAGTGGTCTGTAAAGGCTTTTGTAGCTACTCCACCAAAATAGATTACACTAGCTAACACTTCACCTTCTTAGGATCCCCCATCTTATATCATTTCAAAGAAAGATTCACTTGATCAAGTCTCTTCATAACCTATTTCCTAGGGGAAAATTCAATGCACCTCCAAGGAGTCCATGAATGCTCATGGCTAATCTATGGGTGCTCAAATTTATAAATTGGTACCATTGGATAATGAAGGTTCCTTGCGTCATCGATCTCACACCACTCCTAGGTGTGATGAGATAGATGATGTAGGTCCTAGAAAAAAATAAACTTTCTTGGGAGACCTCAACTTGGTTTTCCATTTAGGCTCTGATTTAATACATAATAGTTTCTCCTCTCTTTGGGATGAGGATAGAATGAATGAAGGTTTTCAATGAGTTTCATTTCCAAGAATGTTATGGGTCTTATGGGCTCTCTCAAAAATACTCAATTAGTGATGTTCATCAAAGGTTTCCTTAGACTAATATTTTCTTCCCTCAAGATATTAAGATAGCTAGTTTTTTCCTTGCTACAACTTTCCCTATTGTTTCGACTCATAGTTTTGTTTTTGCCTTCAATCATAAAAATGGTAGAGGGGAGGTACCTCTGTTGGCACCATGTTGGTAGAATTATACTATAGATCATCATGAGGACCCCATGCATAGGCTTTTGTGGATTGTTATGAAAATTGATAATTAATTTTTTGGGATAATCAATATCTATACCCCTAATGGTGTTTTAGAAAGACATTAACTTTGGTGGTGGGTCGTTGATTCATTATCGATGTCCAATTGGGTTCTATGTGGGGACTTCAAGATGGTTGAGGTGGATACTAATAAGGATGATATTTCACCTTTCTATTAGAAAACTGATTAACGTGAGGCTTGGTTTTACATTCACAATAAATTTTTTCTTTTTGATCCCAATATTAATCATTACTTCCCACATGCAGTTTGGCATATCTAGAGTAATTTTAGGGTTGACTCTAATAGAGTTTTAAAATACCTTGATCATGTCATGATCTCCTTGTAATATTTTTTCACTTTTGCGATAGAGAAATATTTTCTAGTAATGTTTTTATTTTAGGTCACTTCATTAGACCAGTTTCCCATCAAGTTTTCCATTGAATCATTTGTTGCTCTTCCATATTTTTCTCATTATCCTTTTTTATTTAACACATCATTTCTAAAACATCTTTATACTCTGGCCCACATTCAGAGAGTTTGGAATAAGTAGCCTTATCCCACTCAACCTACAAGTTATATTTTGTGGTGGAATGATGTCATTCATTGTACCATTAAATTTCTACATTTTATGTTAAGCAACTAGAACATTTTCACCATTAGTCTTATGCTAGAACCATCAAGGATTTGCATGTTGCTGTTAAGAACTTGGAAGCTCAACCTTTCAACACTAAGTTGCAGTCTAAGGTGGTGAATCTTCATCATGAAAAGTAATTAATTGATAGCTAAGTTTCTAGAGGATCTCAGATAAAGGAATGATTACATTGATTAAAAGTGGGAGATCAAGCTACTAAAGAATTTTTTTTTTCCTTATGCTCAAGAAATTCCTCTCTTGATATTAAAAAGGTCAAGGAGAGAAATTTAGTACTCACTAATCTCCTAGATATTTTGCAAGCCTTTGTCAATCATTATAAAAAAAATTTACTACTCAAGCCCCTACTTCTTCCAGTCAACAAGCCTTAGAAGATTGCATATCACTCATGCCTCCTCATTTCACATAGACCCAATGGTCTTTTTGTTGTACCAAATTATGTCAATTTAAGACCTTAAGGAAACATATCTTTTCATGGCTGATGACAAATCCCCTAGTTGTGATGGTTTTCCCTGTGAATTCTACAAAACACTTTGGGATTGTATAGGGTCATACCTTCATCATGTTTATCTAGAATAAAATCAAACTAGCACTTTAGGATCTGAAATAAACAAAGGAAATATCAAATTCATAACTAAATCCGGTGATCTTGAAGACATTTATAATTGACGTCCCATCACATTGCTTAATTTTTCTCACAAAATTATTTCCAAGGACTTAGCTTTGAAAATTCATGATTTTCTATTGTAGATTGTTCATCCTAAGAAAATTGGCTTCATTCAAACTAGATTGATTCTAGACAATTTTATTTCTATCTAGGAGGGTATGAAACGGGCTTGCCAATCTAGCCATAATGCTATTTTTTTAAGAACATGATTTTCTAAATACTATGATCACATTGAGTGGCCATTTATTTTAGCTATGTTATAGGCTTTAGGTTTTGGTCCTCATTTTGTGTTTTCTATGCAAATGTTTATAGTTGACGCCAATTCTTGCATTACCATAAATGGTCGACAACCCACTAATTTTTGATTGTATAGGTCAATTTGGAAAGGATTCCCTTTGGGACCTACCTTTTATGTTCTATCAGTTGAGAAATTTTTTTTATTTGCTTTCATCTATTGTTTTTGCAAGCCATGTTCATGGTATTTCACTTCCACATTCTACCAGCCAGCTAGTTAATGATCATTTTGTTGATGACTCCTTTTTAACATTGCAAGGGGATAAAGATAATAGTCATGATGCTTTGCAATGTCGAAATACTTTTTTTTGGCTTTTGGGTCTTCCATACAATGGCATAAAACTCTTTTTTTATAGACAATCATTCTTTCCAACCCCAAAATGGCTTTTGACGTATAACTGGAAATAGATCCCACATGGTCAGGTCTTCCAATTTATAGGGACTCTTTTTACCATTCATGGCTCTAAAATTGAGACTAAATTGTCTTTTTGGTTGACTAAACCACTCTCTCTTCTTAGAAAGTTTCAAATATGCTCTAAGATTCTTGCAACCACTCATGGTTATTATTACTCTTGTTGGTCTCCTTCCAAAAATGCATATAAAAATCTTGAAATATTTCTAAGATATTTCTTATGGACTTTAGATACCTAAGGACATGACTTTGACTCAGTGATTTGGGAATATTATTTCTTTCCACATCATTCTAGTGTTCTTGGCCTTATTTCTACACATAGACAATGTCAAGCTCTGTATGTCAAATGGGAAGTTTGATGTGTTTCTAGAGATGAGGCTTGAAAAATTCTTCTTCGGTACTACATCTCTTCTAGGTACTCTTTGCATCACCCAACCTAGAGAGACATTGATTTTTAGACTTTATTATTTATGAAGGAGCTTGTTCATATCCCCAACCCTTTTATTGTTAGAAGAATTTTTCCTGCTTGGGAAGAAGAAAAAAAATGGCTTCCTTATCATGGTTCTAGTTTCAAAGATGGTTTTTCCTTCAACAAACATAACCTTTGGTGGTCTCCATTAATTCAAATGCAAGGTCTTCCTTTGGCTCAAATTCTAGGCACTCATACTCCGCACTTCCTATATCGTCCTAAAATGGAAGCACTTCCATGATAAGAGCATTGAGCCCTCCGAGTAAGTGGTCTAGGGTCACGTTAAGCACCTTAACTAGGTCTTTGCATGTATCTATCTTTTTCCCCTATTCTCCTTTCATCTACACCTAATTTTCACTTCATATCTACATTTCCTAGCATTCTGGGTCAGGATCCTGAGGTTTTTGAGCACAAGGTCAAAGTTGACCTTATGGGTCAAAGTTGACCTCAACCCTGACCTGGTCAAGATCAACCTCAACCCTAACCTAGTTCAGAGTCAAGCTCATCCTTGACCCCCTATCTAGATTTCAAATTTCCTTGATTTTCGTGTGTCAGGTTTCAGGGATATTTGTTTTCCCACCTTCAGGTCGGCCATTTTGGGTTTTGGAATTGTAAATCCTTAAATTACATTTAATATAGGTAGATATTATAAAGGTTAAGACCTAATTGGGATTTAATTCTCCAAGGTGGCCCCTCTAGAAGATTGTGCCCTAGTTCACTATAAAAGGAGGCCTTCCTCCCTCATTTTATCCATCCATTTTTCACATCTCATCTTCAAGAAATTTCACGAGTGAGCTCTCAAGTGCAATAAAGTGAATTCAAGAATTCAAGTGTTCAAGTATTCATCCATCAAGGAGATCCATTGTTAGCCATTGAAGGATTCAATCTCTTTGGAGTCCCCTTGAAGATCCATTCTTCTACATTCATCCAAGCCTCCTCATATGCAAAGATCAATTCAAGATTGGGGTTGAAAATCAAATGCCATTGATTTGAGACATCCTACATTCATTCCACATCCATTGAAGCATTCCTACTTGTAGATTTGAGGATTTGAATCCTCTACAAGGATTTCAACATAAGCGAGGTGAATTGTTTCATTTGCTTTGTTTATGCATACTACATTTCAATTCAATTTCAAGGTTAATTCCTAAATTGGGGTTTGACCAAGGCAAACCCCCCATACAAACAAAACGCCCCTTTTTCTTGTAGGTACAGGTGCAAAATTTTAGATCTGAGATCGGATTTGGATACCCTTTTCAGTGAACTTTCAAGATTTGTGAACAAAGTCAGAATCGACCTTCAAATAAAGAATCTAGCCTTTAACCTTTTATGAGGTTCAAAGACTACTTGCTGTCAGAAAGACAAAAGATTTCTAGGTTTTCTCCATCTCGACATTTTTAGTCTAAAATAGGTTGCAGAATTGCCCGAAAGTACACACATATATCAAAAATTGGCATTTTCTAGATTTTCTGTAATTTGAGGTTAGTACTTGTATTTCAATTATTTCAGATTTCAAGCACAATTCTCTAGGGAAATATAGGGTTTTTCTCTCTCTTTCATATTCTCCATATATTGATTCGATTGTGCATTAACCTTTTGGTTGATCAAATTGGATCTCTCCTTTGGGAATCTGGATTTAGGAGTGGATCTCATATTTCCCCCATACATTACACTAAATAGAGGTGATTCCATTTTACCTCTATTCATTTTGGTGAACCCGACGAGCTTAAAATCTTTCTTTTTTTTTGTTAGATTTCCTTTTATCTTCTTAGTATTAGATTTGTCCTTTATGTTAGATCTTGCATGCTATTTCAAAAATACAAAAATATTCATGCTTTATGTGTTCTTAGTTTAGTTCATTTGCATTACATTGGTTTATGAGCTTTACTACTACTAGTCCTACTTATAACATTTCGGTTAGAAGAAGCCATAGACTCATGGGTGCCTTTGATCCTAAATCTTCCTCTCCTTTCCTTAGGGTCCCGGATGATAATTTGATTCTTCATGATTCCAATCCTACTATGGAGAAAACTCTTCTCACTCATCTCATGATGAGGATGACACTTTAAGAGTTCCTCCTGAACAAGCTCAAAAAATTTTAACTAAACTTGATAAAATGGGTAATTGGCTTATTCAAGAGAACCATAATCAAGATTCTATTCAAGCTATAGAGGCTCTTAAGAAAGTTCTCCATGATAGTGATCAAGGTGTTAACCTCTTGTGTGGTATTACTCACCTTGTGCATTCAAATATTAAACCTTTAGCTCAAGAAGCTCAAGATTTAGGGTTGATTCCTCCTATCACTAATGTTGAACCTCCTTCTAATCCTTTACCTAGTTTTCCTACCTATACTCCTTCTTTGCTGACTGTGATGGTTCCGTCTATTCCTATGAATGTTCCTCATGTGTCCCTTCCTACATCACAACCTTCATATCATAATGTTCCTTTTACTTATTCCAATCCTCTTCCAACTATAGTTCCTAGTGTTCCTCCAGTTGTGTCTTCTATTCCTGTAGCTTCTTACACTTTACCTAGTGTGTCTAATGTTGCTACTCCTACTATTTCCTCTAATGATTCAACAATCATTAGTTTGGCTCAAACCGTGTCATCCTTACAACAACAACTTGCTTCCTTAACTCAAAACAAGTTTAGTATCCCTACATGTGACATGGGAAGTCCTTTGTCCTTGGATATTATTCGTACTCCTATTCCTCAGCAAGTTGATATGCCTTGTCTTGAGAATTATAACAGAAAAGGAGATCATGTTCATCATGTTAAAATATTCCAAATCCTTTGTAGTGATTATGCTCATGACCATAGGATTTTAGTCAAACTATTTGCTAGAACCTTCCATGATAAGGGCTTACAATGGTATTGTTCCTTGCCTCCTTATTCTATTGATTCCTTTCCAAAACTTTCTAATACCTTTATTCAAAAATTTCAAAACAACATTGGCCTGCAAGTGTCTTTGACTGATTTGATGCATTGTAAACAAAGTGCTAAAGAAAAATTAACTGAATTTATTGGTAGATTTAAGCATTTGTATGCTCAGATTTCCTATCCTATTCCTAATATTGATATTCAATGTATGTTTATTTCAAATTTGCAAAAGGATACTAGAGATAATATTTTGCTTACTAAATTTACCTCTTTTCAACAACTTTTTGCAGCACTTTATCATTATCAATTACAAGTAATTCAATTTGAGAGAAACACTCCAATGGCTCCTGTTCTAGTTGATAAGAGTGATGCTGCTCCTAATCCAAACAAATTTCAAAAATTCAACAACTATGCCAAGATAAATAAACAAGCGAATCCAGTTGTTGATCAAGTTGTTGTTGCATCTCACAATGCCACTTCTACATCCATTTCTTTTTTATTAAATCACATGTTTACTCCTCTTTCTAAAACTTTACATGCTATTATGAATAGGTTATTAACTTCTAATATGATTACTTTACCTCCTATTTGACCTCTTTTACCTGTTACGATTGCCTCTAAATATTTTGATCAAAATAATTTTTGTCAATATCATCATCAGAATGGTCATGATACCGAGAAGTGTTATTCTTTAAAACATAAGGTTCAAGACTTAATTGACTCTAATGCCTTATCTATTGATAATCTTGATGGTAGTGGGAACAAATATGTTTATCCTCCTAATCAAAACCTTCAAATCTATATGAATCCCTTACATATGCATGATACTAATACCATTGCTCAACCATATGCTATGGAAATTGTGTATGACTAAGAGATGGATGATCTCAATCATGTTGTTAATCAAGTGGAGCATGTTGGTCAATCTGTATCTCCACCTCAACCTCAGATTCAACCTCAAGTTCAATCTCAACCTCGACCAAAACCTAAGTTGAAATTGAAAACTCAACCTAAACCTTGACAACAACCTAAGAATAAAAGACCTCAGGAACTTTTGATTACCTTTGATGACTCTAAGACTATTAAAGCTCCTGATGGTGCCCTTTACATCTATGCTAGGATTTCTCAGAAACCTACACATGGTTGTCTTGTTGATCCTACATCCTTAGTCAATGTGATTACTAAAGAAAATCCTTTTATGGAAAGCTTACAATGTGATTCTTATGATACATTGGATGTGTGGTCAAACTTGTAATGGTTTTCTTTATCCATCATTTGGTTCTATTACTTTACTGGTTGAACTCTATGGAAAAATTGTGAACACTACCTTTGTTGTGGTTCCTACTTCTGATCAATTTCAAGTTAAGCTAGGTTTTCCTTGGTTGAATGCCATGCATGATGTTGCTTCACCTATCCATAAGTGTCTTAAGTTCATTCATGATGAAGAAGTGAAGATGAATAATCATAGTTTATATCAACCTTCTAGGCCTAGAGATTGTGCTTCTCTTGATTTCTTTTGGCCTTCATTACCTAATTCATGTCCTCCTCGACCTGATAATATTTTTAATTCATATCAAGCTTATAAAAATCATAAGATTCTTGAATTAACCATACCTCCTATGGATCTTAATTGCAGTCTTTTGCCTACACCTTCTATACCTCCTTTAACTATGACTTCTAGTTCTGTTAATCAAGTTCCTTCTATCGATCTTCCTAAAAAACCTATCAAAGATCCTATGATTGTTCCTCCTATTGTTGATAATCCTATTGATCTTTGTAAAGAACCTGTGAAGGATCCTGTGATTGTTCCTCCTAGTTCTCAACCTATTTCAAATAAATCAAAACATAATCGATTTGCTAATGAACGTCATAAGAAGCATCGTGCTCATGCTAAAGCTTGTAATTCTATTTTATGATGTTAATATGCATGATTATGATGATACTAATGATGTTAATGATGAATATGAGACTATTAAAATTGACATTGATTTACCTAATATACTTTCATCACAATTAACTCTTACACCTAGTCTCGAACATTGTGATTCTCAAGAGGATCCTTGTTTGGAACTGGTTATCATTCCTACTATGTTGGATATAGTCCCTCTTACTAATTACCCACCTTCCCTAAATGATATACAATGAGATGGGGAGAGTAGGTGGCATGCTTGATCGACTTGTCCTTCATGGTAGCTTTGTTGTGTGTTTTCATGTTCTATTGTGCTTCTCTCGTAATGTGTTTGCTAAAAAATTTTAGATTCTTTTATACGATCCTTGTTACTCAGTTGGTGCAAGGTGATAAAGGAATCAAAACTATTGTTCAAATTCCTCTATATGTATCTTTATTCTTCTATGCATTGTTCCATGTTATGTTGTAATTGTGCTATTGTTTGTAAATGTTTCCTTGTGTAATCTTCTTAGATTCGAGATATGGTAGCACTAAATTCTTTTTGGTCTCCATCTCATGGTCTAAAAATATTCTCCTTCGTATATCTTATGTAATCTTTCCTCCTTTGTGATTGTAGTTCTACTTTCATTGGGGAATGATGTCGATTCATTTGCAATAATATCATATATATATTATCTTATGATCATACTGACCCCATGGTAGGTAGATTCCTTCTATGTTCTTTGTATGTTTATGTGATATTTCCCTTGATTTGTCTTTGTCTGGTGGCATCTCAACGTGGAAACATAATCAGTGGAGTTGTTTATGTTTCTATTAAAGCCATTGCTCATGTTAAAGTGTCAGCAATGACTTTAATGTGGGGGCATACGCTCTGCTCACCTATTGCACACACACACTTTTTGATATGCACATATTTTTCAAAATACCTTTTCTCCCTTTTTGGATTAGTAACCAATCCTTAAATCATGGATTTATATTTTAGGATCTCTTGATCCCTCCAATTTCAAATATACATATATTTTGATCCATTAAGGTCGGAGGTGTCCTTCAGACTGGATCTCTTTATTTTATTTGGTTTCATTCTTATGGAATAGAATATTCCTAAGGGTGAATCCTTGATGAGTTGACTAGTGAGTAGCCACATTCACTAGGCAGTTCAATTCCATCTTTCCAGTTGCGTTGTTTCCTTGTGTGGTTCACAATGGGACATAAGTTTTCATTGGGTGAGGTAATCAGACCCTTTCTTTCTCTCTCTAGAGATGTCTCTCTTATTGTGATCTAAGAGTCAATGAAGACTTGAGTCCCTGGGGGCTTAAGGTTTCTCTTTTTCCCTTGGATTACAATAAAATTATCTTTTCATTCTGATCTTCTTTACCAAGAGTTTGCATCGAGTCCATACTCTTGCTAAAGTGGGGGCTTAATGTATCATCTTAAGATGGGAGAACTTTCGATAAGAGTGTTTAGCCCTCCAATTAAGTGGTCTGGGGTCATGTTAAGCACCTTGATCAGGTCTTTGCATGTATCTAGTTTTTCCCCCTATTCTACTTTCCTCTGCACCTGATTTTCACTTCATATCTGCATTTCCTAGCATTCTCAGTCAAGATCTTGAGGTTTTTGACCACAAGGTCAAAGCTGACCTTATGGGTCAAAGTTGATGTCAACCCTAACCTAGGTTAGGATCGACCTCGACCCTGACCTAGGTTAGAGTCGAGCTCCTCCTTGACCCTTGTCCAGATTTCAAATTTTCTTGATTTTCGGGTGTCGGGTTTCGGGGATATTTATTTTCCCACCTCCGGGTCGGCCATTTCCAGTTTTGAAATGGTAAATCCTTAAATTACATTTAATCTAGGTATAGTTTCTAAAGTTTAGGACCTAATTGTGATTTAATTCTCCAAGGTGGCCCCTCTAGAAGATTGTGCCCTAGTTCACTATAAAAGGAGGCCTTCCTCCCTCATTTTCTCCATCCATTTTTCACATCTCATCTTCAAGCAATTTCATGAGTGAGCTCTCAAGTGAAAGAAAGTGAATTCAAGCATTCAAGCAAGCCTTCAAGCATTCAAGTGTTCAAGCATTCATCCATCAAGGAGATCCATTGTTAGCCATTGAAGGATTCAATCTCTTTGAAGCCCCCTTGAAGATCCATTCTTCTACATTCAACCAAGCCTCCTCATATGCAAGGATAAATTCAAGATTGGTGTTGAAGATCAAATGCCATTTCTTTGAGACATCCTACATTCATTCTACACCCATTGAAGCATTCCTACTTGTGGATTGGTGGATTTGAATCCTCTACAAGGATTTCAACATAAGCGAGGTGAATTGTTTCATTTGCTTTGTTTATGCATACTACATTTCAATTCAATTTCAAGGTTAATTCCTAAATTAGGATTTGACCAAGGAAAATCCCCCATACAAACAAAACACCCCTTTTTCTTGTAGCTACAGGTGCGGAATTTTGGATCTGAGATCGGATTTGGATACCCTTTTTGGTGAACATTCGAGATCTGCGAACAAAGTCAAAATTGACCTTCAAATAAAGAATCTATCCTTTTACCTTTTATGAGGGTCAAAGACTACCTATTGTCAGAAAGACAAAATATTTCTGGGTTTTCTTCATCTCAACATTTCCAGTCCAAAATTGGTTGCAGAATTGCCTGAAAGTACACAGAGACATTAGAAATTGGCATTTTCTAGATTTTCCCTAATTTGAGGTTAGTACTTGTATTTCAATTATTTCAAATTTCAAGCACAATTCTCCATAGGGAAATATAGGGTTTTAATCTCTCTTTCATATTCTCCATAGATTAATTCGATTGTGCATTAACCTTTTGGTTGATCGAATTGGATGTCTCCTTTGGGAATTTGGATTTAGGAGTGGATCTCATATTTCCCCCATACATTACACTAAATAGAGGTGATTCCATTTTACCTCTATTCACTTTCATAGGCATGGCATTCATACACCAAAAGACCTTTTTTTTAAGGTCTATGATGTCTCTCTGCACATGGGAGGATTCTCAAGTTTAGTTTCACTTGACCCAATAGGACATAGACACTTTTGAGTTGTTTGTTTCACTCTAACCAATATAGATATTGCATATGATTTGTATTAAAAGTCTTATGCCATGGTGAAAGGATTAGAGATGGTACCCATATAATCCCTTTTAGAGATATAAACCTCACTAGGGATATCAATGTATTTCAGGCTATTTGTCAATGGTGGAAATTTTGAATCACTGTCGGCATTTGTATTCCTCTAATTTTACATGGAGACTACTTCATTATATATAGTTTTGTCTAGTGTAATAGAACTTAAAACCTTGCAAATTTTTCTTGGGTTATTCTATTTCAAGGCTTACCTTTGGGTTCTTATCTTCATAATTTGGGTATCCCAGATCCTTGTTGTCCCTTTTGTGATCAACCAGAGTCTTTTCTTCACCTCTTTTGGTTCTACCATAGAGCTCAAAATTATCAGGTTTGGATTCATTATTTCTTCTCCCCATATCCTTCCATGATATTTTAATGGCATGTGGTTTTTCTAGTGGATAATACCTTGCTTCCATTTCTATTTCTAGATAATTGACATACTTTCAGAAGGGAGATTTTATTTACAATTTGGAATGACAAAAATGTAGTGATTTTCTAACATGTAGTTATTGACACTAATGTCTCTACTTTTTGTTAAAGCTTGTATATATAATAATGATATGTTATAGATTCAAGTTCAGGTTGATAACATCATCTTGGAGGTGGTACATCTGCAAGAATTATTCAAATAATGGGGAAATTCTCCCTGCATGGTGGCTAGGGTTCCTCTTGAGGCTTCTATTTATAGTGAACATGTCACTTCTCGTAGGCAATGTCATGGAAAAAGATCTTCTCGAAGGAAAGGATCCTCATAATCATAACCTCATTAACACCATTCTCCTCAACATCATTTATTACTTTGCATCTCTGTAGTTCCCCCACAACTTGGAGGCTCCCCCTTTGGTTGGGTGCCTACCAATAATTATACTTGGGCTCCACTAGAGACTTCTGGTTTGCCTTCTTAGGTAGAAGATTTGGGTTAGCCTTCTTCTTTCAAAGGCTACCCTAGTTGGTATTGGCAATATCTCTGAGGCATGAGGATGAATAGGAATAATAAAGTGTATATGGATGGACATTTCTTGACCTAGAACTAGAATGTGAGCTTGGATGGGGAAGAAAGGATGAACTACACCCTCCTCCTCCTTATACTACTACATTGACTGCTTGATGGTTTCTATGTTGTTTCTCTATTTCTAGGATGTGACTTTGTTTTAATGTTACTTTTTGTTTCTGTTCTCGGCCCATATAAAAATTGGGCTATGTCCACGTGACCTGATAGGAGTGTCTTTTCTCCTCTCATTTTGATTGATATCTTGTATAGTGTTTTTATAAATTAATACAAATAGTTTAGAAATTTCATCAAAAACAATATTCTATTTTAACAAGTTCTCTATATGATAAAATTATGGAAAGGACTATACTTCTATTAACTCTTTATTACTTTTATTATTTTTATGATTGAAAGTTCTTTAATTTTTTATCAATAGATTAGAAGGTTTATGAGATGGTCAAGCTATTTATCAAATCACTCAAAGTTCCTTTCAAAATTTCATTTCTTTTAATGGGCACAAACTTTTGTGGTTTTCCATTATTGATAATGGTATTTTTCCTCTTGTAAAAAACCTCATACTTAAAATCTAATTTTTAATTTGAATGAACATCAAAATGATAGATGATTTTTCTATTTCTTGGGATCAAATTCAGCTATATTTTAGAGCAATGGAAGTTTACAATAGATCCCTTTCACTTCCATTTTAAACTTCAAATTCAAAAGGTTATGCCATATGCACTTTTCTTCATAAATTTTATCATAACTACATATTTCCTCCTAGACATACTTGTTGGGGAATTGTGATAAAACTTACAAATATTACATAATGGTGCTAAAATAGATAACAACATATATACTAGTTGAAAGATTGGTTGTAGAATTGTAATAAACATTTTAAGAACTACATAATGGTTCTAACATATGTGTTTATGAGTTTTTGTTTCCCAAAATTATCTCAATTTTAATTACTAATGAGACTTGGACGAGATTTGCATATAGAATTGATTCTGCACATTAACCATGTTTGAAAGACAAGAACTGCACTAAAATTTTATTATTTTATTTAGCACTTGGTTCATTATTATTTTTTTGGAGAAAAGTTCTATGACTTGGTTCATTTATCCCATATCCCTATTTAATTAACAAATTTATCTATTTACATGTTTTTCTAATAGGTAAAATATATCAGTTTAATATATTGTTCACTAGTGGAAATGTATTATTTTAGCTATTTTATATAAAAATCACTTGTTACAAGATATCTGGACTAATGAAAGAATATGCGTACTCAGTTTGGTATCATTCATTATTCAAGTATACAAAGAGATGATATCACTATAGTTTCTAAAATTTCAAGACCTTCTAGACCATTAGAGTAACATTCCTTGCACTATGAATTCTATTGTACACAACTAGCATTTTGTTGGTTTAATCAGGTTCGTTAATGAAGCCTTAGTTATGGCACAAACATTCAAATTATCATTCATATTGCATTCAATTATCTCTATTTTTTCTTAACGGGAGAAAAATGAACACCTCTAAAATATAATGAGAAAAAATCTATTATTGAGTTTGTTGAACACACAGGAAAACTAGCATGCATGATAAAGGTAAAAAGATTATAGATTCTAATTTAGGTTTTTTTTTAATCACATCCATGATATTGAATCCCTATACAGTACCCATGAGGATAATTTACTTTGTATCCAAAATTTCCAATTAGGTTACCTCCTAATGAAGGAAAATGCTCATTTCAAAGGCATGAAATTAAATAATAATGTTTAGTATTTAGTCATATAGCCTTGACAAAAAACTGTTCAAAGGGTGATTAATAGATTGCAAATGATTTATTTTTTCCAAGTTGTCTCTTTGCAATTATTTTTTTCTATGCCTCCTTTACTATATTTCCTTTTAACAATTGGTTATATTGATTATGTGACTTTCTTAGGCTGATGACATATTACACTCACATATATAACTAGAAGCTTTTTTATTTGATGTTTTTGTGACACTTAGATGCATAAAAGAAAATAATAATAATAATAATAATAATAATAATAATTATTATTATTATTATTATTATTATTATTATTATTATTATTATTATTATTATTATTTAGGGAATTCTTGGTACTCAATTCAATGTCCAACTTGTCTTATCTTGGTCTTACATATTGTCAAGTTGGAGTTTAGGAAGGAGTTGAACTGAGTGTAGGTGTAGGATCCACACAATAGCCTACAAAAAACATGTATTAGATAAGCCCTAGTGGACTAAAAAATTGTGTTATTATTTTTTTAATTTTATATTATTTTATTTTATTATCAGATTTATAATAGTAGAATAATAGATTAAAAATAATATCTTTTTATAAAAGATCTATAGATCTAAACTTTATATTAATTATAATTATATAAGTATTACATTGAAAGAAAAGCCTTTACAAGCACTGACTATGGTGCAACATATTTACACCCACTGAGTGTCATGCCCCATGCTCCATTAGATGTCATGCTCCATCGTTTCTGACACAGTTAGATGCCGCACAATATGCCTGCCAGTTGTCACTTGTAACATGTCACACTACTTCCAAATGTGTTTAACAAATAGTTGTAAATTTTTTAAATGGTTATTATTATGTTAATATTGCATCTTACAATTTTTTAATATTATTATGTTTATATTAGAATAATTTTTAAATTTTTTGTACTATTTATTTTGAATAGGTAAATTTTTTTTATTTTGGATAAGTAAAAAAATATTTAAATAAATTTATAAATTTTTAGTATATAGTAATAAAACAACTACTATTTATTTTGGATAAGTTAAATATATATATATATATATTTTTTTTTTATTATTATATTTTTCAATTTTTAGTAAATAGTTGTAAAATAAATATTATTTATTTTAGATAAGAAAAATAATTTAATTTTTTAAAAGAAAATTTTAAGATATTCCTAGCATGGGAGATAAGATTAAGTTAATTGATTTCTTACATTTATATTCACACTACTTTCTATCAACATATTATAAAAATCTAAGAAAACAATTTTATACATTATTAAATAAATTAATAATTTAACATAGTTATATTTGAACATATAAAATTCATAATTATTATTGCAAAAGAACATATTATATTTATAATTATTATTACGAAAGATTTTTTAAAAAATTAATTTTAAAAATTTAAATAAAATAATTTAGAATTAATAATTATTAAAAATAAATAAATATGATTTAGAAATATGATGATCATTTTAATTTACATTTAAAAAAATAATAATTTTACAAACTTTTTAAAGAGTTCATTTACAACAAGATGGTATTTAGATCCTTTATCACATGATCATTACAAATTGAATAAAATACAAATTTCCCAACATTACGATGGTATCTTTGAAAGTTATTTTCAATTGATGAAAACATGTAAAATATACAACATGAAAAGATCAACTAGCTAGACTCAATTAAAGCTGGTTCATTATCACCAAATTGGTCCTTCTAAAGGTCTAAGTGAAAAATTCACCCTAGCAATTTAGCACATTGCTAAAGATGTTTGTAAACACCACCTTTCTATAAGTAAATTATATGTTTTATTTTATCTTTCTATAATTATTAATTTAAAATTATTTAATTTTATTTAAAAAATTAATTTTCTTTTCAAAAATCTTTCGCAATAATAATTAGAAATCTTAAATATGTTAAAATATTACTTATTTTATTAATTTATTTCATAATGTACAAAATTGTTTTCTAAGATTTTATAATATGTTTTGAATCGTACTGCATGATCAATCATAGCCAATGTCATTAACATCACATTTTCAGCAAAGCAAGACTCAAACCAAAAGTAGTACGAATATAAATTTAAGGAAACGATTGAATTTTATTATATGTTGATAAAAAAATAGTGTGAATATAAATTTAAGAAATCAACTCAATTAATCTCATTTCCCATTTTACCTAATATCTTTTAAAAAAATTAAAAAATTACAACAATATAAACATAATAATAAAAATATATCTAAAAACTTTTTACTTATCTAAAATAAACTAAAAATTTAGAATTTATTATTCTAAAAATATAAAATTTAAAGAATATAAACATAATAATAATAATAATAATAATAATAATAATAATAATAATAATAATTTGTAATATACAGTATAAAAATAATAATCTAAAAAATTTATAACAATACTTAAAAGTCACCTTGATATCTCGAGAGGTGACAACTCACACGCATATTGTGCGAACATCTCATCCCCAGTGTATCAGACGATGGGTCATGGCATCTGCCCATCCAATGGGGTATGGGCCATGGAACTGGCATGTGCAAATATGTTGCACCATAGTCAGTGCCATCCCATAGAGTATGGAGCATGGAATTGTACATGTGCAAATATGTTGCTCCATAGTAGGTGCCATCGAATGGGGTATGAGAACTCCTACCTCGAATATATAGACCCAAAGTTATACCTTTGACAACTTATAAACCATTGATAGAAAACCACTTAACATACATCTTATTGACAAAATTTTAATACATTAAGCTATTTGTATTCATCATTGCTTCCTACACATTTTTGTAAAATCAAATAATGCAGAAACAATTAAAGAATTCAAAAACCAATAATCACAACAGTACATATTGATTTATCATGGTTCACCACAATAGTGGCTACGTCCACACTGAGAGCAGAAGAATTATATTAATTCTAAGAAATAATCTATGTATACAATGAATAGGGGAACTTTATTTATAAGCTCATGACCGAAAAGCTGAAAGGACATAGGCTACAACAGGACAAAAGTCTGTTGGCCTTTCAATACTCAACAAACTCCCACAGGAAGTCAACAAATATTTCAACTGATCAAGCATTTCCCTTCTCTACATGCTAGCCTACTTCAGCTTAACAAGTCCAAGAGAAGTTCTTGCACATTCGAACTTCTCTTTGGTTACAACTTTCATCAATATATCTGCCGGATTGATTTTGATATCAATCTTTTCAACCTTCAACCTGCCCTCTTCAACCATGTGCCCTACAAAGTGTGCATGGATGTCAATGTGTTTTGAACGTCACTGAGATGTATGATTATGAGCCATAAAGATGGCGCTATGATTGTCACTAAATAGAACATAATCATTTTGTTGATACATCATTTCACCAACTAGTCATTGCAACCAAATCATCTCCTGAGCACCTTCAAAAAGTGCCAAATACTCAGCTTCAAAGGAAGAAAGAGCAATAGAATGTTGCAACCTTGAGGCCCAAATAATAGCAGCTCCAACAAACATGAATGTGTAACCGGTAGTAGATCTATGCTTATCCAAATCTCCGGCAAGATCTGAATCTGTGAATCCTCGTAACTGTTCATTATTGCTACAAAAGCATAAGGCCAAATCTAAAGTTCCTTTTAGGTATCTTAATATCCATTTGATGGACTCCCAATGAGTCTTCTTAGGATTTCTCATGAATCTACTCACAACTCCCACCGCATGAGCAATGTCAAGACGTGTCGAAATCATAGCATACATAATGCTACCAACTGTTGATTTGTAAGGGATGTCTTCCATATACACCTTGTCCTCTTGTGTTTGTGGACACAAATTAGCTGATAACTCAAAATGTGGAGCAAGTGGAGTAGAAACGCTATGTGCATCAGCCATACCAAGTCTCTAAATTACTTTGTCAATGTATTCTTTTTGTGACAGTGTAATTTATTTCTTCTTCCTATCCTGGGTGATAGTCATACTAAGAATCTTCTTGGCTGCCCCTAAATGCTTCATAGCAAATGTACTTACGAATTTCATTTTCATCTCCCTAACAATTTTAGAGCTTGTTCCTGCTACTAACATGTCATCAACATAGAGAAGAAGAATGACAAATTCACCATTCAAAAGTGTTTTGTAATAAATGCACGTACCAGATTCACATCTAATAAAGTTATGTTCAAGCATGAAGGAACGAAATTAACATACCACTACCTCGGGGCTTGCTTGAGTCCATACAAGCTACGCTTCAGTCGGCAATAAAGATGTTCCTCTCCCTTTTTCACAAAACCCTCAGGCTGATTCATATACAACTCTTCATTTACGTCTCCATGAAGAAATGTTGTCTTAACATCTAGCTGCTCCAATTCGAGATCCTAAATGGTTGCTAATCCCAATACTAGTTGGATGGATGTCATCTTCACAACCAGAGAGAATATCCTAGTGAAATCAATCCCCTATTTCTGAGGATAACCCTTTACCACCAGTCTTGCTTTGTAACGTTTCTGACCTCCGCTTTCATCTTTCAACTTGTATATCCACTATTTCTTAAGTGGTTTTTGATTTGGTGGAAGAACAATCAATCCCATGTCTGGTTAGCTTCTAAAGAACTCATTTCTTCTCGCATAGAAACAAACCATTTGTCCTTATCACTCCTTGTACATGCCTCTTTATAATTTGCTGGCTCTATATGCTCAAAGATTAAAATCTCAGGCTCTACCTCTTCAGCAAATAATAATTCATAGTTTGAAAATTTAGAGGGAATTTTCCCCTATCTGGAAGATCTCCTTAATCCTTGATAATTATTATTTGTATCATTATTATTTTTATTATTTGCCCCCTTTTTTGAATTTTCCAAGCGATTGGATTTGTCACAAATTCCAATATGGGAATGGACACCAAATTTTTCTATTCTCTGTTCAAAATCCCTTATATCTCTTGCATTGTCAGAAGATGTGTGTCTCAGACCCAATTTATTATCTCTAAGGGTCTCTACATTAGTACTCTATTAAAAAACAAAGTCATCATGTGCTGGCTGGTGCCTGCTATTCACAACATCTGCTGGTTGAAGAAGTAAATCCTGCGAATGGGGCAAAGAAACCACGATCCCTTCATCCACAACTCCCTAGTGTTGCATGTGTCTAGGAGTCTCCGTGTGAAGACCATTTTCATGAGTGGTGAAGACCATTTCATGACCGGGGCAGCGAGACCCATTTAAAACATGTTGCAGACCATGTTGTTGCTCACGCAAGCCAGTCTGCTGCTCACGCAAGCCAGTCTACTGCTCACGTGAGTCATACTACCGCTTACCTAATTCATGTTGCAACTCACATGGGCCTTCTTCCTCTGTCGTGGGCCATCTTTCTTCAGCGTGGGAGGAGATATAGTCCATGGGGAGTTGACATGGACTGCCCATGACATAATTGTATTGCCAATCAGAGGCAAAATTATACCCTGCACTGCCATGAGCTCTTGTATATGCAACTTCTTCATTGTGTGGCCAAGATAATTTAGTAGTATTATCAATGGGAGATAAATCGCTACTAGATGCTTCATTATCTACAGATTGTGTGTGAGAAGAAGGAGAAACGGAATCAGAGGATTGTGTTATGGATGGAATTGGGGCTAAAATAGAGGTGGGTGTCGTATACTGAGGATGTACTATGTTATAGCCTTGGGAGGAGATGTGGGGAAAAAAATGCCATTGTTGGTAATATCAAACAAGGGAATATTTTCATCTCTATGTGTTTCTTTTGACAGAGATGGAAACACCATTTCATTAAAAATCACATCATGACTCCTTACTATTTTCTTCTCAATTGGATCCCAAATTCTGTAACCAAACTGATCTTCACCATATTTGATGAATATTTCCTTTTGTGATTTGAAATCCAGCTTCATCCTTCTTTCTTTTGGGACATGTACATGAGCTTCACACCCAAAAACTTGGATGTGTAAGTATAAAATCTTTTTTCCCAGCCATTCCTCTTCTGAAAAACCAAACTCTAGATGAGATGAAGGAGACCTATTTGTTAAATAGATTGTTGTATTGTAGGCTTCTACCCAAAATTCTTTGCCCAAACCGGCATTGGAAAGAATACACCGTGCTTTCTCAAGAATGGTTCTATTTAACTGTTCTGCTGACCCATTTTCTTGAGGTGAATAAGGGACAACCTTAATTCTTCTTATACCATGATCTGGACAAAAGTTATCAAACTCCAACAAACATAATTCACCTCCATTATCCATTTTCAAACACTTAATTTTATTACCACTCTGATTTTTCACAAGAACTTTAAAAACTTTGAATTTAGAGAATACCTCAGATTTTCTAGAAAGCATATAAACCCATACCTTTCAGGTGCTATCATCAAGAAAGGTAACAAAATATTGTGTGCCTCCATAAGAGGTTACCTCTGTAGGTCCGAAGACATCCAAATGCACTAGCTCCAAGGGTGTTATCTTTTTTTCATGTCCATCCTTCAAGAAGCTGACCTGCTTTTGTTTCCCATGAAGACAATGCTCACAAAAATCCAAATTTGCAGATTGAAGATGGATAGTTGATCCTGATTCAGCATTACCTCAAGGTCTTTCTTGCTCATATGGCCTAGCCTTTGATGCCAAAGCGCAACATTGCTGCCCATAAGTGTCAAAGCAGTGCCCACCTCATCAGTGGGTTTCACAATATAGAGACTACCAGTTTTTTCTCCTTTTGCAATAGTCAAGAAGCCTTTGACTATTTTCCATGTGTCCATGAGTTTAGTTTTAAATCCTTGGGTATATAATTGGCTAACTGAAATTAGATTCCTCTTTAATTGAGGAACATGTCTACCATCTTTGAGTAATAATTCAGCTCCTCTTTATAGATGCAAGACAATATCACCTTTCCCAATGATTTGACATGCTTTGTTGTCACCCAAATATACCTCTCCGAATTCACCTTCTTGATAATTTTTAAATACATCTGTGAGAGAGGAAGCATGGAAGGAAGCTCCCGAATCAATTACCCACAAATTAATCTTATAATTCCCACAGTCCTTCTTGACGTGACCGTCTTTTCCATAAAACCAACAACCATTTTGTTTCCCTCTTGCCTGCGATCTTCTTCTTGCAGATTGGGACCTTCGATTGTAGTTGTTTCTTCCTCTATTTTTGGTGCTCACTATTGTGAGAGCATTACCGGATGAGGATTCATCATTCTTCCTCCTCAAATCTTCGGAGAGAAGGGTGGTTGAAACTTCATCAAAAGCCAACTTCTTGGTACTTGATGCTGAAGTGCTTACGGTTGTCACATGTCCGTCCTAGCTATTAAGAAAAGAGCATAACAATAGGACAACTTTATTCTCATCGGCTTGTGTCATGCCAACTGAATTTTCTTGGCTGATCAAGGTGTTAAATTCGTTAAGATGATTTTTCATGGGTTCACCTTCCCTCATCTTAAGCTTGTATAACTTCTTCATGATGAAGACTTTGTTCCCAGTGGATGCTTGTGCATATGTCAAAGTTAGTTTATCCCATACCTCTTTTGTTGTTGCTTTGTCTGCAACATTATGCAAGACATTATTGTCTAATACAAGAAAGATTGTCGCCTTGGCTTTTTCATCAAGCTTCTCCCACTTTGTCTTTCATGGAGGCTGGTTTCTTTGATTTTCCTTCAAGTGCAAGAGAAAGCTCTTGCTTGATTAACAAAGACTTCATTTGAATCTTCCATATCCCGTAGTTCTTCCTAGAAAATTTTTGAATCCTTAAATCTTCTATGATTCTAAAATTTCAACCACCAAAATCTCAATAGCGATTCAACCTCACTTTGATTCAAATTGTAAAACCAAATAATACAGAAATAATGAAAGAATTCAGAAATCAACAATCACAATAGTACACAGTGATTTATCATGGTTACATCCACACTAAGAGAAGAATAATTATATTAACCACGATAAATCACTATGTACTGTTGTGATTGTTGATTTCTGAATTCTTTCATTGTTTCTACATTATTTGATTTTACAATTTTGAGGAGTCTACATCATCCTCCTCCACCATAGATTTTTCATTGTCCTATTTGTGCATTGCAGTCACATTTCCCATGGTTGCATTGGGAAGTCTTGGAGGTTGCTGTGGATGGGTAGTGTTTGGTTAATGTTTGTTTAGATTATTATGTCTTCTTGATTATGGTTCTTGATGTCCTACTTGAATTATGATTTTGTCTCTCTCATTTCTCTTTGTAAACTTACTAATGTGATGATGAGTTTGCATACTTCATTGCTTAGATCGTGAGTCATGCAGGTTGTGGATTGATCACCCATACACTTGTAGTGATGACTCATTAAATAATCAAAGTACCCATTGCACCTATTGTGGGAAAGATGGTCATCTTACTAATACCTGTTTTAAAAATAAAAAGGATAAAAGGCCCATGAATCAACCATCTCATTCTATGAAGGATAATGGTAATCAATCCTGTCATGCATTTACAATTAATCGTAATGTTACCAACCCTTTTAAAGTGGTTTGCTGCATCTTCAAGGGGTATTTATTTCTTTAGTATATAAATTGTTACTTTATATCACTGATGTTGCTCAAATTTAATTTCTTCAAGTATTTTGTGTAATCTTACAACATTGTCTTTCAGTGGCTAATTATTGGGCATTACTTGCTTTCATATTTTATATGATCTACTTTTATGCACTTAGTTGCATCATTTATAAGTCCCATTTGATCCATTATTTTAATTTGTAAGTTGCACTAGGATAAACTTACTCAGTTAATGTTTATCAACTTGTTCCATTTGTAAGTTGCACTGGGATGCACTTACTCAGTTGATGTTTATCAACTTGTTCCATTTGTAAGTTGCACTAGGTTGCGCTTACTCAGTTGATGTTTATCAACTTGTTCCATTTGTAAGTTGCACTAGGATGCACTTACTTAGTTGATGTTTATCAACTTGTTCTATTTGTAAGTTTCACTGGGATGCACTTACACAATTGATGTTTATCAACTTGTTCCATTGGTTAGTTTTTTTCCTCATGGTGAGGATGGTGCTCTTGAACTTTTTCCTAGATTTTGTTGGATATCTCTTATACTTGGAAGGAAATATGTTTTTTCTATCTCTTAATCCTTAGTTCAAATTATTATTTAGCATATGTCTATATTTGTTTAGATTATTATGTCTCCTTGATTATGGTTCTTGATGTCCTACTTGAATTATGATTTTGTCTCTCTCATTTCTCTTTGTAAACTTACTAATGTGATGATGAGTTTTCATACTTCATTGCTTAGATCGTGAGTCATGCAGGCTATGGACTGATCACCCATACATTTGCAGTGATGACTCATTAATGGACTATCTATATCCGTGAGATCGATGCAATGTTGATGCAAATTTCATTAGTTGGCCTTGTTTGTGGTCTTTTGTGCATTACTATGTTTATTTTGAGATAGGAGAGTGGATTGTTGACCATTTGGTTTATCTTGATTTCATTTTATCTCCTTTTCTTTTTTGATAAAATCTCAAGCAAAATTTTCATAGTTTCACTAACTTGAATGTTATATGATATTCTACTTGTGGATAGTTGCCTTTTGTTCTTGTTCTTTGTTCTATGTTTCAGGTGATCCTTCAAGGCAAATTCAAGACATCAATTCATTCACACAAATCCTATGAATCAAACGTGTACTTAAAGATGTGGATATTCTTCCACTTGAACTTATTTAAAGGAACCATCCACTTCTCTTGGCTCTACAAAAGATGCATGTACAACATATGGCAAACTGCTTGCACATTTGAAGACAATAAATCTCTTCCTTATATTGAAGATCGAGTTGTAATTTTTTGTAAATTTTGGGTTTAATACCCATTGATGTAATCACCCCAAGTAAAGATTAAAAGGGGGTGTTAGAATTAGTAATCTTTCCTTGGTTGTTTTATTTAATTTAAGGATAAACCAAGGTATCCTTCTTTTACTTATTTTAGGATATTCCTAAAGGAATCTCTACATGTAATTTTTGTCCTCTTGTCCAAGTGGGAGGACAACTCATGTATCTTGTAATTACTTTAATAAAGAAAATAGTTTATTCCTTCTTATGAGGATGCTCACACTTGGCTCACACTTAGTATGAATGTGGCACTCATTCACATAGGGATTTACATGAAAACTCCTTCACTCATCTCTACTTAAGAAATGCTTCTCCACACACTTGAGATAATCTTTTCTCACACAATTTTACCACATTTTCTACACACAATTTTCTCTCCTCTTTGTTTTATCATTTTGTATTGACCTTCTTTCTCATATTCTATCTCTCTCTCTTTAATATTTTCATGCCTCATTCATAATACACAAAGGGGTTTTTCTTTTCTTTTCCCCTTTCAAAAATCTCTTGCCTCTTGTTGGATTCTTGGAGTATTATCTTGGTTTTGGTGTTTGATCTTGCAACTCTCTCACATTTGGTTTATGGTAAAATCCTTCTTGCACTTCACTTTCTTGGATTATCTTTTTGATCTTGTTTCCACTCTTTTATTACTTCTAACAATAACCTTAGGAAATTGAATAGGGATCTTGACTTGAAATGATCAAAATGAAAAATATGTATGGATAAAAAGGGATTGGGTCAAATTCAACTTAAAAAAGATGGAGTTCGAAAAAAGGACAATTTTGATAAGAGGGATATAAGGACTAAGTGAAGATCTTGTTTTCAACAACATAAGGTCGAGAGACTCTAAAAAATTGGATTTTTGTGAGATTTTACAAAAGATTTTAAAGGTTCTAAATGAAAAATACAATAGGACTAAAAGAGTGATCAAAATGAGGACTATGATGGGGATAAAAAGTTGAAAATGCAAGGGTGATCTAATGCAAATTATGTAAGGACTATAGTATGAGAATGCAAAGTGAGGGCTCCTATACATGCCACAAGGTTCCAAGATGAATGTTCTTAAAGTCCATTGTTCACAAGGTTACAAGATAAAGTGTTTGTGACCAAGTTGAGTGTTTTGACAAGTCTGAAATGATTGGAAAGGTTTTGAAATGTCTGGAACATTTTGAAAGTGTTTTTGAATGTTCTTGAAATATTTGAGCACTCAAATAAGATACATTAGGTAGAATGGGTGTTGTAAAATTTAAACAAACACACTACTACCTAGGATTGAAGGAAAGTATCCACTAAATTCCCACTTGAACAAAGTTTATCTGTGCCTACTCATAGCAGATAGCCTAGAATCTTGGAGGCACAGTCTGCCCCTTAAATTCCAATCACTTCTCAGGCACACCGAACTTTGAATTACAAGGGGCATCACTTCTTAAGCAACCACTATCTCCACCAAGAGTCGTGAAAAGTGTGGTATGTCTTCACGGGCATGGGTGACCCCTTCTCTTAGTGAATATAGAGAATTTGGTGACTAAAATAAATTTTTTAGTATGCGACATCTATTTCAATGGGTGGTGTGATAAACTCTTGTAGGAGGTCTCCCAACCTTGACAACTAAGGATTTACACACCATAAGGGTACTAGAAGAGTGCTATCACCTAGGCACACTATCGATTGGATTATTAGTCACAATCACACATTTATATAGAGGTTTAGATGGAGACCTATCTTTGGTCTAGTACCACTTGAGGCCATCCCTTGGCATTTCATGATATTTATTCTTATTTGTATATTCTTGTGTATCTAGAAACATACTAAATTGGTTCATCTTACTTTGTTTCCTTTTGTGGTTAGTGTTTCACCCTCTACTTACTCGATACACCTTATTTTTCATAACTAGTCTTGTTAACCCTCATTTCAAGGATATTACTCGTAATGGTAAATATATTATATTTTTGAAGATTCTCTTCAAATTCCTATCTTTTAATATCAATCAATAATTCTATAATATACACAACTACTTATGAAATGATAATTGTAACTATCACAACCAATGTTTGTTCCCAAATCAACGATGACATTCGTCCATGTAAATTCTTGCAAAAGGTAATATTATTAATTTTCAACTCTCATACTCTACTCTTATTTGTAAAGGCTTTTATATTTGAAAACATACTAAGTTTAATAATTTTAAAAATAAATAATAAACTATATTTATTGTATCCAAAACTTCATCCAACTCTTGCACTTTCTTACTTTGATTTTTAATTTAATCTTTTTATATTAAAAACTAAAATATTTTTCTAAATTTCTTCAAATAATATATTTAATTATCTCTCTTTTCTTTTCATTTTTTAGTTTTTTAATAGTATAAATAGAAAATTCTTTTATTTATTAATTACAATAAAGGTTATTTATTTTATGTTTTTCTATAAAATTAATATAAAGTTATATAATTTCATAGGTATGTTGATATAAGAAAATTTAAAAAAAATCTATAAATGAAAAGAGTTGAAAGATAATATATATTTTTTTATCAAAAATAGTTATTATTCCAAAATATAGCCATGGTAATATTATGGATGTCTCAAACCAATGCGTTGATAACAAAGAATTGAAAAAATATAATGTGTTTAGTTTCATCTTACTTACAATTTTTATAATTAATCATTCTTTCTAATTTTAATATAATGAAAGACACAAGTGGCTTAGTTTTATTTTTGCTTCCAATCATAAAAATCTATGTGTTATGTGTGTATGATGTGTTGAATTTATATCTTTCTTTACACATTTCATAAGTGGATAGATTAGTGAACATAGTACTTAATTTACTAGAAATCGTTAAATGAAGATAAAGGCAAAATTGATATCTTACCAAGTTGATTATTTGATTGAAAATTTCTAATACATACATCTGGGAGATTTGGGACTGTAGGATAACTAGAATTAACTGATTCACCCCCCCCTCAATTATCTAACAACACATTCCCTTGAATTGTGCTTCGTTTCCTTTTTTTATCCTTCACCTTTCCTCTAGCATTTTCCCCCTAATTGTTCTTTTCCTCTTACACTTTCCTTTCATAATTTTTCGTATTAATTTTCCTCCATCTTTCTATGCCAAATTTATCCTTAATTTATGCATTATAAAATTCATCTCTTACCCTTGTCATAATGTGTCATAGTATGACAATTTTCTTCTAATTTGGCCTCTTAATCTACCAATTTGTGCACCAAATTGAGATAATTATTACATATTTCCAAGTTGCACACTAACTTGCCTTTTCTTTCATTTTGGATCTCAACCCTATAAATTGAGCCTCATTTGCACTAATTTGGCTAACCACATTCCTAGTATTCTCTTGTCATCATTTTTCGTACAATATTTTGTGAATAGTTTGCCAAGATCATAGAGCTAAATCAATCAACTTCAATGGAGAAGAAATAAGAACATGGAAGCTACATTTGAAGGGGGTTTATATGTTATCTTTGTATATATTTTTGAATCCTTATTTCAAATGGATTTTATGGTGGATTAGATTGGTTTGCAAATATTGTTTATGAGATTTGTGGTTCTTTAATTTATGCTTTCGAATGCCTTTTTCAGTCTTACATTTGGGAAAACCTTGGTGGTGAATTTGAGGAAATAAAAGGATTATCATCAACATGCAATATTCTTGAATGCAAAAATTTGTGTGACCTTTGTATTGATTGACTTGATTGCCAGATGGATACTATAGGATTTTCTATTACTTGAGGCACACTTGGTTGCATTGGAATGAATATTGGTTCATAATTAGGTGGGGTCCCCATTGAATTATGCCATGCTCTAGTTGAAAATTTTGATTTGGAACTTGATTTAAAATTTGATCACGTGAAGATTGATTTGAAATTTGATTTAATTGAGCATGATTTGGGACTTTGTTGAAAAAGTTCTATTGAACGCAATTGTGTTGTCCTTAGTTGAACTTTCCCTTTGCTTCATCTATTTGTGAAAGAAGTTTTCATATTTTTGATCTTGCAATGAGAGCTTTAACGTTATTTTCACTAAACCTTTCTTTTGAGAATTTATGGATTTTTGACATTTGTTTGTTCATATTTTCCATAATTTTGATTTGTTCTTCCAGAATCTTCACTTCTATCGCCAATTTTTATATGAACTTTTGAGTCAAGTGTGCATGGGATTGATTTGATTGATTGTTTGATCATGCTAATTCTCTTTATCTTGTCTTAGGAAGTGCTCATGACAATGACATGGGTAGTGGGTCATAATGTGCTTGGGTCTTTTGTCTTGAAGGGTACATAACATTTAGATTATAAAACATTGTAATTGAAAGGATACACTTTTTCTTGGCTCAAAAGGTGTTTGTGAAGTATTCATGGTGTTTGTGGACCAAAACCTCATGTTTGAAAAGATACACCTTGTCTAGAATCAAAGGGTTCTTGTATGTTATCATTTTAAATATACATGGGTTTATAATAACCTTGTTGCCTTTTCACAATTGGCATGATGCCCAGATACAACTAAGGATGAAGGATATATGAAACTTTGTTTTGGATTTTTAGGAGACTTTGGAATGAGAATGTAACATATGGTATGCAAATGAACTTTGGAAAGATGTGCAAAAATCCACCTAGGGAGATATGCAAATGCAATTTTTTTTGTTGGAGTTTTTGGATTTTGAATGATTGTGCAAAATGCAATTGTGTTTTGGGATTTTGGACTTTGAAAAAATCTTTGGAAAATACAAATCTAAGGGTATAACCTTAGGAATTGAATAGGGATCTTGACTTGAAAAGATGAAAATGAAAAATATGTATGGATAAAAATGGATTGGGTCAAATCCAACATGAGAAAGATGGAGTTTGAAAAAAGGATAATTTTGGTAAGAGGGATATAGTGACTAAGTGAAGATCTTGTTTTCAACAACATAAGGTCGAGAGACTCTAAAAAAATAGATTTTTGCAGGATTTTACAAAAGATTTTAAAGTTTCTAAATGCAAAATACAATAGGACTAAAATGAGGATCAAAATGAGGACTATGATGGGGATAAAAAGTTGAAAATGCTAGGGGGATTTAATGAAAATTAGGTAAGGACTATAGTATGAGAATGCAAGGTGAGGGCTCCTATACATGCCACAAGGTTCCAAGATGAATGTTTATAAAGTCCATTGTTCACAAGGTTGCAAGACAAAGTGTTTGTGACCACGTTGAGTGTTTTGACAAGTTTGAAATGCTTTGAAAGGTTTTGAAATGTTTGGAACATTTTGAAAGTTCTTGAAATGTTTGAGCACTCACACAAGATACATTATAGGTAGAATGGTTGTTGTAAAATTTAAACAAACACACTACAACCTAGGCTTGAAGGAAAGTATCCACTGAATTCCCACTTGAACAAAGTTTATCTATGCCTACTCATAGCAGATAGCCTAGAGTATTGGAGGCATGGTCTCCCGCTTAAAGTGTAGTCACTTCTCAAGAACAGCAATTTTTGAATTCTAAGGGGCATCACTTCTTAAGGAACTACTATATCTACCAAGAGTTGTAGAAAGTGTGGGATGTCTTCACGGGCATGGGTGACCCCTTCCATCAGTGAGTATAGGGTTTTTGGCTACTAAAACAATTTTTTTAGAATGCGACATCTATTTCAAATGGGTGGTGTGATAAAATCTTGTAGGAGGTCTCCCAACCTTGACAACTAAGGACTTACGCACCATAAGGGTACTAGAGGAGATCTATCACCTAGGCACACTGTTGATTGGATTATTAGTCACAATCACACATTTATATATAGGTTTGGATGGAGACTTGGCTTTGGCCTAGTACCACTTGAGGCCATCCCTTGGCATTTTCAAAGTGAATTCCTTGTTCCAAGGAAGGTCTCTCTAAAATAATTTAATGAATTTCCTTTCATCCAAGATCCGTGAAGGCGAGAGGAGATGATACGTACATACAATTCTTTGGGATTGAAAATCTAAAAAACACTTCAAGCACTCAAGAAATGTTGTTCATTTTCCAATTATAAAGGAAATGTGAAAAAAAATTGAGTTACTGTTCTTTTCCTTCCTAATTAAAATTACATGATAATTTTTGTTCATTAACCCATTAAAAAATGAAATTGATCAAAATAGGAATTTTTTAATTCTTTTCCTTCCTAATTATAACTATTGAAACTTGTTGGGTTCTTTGATCCACCTAATTAGACTATGTGAAAATTGTAGTTCATTTTAAAGACTTATTAAACATAGTGTTTTGTTGCATGTCTAAAAGAAGAAATCCAACAAATATCACAAGTTAGACTCCCAAGTGCACAAGTCTTGTTCTTTCATCTACAAAATAAATCAAAAAACACCAAATCAAATCATATTTTGCATGTTCACGATAGTTTATTCTTATTTGTATATGCTTGTGTATCTAGAAACATACTAAATTGGTTCATCTTACTTTGTTTCCTTTTTTGGTTACTATTCCACCCTCTACTTACTCGATGCACTTCATTTTTCCTAACTAGTCTTGTTAACCCTCATTTCAAGGTTATTACTCGTAATGATAAATATATTATATTTTTGAAGATTCTCTTCAAATTCCTATCTTTTAATATCAATCAATAATTCTATAATATACACAACTACTTATAAAATGATACTTTTAACTGTCACAACCAATGTTTGTTCCCAAATCAATGATGACATTCATCGACAAATTCTTGCAAAAGGTAATATTATTAATTTTCAACTCTCATACTCTACACTCCCTTTTCAAGCCTAGCAGGGCCTAAGGCAAGGGGACCCCCTTTCCCTGATTCTCTTCATTATCCTAGTTGAGTCCTTGGATAGATTCATTACTGCTTGAAAAAGGGAGGGGAACCTGAAAGTTATCAACCCCTCTTTAGGAACCAATGTTTTCACACACCAACAATTCATGGATGACACTATCCTTGTTGGAGAAGCTTCGGTTGGAGAACCTAAAGTGGTGAAGGATCTCCTAAATGATCACATTAGAGCTATTGGTTAATTCATTAATTGGAATAAAAGCTCCATCTTCTTTGTGAATACCCTAGAGGAAAGACAAAGGAAAATTGCTAATATTCTGGGTTGCAGTATCAACACCTTTCCATCCTCTTACCTGGGCCTGCGCTTAGGAGTCAAACCTCCTGAAGCCTTCTGGAATAAACTAATAGATAGGTTCAATAGGAAACTTTCTGGTTGGAAAGGGATCTCCCTCAACCAGGCTAGAAAGATTCAGTTGGTCAAATCTACTTTACAAAATCTCCCAACTTATGCTCTCAACCTCTTCTCCATTCCAGCCAAAGTTGCAGAGATTTTGGAAATAATATAGAGAAGATTTCTTTGGTTTGGCACTGAGGAACAGAAGTGCATCCCTCTCATAGCCTGGGAGAAAGTTTACCACCCTAAAAAAGATGGTGGTCTTGGAGTAAGGAATTTAAGATTGTTTAACAAAGCTTTACAAGCCAAATAGATTTGGAGAATCTTCAACAACAAAGGTGAGTGGTAGGACACCATTGAAGATAAATATCTTACACACAATTCCATTAATAGCTTCTTTGAAGAGACAAATTCCCTGAAAGGATCCACAATTTGGAATGGTCTCCTTAGCACCAAGGAGTTGGCTAAGTCCAGAGCCAAATGGAAGATCAAGAATGGTCAATCTATCAACTTCTGGAACAACAACTGGCTTCAGATGGGTTGTTTGAGAGATTTTGAGATATTCTATGCTTGGAGACATGTCTGCACCTAGATCTACGAGACTCAAGTCAGCAACTATAGAAGGGATGGTAAATGGGTGGATCTCTCCCAAATCTCTCAGGATCTAAAATCTCTGATGAAAGCCCTCAATGCGGTCTCTCTCTCCCCTGCTCAGGATGATATCATCTGGGAAGACTCCTCTGATGGTATCTTCACTGTTACCCCCACCTATTCCTTGCAGATACCTCAAATCCAGAATGTCAACCCGCTGTGGGCCAAAGCTTGGATTCCAGGTCTCATGCCCAAAATCAATGTTTTTTTATGGATCCTGCTCTAGAACTGAATCCTCACTATTGACAATCTCACCAAGCGTGGTTTCTAGATTCCCAAAAGGTGTGTTCTCTATAAATGCTAGGAAGAATCGGTGGACCACTTATTTATTCACTGCTCTTTTTTTAGTAACATTTGGAAACATCTTTTCTCAGCTTTGAATTTAACTTGGTGCTTCCCCCTATCTTTCCAAGACCTTTTCTCTCAATGGACTTTCAATATGTTTAACCCAAACTTCTGGACCTACTGCATTTGGATCCTTCCTCACGTCTGGTGGGGAGTCTGGAAAGAGCACAACAATCACATATTTTGAGACTTCTCCTCTCCCCCCAAAATCATCTTTGATAAAATCCAACATGCTGTTAAAGAAAAAAATTTCTATTGCGAGAGAACTAACCATCTTGCAGGAAGGACTCAGGCCACGACCTAGGAGAAAAGATTGAATTGTATCTGGAGCTATCCCCCAACTAGCTAGGAGAAAGCCAAATTCGATAGTGCTACCAAAGGGAACCCTGACCCTACAGGTAGTGGAGGTATTATCAGAAACTATTTTGGTTCTCGCCTAGTGGTTGTCATCTTACCTCTGGGCTCTCAATCCAACCACTATGTTGAAGCCTATGCAACTCTCCAAGTCACCAAACTTGCCAAGGAAATAGGGGTCAAGAAGCTTTGGCTCGAAGGTGACTCAATGAACATTATCAACTACTTAAACCACATTCACCCCCCTTGGTCTATATCCAACATCATTGCAGAAACTTGTGCTATCCTTAATTCTTTTGAGAAGGTGTATATCTCTCATGTGTATAGAGAAGGCAACAGTGTTGCTAATTGGTTTGCTAATCTAGTTGTCACGAAGGATGTCAAGATGACATGGCGACAAGGTGAAGAAATCCCAAGTGAAGAGAAGAATATCCTTGATAAGGAAAGACTCCAAAGTACTGAGGGAGTCATAAAAATCTGATTAGCTCTATTTTTTTGTGGCTTTTCTACCGTTGGCCGACTTGTGGCCTGCTTCTTGGCTGTTTTGTTTAGTTCTATTTTCTCTTTGTTGTTTGTCTCTCTTTTTCAACAGTGGGTTTTAGGTACTCTATAAAACTTATTTTACTTAATCAAAAACTCTCATACATTACTCTTATTTGTAAATACTTTTATATTTGAAAACATACTAAGTTTAATCATTTTTAAAATAAATAAGAAACTATATTTATTGTATCCAAAACTTCATCCAACTCTTGCACTTTCTTACTAGATGGAATAAATGTGCTCCATCAAGTAGCTTTAATTTATTGAATTTTAACAGTTCATTTCCACTTCTTCTTTTTTCTTCAAGTTGTTGCTCCTAGTAGAAAAATCAAAACCATGTAAATGGATGTAACAGTTCCCAATATCTTAGGTTTTTAGTCACCTAGATTCTACCCAAATCAAGATTACAATTTTAATTCTTTTGTTTTCTATAAAATAAATTATCAAACAAACTCTATCATGATTATCCATCTTCACTTATTATACTTTTAATAGGATTTGAATTTTCTAAGATAATTATTGGTTTTATATGATTATCATTTTAATGTGCTTATTCTTTCTATCCAAGTGAAGCTATTGTTAAACACGATTCATAATTTTTAATTTAAAATACAACATATTCTATATAACATTTATAATGGCCTCGATCTCCTTTCATGATGTATTGTGGAAAAGATAACCCAAATAAATATTCATATTTTTATGATTTGACATCTATAGACTTTGATACGATGATAATTGATTGTGTAGAGCATTTGCAATTATTATGAACTATTGATAATGTGTGTGTACCATTTTCACTACCAAAGTATACAATTAATGAATTCTTATATTATGATGTTTAATGCTTATACATCATGCTAAATTATAATTTTCATGCTTAATTTTAATGTGTTATTGGAATTCAAGAAAAATTAACTCATGTTGTATAGTAAATATTTAGGTTGTATTGATAATAATTGAAATCCTCCTTTTATCATTAAAGGTATTTTAACGTCCATTTCTATTCTTGAATACCTAATATTACACAATACAAAATGCATATCATTACCTAATAATTTTATATGATTAATGCCACAAAACACATTCTCATGCTAATGCACCATACAATTCTAAAAATAGGTCTAATAACAATAAATCATTTCACATAAAAGTAAAAGGTAGCCAACTACACCACATAATACAAATTAGAAGATATAGGAAATAAATAAGTCTATTAATTCTATATATTGAAGAAGTTTTTCAATTAATTCACAAAGATTGAACCATTTAGGGTTTAAAGAACATTAAAAAAGACATTGAATATCAATTGTATATACTTTATTTAAGCCCACACATAAAATATTGCTTAAAAATAACCAACATTTCTATTTCAAAAAAACTAGAACGATCATTTTTATTTTATCATAACAAATAAGTCATTTCATATTACCAAAAATACATCTTCCCAATGCTCTCAAATCATAATATTTTGTATTGAAAAATAACTACAAACAATTGAAGACCTCACAATATATCCAAACATTAAAAAAGAACATATCTCAAACCCACATGCATCTAGTAATAAATCATAGTTGAAAGCTTTAACTCCCATAAAAATATCAATTTTATACACTTTGTAGGATCATACAAAAGAAATTCCTTCAACAAAACCAACATTTTTATTTCCAAAAATCTACAATGATATTTCCTATTTAATTCATAAAAAAATAAAACTTTTCATATTATCCAAACATTTAAAAGGGTCATCCCACCAAATGACATACATCTATTGATAAATAATAGTTCAAAGCTTTCACTCTCCCAAAAATATATCAAAACTATACACTTTCTAAGCCCATACAATTTTTTTTTTCACCAAAACCAACATTGTTACTTCAAAAAAAAATACGATGATCTTTCCTATTAAATCCTTAAAAAATAAGTCATTTCATATTTAAGCCGATAGGCTTTGTGTGGGAGCTTTGCTCTCAGAAATGACATTCCAATTTTTGGCTATGGAAAACACTTCAATTTTTCATCTATTTTTTAGTTGGAAATTAGAAAAAGATTCCCAAATTAGAAATAGTATCTTACATTTTTTCCCCCTATCTTATCCTTCATTCCTCTTTACTAATTGAACAGGGCCCTCAATTTGGAATGTTTTGGGAGAGATTTGGAAAGTTATTTCAGTTTTCCTTTTGTATAAGAAAATACCAAATAATTTTGTTGCTAACATATTAATTGTTTATTTTTTATTTTTCAAAAGTAATTTAGGCTTCCTAAAAGTTGCATGTGGAAATTATGTTACATGTGGTTCTATCTCAATTATATGAATACAATTTTAGTACTTCTTGATCTTTCTATTCACATCATCTAATTTAGTTAATTGAAAATTAAATTGATCAAAAGAATTAGACTCTTACTTTATTTTATTTGTGTTTTATAACTATATCTTTATAAACAAATGTAGGTTATCTATTAGCATATTTGAATCTTAAAAAGATTATGACAGATAAATAACAAAATATTTTAATAAATTGACAAATTAATTTGATTTGTTATTTAATCTTTTTATATTAAAAACTAAAATAATTTTCTAAATTTAATCTTTCAGATTCTCATAAAAAAATATATAACATGATTGTTAGGGCTAGCAGGGGTATTCTTAATGTTTGTCATGTTGATTCTAATAGATATCAGAATATCAAGTGGCCTGGTGGCATCATTATTTCAGGGATTAAAGCTAAAAACATTTATTTTGTCATTAACAATAACTACGATATTATTAGTCACATTAACAGTACTTGGTATGTTAATTTGGATGCTCCGACTTGCAATAAGATCTTTAACAATTTCTCTGAAACTAACTTGTGCAGCATTTGCAGAACCCCAGAAATGGGAGGACATATATTCTTTGAGTGTTCTTTTGCTAAAGAGGTTTGGTTAGTGTTTGGTATTTCTATCCCTGTTTCCTTCAATATTCTTGAAGTTATTACTGGCTTTATTTTTAATGCTAAAACAGATGTTAATATGTTCTGGGATATTGTTTCAGCTAACATTTTATGGCAAATTTGGAAGTGTAGAAATGAAGAAATTTTTTGAAATGTTCCCAGATTGCTTATTGAGTCTTTTCGAAGTCTCACATATTCCAAAAAAATTTTGCAGATCCATATTACTTTGAAGGTCAACAAAGCTAAGTTCAAAAGGTTGCTTAAGGATGGGCATGCTACGTTCTTTGCTAATGAAGTTAAAAATGGATACTTCTGGAAGTTGCACCTGGACAATATCCATAATTTTAATCAAATGTTTGATCGTATCTGCAAGGATATTAGGAGGAACCCTCAGTGCACTATGTAGGAAATGTTATACATGATGAAAGAAATCCAAGATCAGAAGAATCTGGTTTGGATGGAAGGTGCTTTGGGTTGGATCGCGTGGGTGGACTCTTTTGAAGATGTGCTTCATTAGATGTTATTTTCTATTGCTGTCCTCTTTTTGCTCCAGTCTGGTTGTTCATAGTATTTGTCTTTTTTGATGTGTGAGGCCTGTCCTCTGTTACTGTGACTCTTTGACTCGCGGTGGTCTTTGTTTTTGTGATCTCCTTATTCTTAATATAAAATTTTTTTTCTTCAAATAATATAAAATTATCTCTTTTTTTTTCTCATATTTTAGTTTTGTAATAGTATAAATAGAAAATTCTTTTATTTATTAATTACAATAAAGATTATTTACATTATGTTTTTCTATAAAATTAGTAGAAAGCTATATAATTTCATAGGTATGTTGATATAAGAAAATTAAAAAAAAATCTATAAATGAAAAGAGTTGAAAGATAATATTTTTTTTTTATAAAAAATAGTTATTATTCAAAAATATAGCTATGGTAATATTATGGATGTCTTAAAGAAATGAGTTCATAATAAAGAGTTTAAAAAATATAATGTGTTTAATTTCATCTTACTTACAATTTTTATAATTAATCAGTCTTTCTAATTAATATAATGAAAGACACAAGTGGCTTATGGTTATTGGTTAATTAATATATAATATGATTTTATTTTTTGAATGAGTCTTTTATCTAAATATTCTTGATTAGATAATAGATATAATCTTTAAATCCAAAGATAATTATTTTAATAAAAGATTTTGTATTTTCATAGAAAAAAGATTTCGTAACACGAATTAAAATTAAATTTAAAAAGGAACAAATGATTATAAAAAAGATGTTAATCATCTACTCAAGGAAATTATGTGTCCTTGCTTGACCTGTAGAAGAAAGGGTTATTAGTATATTGGGTTACTGATAATTTTTTTTAAATTGTTATTTTTGTTCTCATTCTGAAATTGATTAAAGTAATTTTTGTCCTTTTCAAAGTAGTAAATCTGAAATGATCATAAATGTTATAAATATTTTTTTAGTTATACGATGATTAAGGAATAAGAGATCTTGTTCTGTAACTACATATGTATTGACTTTATTAGAATTAGAGTAAGGTCACCTAGTATAATGCTTTTGGATAGAGAAGTACCTTCAATTAAATTTTCCGTTATAAAATGGATAATTATCTTTGCAATTTGACCTTTCGATGTTTCTAAGGGGCTCGTAGCTACCTTTAAGTTAGCTATTGTAGTCTTGATAATCTCTTACTCCACTTTAAGAGATCACAAGGCTCCAATAGCTTAAGGGAAGGTGTATTGTCATTCTCCTAATTCTTAAATTATGACGATTGCCACAGTTTACAAAGGTTCTAGTTAGCAAGAAAGGTATTTAAAAATACGAAATCTCTTTACAATAAACAAATATTTTTTAGTTTCCTTTATCATTAAAAACTAATATAGTGATCTTAGTCATGAAGGATAAGTGACACAGATATCAGGCAAGCTGTTGGAAGACAAAACAAAACAAAATTGGACCTTCTAAGGGAAAAGGGAGGATTTTGAACAAATAAATTATAAAGGATATGTAAAAATGACATTGTCATAATTATAAGAAACAATATGTTACGACATTTTCATAATTATAAGAAAAAATAATGTTCCCTTATAATTATTATGTGACTTTTTTGTTTCTTTCATCTTTTTTTTTTTTTTTGTGGGGCGGGGGGGGGGAGGCGGCAAGACTGCGGGTTTTCTTTTCTATTCTTTCCTACCAGTGCCCCATTGAATGAGGATCCAAAATTTAATAAATCTTATGCAAAAATAAAGTTATTGGCTAAGGTGTTTAATTGATTAAAACAAAATTGTGTTCTTGCTAGAGGGAAAGAGGGAAAAGAAAATTTCATTGGTGAGATTTTTCAAAGTTTATCTCATGGACTTTTCAAGTTTGGTGTCGTTACTGTTTCTTAACTATTTTTTAAGATTGATATGGTAGATTGTTCTCAGATTTTATATTGTCTTTCCTTCATGAGATTGAATGCTATTTTGTGTTTCACTTATCATTTATTTTCTATCAATATTATGCAATAAACCAATCACAAATTTGACACAAATTTGAACAAATATAATTTACAAGAAAACCTCATGCCCTAAGGATTGTTATCTATTATTTCTAAAATTCCTTCTACATACCATTAATGATCTACTTTTCGCATTGTACAAAACATCACTTTCTAAACTCCTATCAGCTCATTATGGCACTACAAAAGCATGCAACTGCTAGTATAAAAATACATCTTTGCAATGACCAAAATCCATAATATTTTGCACTAAAAATAACTGCAAACAATTTCAAGACCTCACAAAATAAAACACATTCCAATATAATAAAACAAGCTACTGAAACAAAGTAAATATTAAAAAAGAACATCTTCCTCCTTGCATATGTGTTTAGCTTGCTCCCCCACAAAATATCATGGGCGGATTGTTGCATGGAGCAACTGCTAGTTGAATAGTAGTTTCTTCTTGGATCAAGTTATTGAATAATGATTTGCCTAAGATATCTTTTCTTGTATTTTGTTTTAAGAGTTGGTTATGTTGAGTGGTCTTTTTATCCTACTACTTTGAGATGCACTAAGGTTTTATTATGAATTGTTATTATGGATATGAATTTCTACAAGAAATTGACAATGGAAAAATGATTTTATAAAATGTTTAAAGTTTTTGGAATAATTTTTTTTCATTCTCATTATTTATAATGTGTTTTGTAAGCATACAACAATTAGCTAAACATTGCCTTAAACATGACAATTTTATTTAATAAAATATTTCAAATGTGAAAATAATAAACTAATAATTTTATCAAACTTACTTAATTTTAAAATTATTTTTTATATTAAAGAAATTTAAACTCACCATTTTCAAGGTACCTAAAACATAATTGTATCATGAAATTTTAAAATAACAACTACTAATGATTTAAAAACTATAAGGAAGAAAAATGATTTAGTGAACCCACAACAATTACCTAAACATTGACTTAAAAACATCAATTTTCTTTAATAAAAAATTTAAAAAAATAAAAAAAACAAACAAAAAATACTCATGATTATGATAGCCATGTGAAACATATTTACTTAATTTTAAAATCATACTTTTTATAAAAAAAATTTAAACTCATCACTTACAAAGTTTCTACAATATAATTGCACCATTAAATTTTAAAATATTACCATTCATAATATAAGACCATTACTATTCATAATTTAAAACTATTACTATTCATGATTAAAACTATAAACAATCTGTTTGGCATTGTTCAACTAGCTACACCATAATTCCACCATTAAATTTTAAACTATTCATGATTTAAATCTATAAACAATTTTGAAGACTTTTTATATGCCTATAAACAACCTTACCTCACCATTTAACAACCCTAATACTACCGAACTTCCAAACTAAACACCAACCCAATCCCAACTTCTATGACAGTACGCAAATTTTTATTAAAAGCATTACCAACTTCTATGACAGTACGCACTTTTTACTAAAAGCATTACTAACTTTTATGACAGTACGAACATTTTCCACACTACGCCTGGCCGTCTTTCTATATATATCATACAACTCAGGCTCTGGGAATGTGCATCAAATTCTGAACAGCTAGAATTGCAAAAATGGGTTCTTTTGATGCAGCAGTTATAAACGAGGAGGCATGGATTTTGGGGGAGGAGCTTTGCACCTTCTCATGTCTTCCCATGTCCATGAAAGCTGCAATAGAGCTTGATGTATTACAGATCATAGCAAATGCAGGTTCTGGCCTTCAAGTTTCCCCTTCCCAAATTGTGGCTCAAATCCCAAATGTGACAAACCCAGATGCGGCAATTACCTTAGATAGGATTCTCAGAGTCTTAGCAAGCCATTCCCTCCTCACCTGCTCTTTAACCATATGCAAGAATGGCAAGCCTGAGAGAGTTTATGGTCTGACTCCTCTGTGCAAATACCTTGTGAAGAACAAGGATGGCCTGTCCTTAGCACCACTGGCCCTGGTAAACCAGGACAAGGTGTTTATAGACACTTGGCTTTATCTCAAGGACGCTGTTCTTGAAGGCAGCCAGCCATTCAATAAGGCACATGGTGTGCATGCTTTTGAATACCCTGCCAAGGACCAGAGATTCAATAGGGTCTTTAACAGGGCTATGGCTGAACATTCTGCCATGGTGATGGAGAGGATTCTAGCTTCCTATCATGGCTTCAAGGATTTGGAGGAGCTTCTCGATGTGGGTGGTGGAGTTGGGTCTAGTCTCCATCTTATAGTTTCCAAGTATCCCCATATAAAGGGAATGAACTTTGATATGCCCCATGTTGTGAGAGATGCACCTCATTATCCAGGTTAGTGAGAACAATATCGGTTAAGATCTAACTTGGTACAAGTTTTCTAAATGTAAACCCAGCAATTCATGCGTGATAGAGTTATGGTATAAAGTATTTAATACATCAGTTTTAAAATCAATTATGGATTTTTAAATGATATTTTGAATCATATTGAGTGATAGTATAATTAAACAATTATTAAGAAGAGGATAGTATAATTAAACATTATTTGTCTATATTATACTTTCAGAGTTGTGTTTATTTATTCCTAAGCAACAAAATGATCAACTATGGAAATATATTATTCTTAAGCAATAAAATAATGAATTGTGGGGAAATTTTTCTTTAGGGGTGACACATGTTCCAGGGGACATGTTTGACAGTGTACCGTCAAGTCAAACTATTTTCATGAAGGTATGGAAGCCAAATTTCTTACCATTAAATTGCTTTTCAAAACATTTTTAGAATTTGGATTGTATAGTAAAAACATAGTTTTGGTTCTTCTAATGATAGCTAGTGTTATTACTTTATATATATTGTCAACTTAATGAAATATCTTTATTATGTATATTCAATGATATTGGTGTTTGAAGTCAAAATAAATTTACTTTGATTAAGATTTCAAATCTCTTAATTTGAGAATTAAGGAATGATGTCATGGTTGTAAATATGTTTTTAAAGCTTTAAAAGATACATTCTTTTTTTTGTTGCTAGTTGTATCATCATAAATTGTACATCTTTAATTAAGGTGTCCAATTTCACACTCTTCAAACACTCGTTTTAGTATTTCCCATTCCCATATATATTATATGACCTTTATTGATTTAATTTAATACTTTAAATTAATATTATAGGTCATATTCCATTTTAATGCATCAACACTTTATTATTTGGGCCCTTGTTTTAAGTGCACCATTTAGTATTATTTCATTTCAACTTTATATGGGCCCTATGACATTTCAAAGTTCAATGCAACTTTTCCCTATCTAAATATTTTAGGGTGTTTTGGGGTGCCATTGCCCAAGACAAGGGTATTGTGTGGCATCATTGTCCTTCTAGTTCTTGTTGAAGTGTGGTAAGAGGAAGGTACAAGGTCTTAGAATCATAAAACTAGTTTGATGCCTATAAATTCACCCATGGGAGAAGCGCACCTAGTTTTTCCATTTTCTACCTAGGTTGGCTTAAATTTTTATGACAAATTCCTCTCTGCATCCTCCTTCTAGATCTGGGTGAGTTCTATGATTATCTATTATTGAATTATCTATTTATGTTGTCTATTGTCAATTTTGCAGCTTCTAGCTCCTAATCCTCAAGCAAGGAGTGTTGAATTCTCCTTGTACCCAATACTTTTTCATTTGCATTTGAAATTTTGGCAAGTGGACCAATTCTCCTTCTAATGTGATCAAAAGGGAAAAATCCTAACTGAATACCTATTTTCCCACAATATTGCAGTATTTTACAAAGAAATCTTTTTTTGCGACATGTATTCTTGTAATTTATATTTTGATCATTTGATATTCCTTTAGATTAAATGTATGTAATTAATTTGAGGGTTTTCATATTGGTTACAATCTTTCTTTGAGAGTTAATATAATTCTTATATGAATATTGAATTAACTAAGAACCATGTAACAGACATTAACTATCCTTATTTAATTTGACAATCAAAAAATTCTTTTTCCATACCTTGAAGCTTACAATGACTATATAATTATATTGATTTTACATGACAAAAATTATTGATTGTCAAAATGAAATAAATTCAATTCAATTTTTTTTTCTTTTTATTCAATTATTTAATTTTTTATCTTGGTCAATTATAATGTCTACATGATATTTGAAGTTGTAACATTAAAGTTGACATTTGTGAATTTCTTGTCATTAGTGGATATTGCATGATTGGAATGATGACCATTGCATAAGGATTCTTAAAAATTGCCATAAGGCATTACCAGAGAAAGGAAAGGTAATTGCAGTGGATTTCATCTTGCCAATGGTTGCAGAGACCTCTATCTCTGCCAGACAAGCATTTCATGCGGATCTTTGCATGTTAGCATACAATCCAGGGGGAAAAGAGAGGACACACGAGGAATTCAATGACCTTGCAAAACGATCAGGATTTGCAAGAGGTATCAATCCTATTTGTTGTGTTAATGGATTATGGGTCACTGAGTTCTATAAGTGACTATTATATGTTATTATCATCTTAATAGACCATCAAAAGGGAGCATGTCATCTCCTATGTTGATCATTAGTGAATAATATTATAAATAATGAATATGTATTATGGATCCCTATTGAATCCACCAATAACATTTTTATATTCAATATTAAGAAGGATAGATATCATATTTATATTTTTCTTGTATGTCTTTATACTATATTTGTTAAGCTTTGATTGTATAGAAAAGAATGATTTCATATTTCAGTTTCTAATAGAAGTAAAGAGCTTATACAATTTCTTCTTTGAAATAATGTTATATTGAATCATTAATTTAAATGTAATCTCTTTTGTAAATCATGTCTCATTGGATGTATCTTTTGAAAATTCCCATACAAAACTATTTAATTATTTTAGGAGTTTCATCCTATCATCCAATCCTATAGATCCCTCTAAAAAGAAAAACCAATAATTAAGTACATTACTTGTAACTTTATACTTGTAAAATGAACATACTTTAAATGAATCAAGATATTGAAAATAATTTAAATATTCACAAAGTGAGATACTCTCTGAATTCATGAAAAGATTTATTAGATTATTGTTTGTGTATTAAAAAATATTAGGATAGTGAAAGAAGATATAATATATTAAGGCACAATTAGAGGTTTATATTAACATGGCTTGAAATTTTTTTGATGTTAATATATTTAGTAGGGAGATATGCTTCAAATTTTGAGCATCCATTTTGGTTTCAAATATGAGGTCTATATCAAAATGACTTCAATTTTATAAAGTAAATTAATTTAGTAAGGATTTATATATTTATATTTTAAGCATTCCTCTTTTTTAATGACCACCTTTTCATGCCTAGGACTATGCATTTTAGATAACAATTAAAAAATAATTTATTGCATTTTTAAGCATGAATAATTTTATATTAATACAATAAAAGTATTGGTTTTAATCTTTAAATGTCCTTATGAAAATTCAACTATACCTTCACACAAATTTTTAGAATAATTAAAAATTATAGATTTTTAGAGTGTAGCATAAAATTATGTCTTTCATTTCTTAAAAAAAAGTGGGCTTGGTGGAATTGATGTTTATATTGTAGATTATGTATGTGAAGTAGATTGTAAAAATCATTGATGGCTCTAAAACTTAGAAATATTTTATTTGAAATTCTATTTTAATGGAATTGGGTGATAAGATAAAGAAGATTGTTCTCTACAAATTCATGCATGCTTTGGCATCGATACATTTTTATTAGGGTTACTATATTGTCTTCCCTCCTGCTAATCCTATCATATCGCATTTATTGCAAGAATTCTCTAGTAGCTTTTTATGGCTGAAGCCACATTTGGCACAATGGTTTTTGTTGGTGCTGAAGCATTGGCTAATGGTGTTCATGGCGCATCTAAGAAAAAGACACCAGAAATTTGTTCCCAAGGTGTTCCACAAGGTAAGGTCTCTGCCTTTCTTGATGTTATTTTTCTCTTGCCAGATTTTGATAATGCATGTCATGGCTTGTAAAATTCACTATGGTAGGCTATTTTGTTGGTCATGTTCCTTTTGAACGTGTGCTCTAGGATTGGGTTTCCAAATCTTGGCACCCACATGGAGTTATCCTTAATGGTGTTCAAAACCTCACCAAAGGTTTTTTCTTGTTCCATTTTATGAACCCTTCGCATGTCAAAGGTATCCTCAAGCATGATCACTAGTTGTTTTGCACTTCACTTCTTGTTTTTTATCCATAGTCATGAGACTTTATAGTCTCCAATGAAAAAAATCTTATAGTCATAGTTTGGGTCTAGTTTCTTGGTTTTCCTTTATCGTGTTGGCCATTTTTGAAAAACATTGCACATACCTTAGGTTAGTTTGTATGTTTGGATCCTGATCATTTCTATATTGCTTGATCTCACAAAAGGGTCTATGTTGAAATCAACCTTTCCCAAGATCTTAGGGATATGATTGATATTCAATATTGAGGGCATTATTTCTCATACAATATCATGTATTTGAATATTCCCAATACATGTTTTCACTTCCACTCTACAGAACACAAAATTAAGGATTTCCCTTTTGTCATGACTAAGCCCAAGCCTCCTCCTAATGAGCCAGTTGCATCCTTGGCAACATAGAATGCAACAAAAGATGCTAGTTGGAATATGTGGTCTGTAAAGGTAAACAATCTGTAGCTACTCCACCAAAATAGATTACAATGGCTTCCACTTCACCTTCTTAGGATCCCCCATCTTTCATCATTTCAAAGAAAGATTCACTTGATCAAGTCTCTTCATAACCTATTTCCCAGGGGAAAATTCAATCCACCACCAAGGAGTCCATGAATGCTCATGGCTCATCTATGGGTGCTCAAATTTATCAATCAGTACCATTGGATAATGAAGGTTACTTACATCATTGATCTCACACCCCTCCTAGCTGTGATGAGATAGATGATGTAGGTCCTAGAGAAAAATAAACTTTCTTGGGAGACCTCTACTTGGTTTTCCAGTTAGGCTTTGATTTAATACATAATAGTTTCTCCTCTCTTAGGGATGAGGATAGCATGAATGAAGGTTTTCAATGAGTTTCATTTCCTAGAATGTTATGGGTCTTATGGGCTATCTAAAAAATACTCAATTAGTGATGTTCATCAAAGGTTTCCTTAGACTAATATTTTCTACCCTCAAGATAATAAGATAGCTATTTTTTTGCTTGCTACAAATTTCCATGTTGTTTGGACTCATAGTTTTGTTTTTGCCTCCAATCATAAAAATGGTAGAGGAGGGGAGGCAATTCTATTGGCACCATGTTGGCAGAATTCTACTATAGATCATCGTGAGGACCCCATGCATAGGCTTTTGTAGATTCTTATGAAAATTGTTAATTATTTTTTTGGAATAATTAATATCTATACCCCTAATGGTGTTTTGGAAAGAGATTAGCTCTGGTGGTGGATAGTTGATTCATTATCGATCGCCACTTGGGTTCTATGTGGGGACTTCAAGATGGTTGAGGTGGCTACTAATAAGGATGATATTTCACCTTTTCGTTAGAAAACTGATGAACGTGAGGCCTAGTTTTACATTCACAATAAATTTTTTCTTTTTGATCCCAATATTAATCACTGCTTCCCACATGCAGTTTGGCATATCTAGAGTAATTTTGGGGTTGACTCTGAAAGAGTTTTAAAATACCTTGATCATGTCATAATCTCTTCATAACATTTTTTCACTTTTGGGATACAGAAATATTTTCTAGTAATGTCTTTATCTAATGTCACTTCATTAGACCACTTTCCCATTAAGTTTTCTATTGAATGGTGTGTTTCTCTTCCATGTTTCTCTCATTATCCTTTTTTATTTAACACATCATTTTTGAAACATCCTTATACTCTAGCCCACATTCAGAGAGTTTGGAATAAGTAGCCTTATCCCACTCAAGCTAGAAGTTATATTTTGTGGTGGAATGATGTCATTCATTGTACCATTAAATTTCTACATTTTATGCTAAGCAACTAGAACATTTTCACCATTAGTCTTATGCTAGAACCATCAAGGATTTTCATGTTGTTGTTAAGAACTTGGAAGCTCAACCTTTCAACACTAAGTTGTAGTCTAAGGTGGTGACTCTTCATCATGAGAAGTAATTCATTGATAGTTAAGCTACCAGAGGATCTCAGATAAAGGAATGATTAAATTGATTAAAAGTGGGAGATCAAGCTACTAAAGAATTTTTTTATTCCTTACACTCAAGAAATTCCTCTCTGGATATTAATAAGATCAAGGAGAGAAATTTACTACTCATTACTCTCCCAGATATTCTCCAAGCCTTTGGCAATCATTATAGAAAAAAAATTACTGCTCAAGCCCCTACTTCTTCCATTTAAAAAGCCTTAGAAGATTGAATATCACTCATGCCTCCTCATCTCACATAGACCTAATGGTCTTTTTGTTACCAAATTATGCCAATTTAAGACCTTAAGGAAGCATATTTTTTTCAGGGCTGATGACAAATCACCTAGTTGTGATGGCTTTCCCTGTGACTTCTACAAAACTCTTTTGGATTGTATAGGGTCATACCTTCATCATGTTTATCTAGAAGAAACTCAAACTAGCACTTTAGGATCTGAAATAAACAAAGGAAATATCAAATTCATAACTAAATCTGATGATCTTGAGGACATTTATAATTGGCATCCCATCACATTACTTAATTTTTCTTACAAAATTATTTCCAAGGCCTTAGCTTTGAAAATTCACCATTTTCTGTTGTAGATTGTTCATCCTGAGCAAATTGGCTTCATTCCAACTAGATTCATTCTAGACAATTTTATTTCTATCTGGGAGGGTATGAAATGGGCTCGCCAATTTGGCCATAATGCTATTTTTTTTAAGAAAATGATTTTCTAAAGACTATGATCACATTCAGTGGCCGTTTATTTTAGCTATGTTATAGGCTTTAGGTTTTGGTCTCCATTTTGTGTCTTCTATGCAAATGTTTTTAGTTGATGCCAATTCTTGCATTACCATAAATGGTCAGCAACCCACTAATTTTGGATTGCATATGTCAATTTGGAAAGGATTCCCTTTGGGTACCTACCTTGTATCTTCTAGCAGCTGAGGGATTTTTTTATTTGCTTTCATCTATTATTTTTGCAAGTCATGTTCATGGTATTTCACTTCCACATTCTACCAGCCATCTAGTTAATGATCATTTTGTTGATGACTCTTTTTAAAAATTGCAAGAGGATAAACAAAATATCCATCATGCTTTGCAATGCCGAAATATTTTTTGTTTGGCTTTTGGATCTTCCATACAATGACATAAAAATCTTTGTTATAGACAATCATTCTTTCCAACCCCAGAATGGCTTTTGAGTTATAACTGCAAATAGATCCCACATGGTCAAGTCTTCCAATTTATAGGAATTCCTTTTACCTTTCATGGATCTACTATAGATCTTTGGAATTTATTCTTTCTAAAATTGAGACTAAATTGTCTTTGTGGTTGACTAAACCTCTCTCTGTTCCTAGAAAGTTTCAAATATACTCTAAGATTCTCGCAACCACTCATGTTTATTATTACTCTTGTTGGTCTCCTTCCAAAAATGCACATAAAAGTCTTGAAATATTTCTAAGATATTTCTTATGGACTTTAGATACCTAGGGACATGAATTTCACTCGGTGGTATGGGAATATTGTTTCCTTCCACATCATTCTAGTGTTCTTGGCCTTATTTCTACACATAGACAAGGTCAAGCTCTGTATGTCAAATGGGCAGTTTGATGTGTTTTTGGAGATGAGGCTTGAAAATAACTTCTTCCACACTGCATCTCTTCTAGGTACTCTTTGCATCACCCAGCCTAGAGAGACATTTATTTTTAGACTTTATTATTTATGAAGGAGCTTGTTCATATCCACAACTCTTTTATTGTTAGAAGTATTTTTCCTTCTTGGGAAGAAGAAAAATAATGGATTTGTTAGCATTGTTCTAGTTTCAAAGATGGTTTGTCCTTCAACAAACATAACCTTTGGTGGTCTCAATTGATTCAAATGCAAGGTCTTCCTTTGGCTCAAATTCTAGGCATTCATACTTTGCACTTCCATAGGCATGGCATTTGTACACCAAAGGACCTTTTTTTTAGGTCTACGATGTCTCTCTACACATGGGAGGATTCTTGAGTTCAGTTTCACTTGACCCAATAGGACAGACACTTTTGAGTTGCTTGTTTCACTCTTACCAATAGAGATATTGCATATGATTTTTATTAAAAGTCTTATGCCATGGTGGAAGGGTTAGAGATGGTACCCGCATAATTCCTTTTCTAGAGATATAAACCTCGCTAGGGATATCAATGTATTTTAGGCCATTGGTTAATGATGGAAGTTTTGAATCATTGTTGGAATTTGTATTCCTCTGATTTTACATGGAGACTACTTCATTATAGTTTGGTCTAGTATAATAGAACTTAAATCCTTGAAAATTTTGCTTGGTTTATTCTATTTCAAGGCTTACCTTTGGGTTCTCATCTTCACCATTTGGGTATCCCAGATCCTCATTGTCCCTTTTATGGTCAACCAAAGTCTTTTCTTCACCTCTTTTGGTTCTACCATAGAGCTCAAAATTATTGGGTTTGGATTCATTATTTCTTCTCCCCATATCCTTCCATGATGTTTTAATGGCATATGGTTTTTCTAGTAGATAATACCTTGCTTCCATTTCTATTCCTAGAGATTTGACACACTTTTAGAAGGGATATTTTATTTACAATTTGGAATGATAAAAAATTAGTGATTTTCTAACATGTAGTTATTGACACTAATGTCTCTATTTTTTGCTAAAGCTTGTATATATAATAATGATAAGTTATAGATTCAAGTTTAGGTTGATAACATCATCTTGGAGGTGGCACATCTGCAAGAACTATTACAAAAATGGGGAAACGCTCCATGCATGGTGGCTAGGGTTCCTCTTGAGGCTTCTATTTATAGTGAACAGGTCACTTCTTGTAGGCAATGTGAAGGATAGATCTCTTCTCAAAGGAAAGGATCTTCATAATCATAACCTCATTGACATCATTTTCCTCAACATCATTTTTTACTTCACATCTTTATAGTTCCCCCACATCTTGGAGGCTCCCCCTCTGGTTGGGTGCCTACCAATAATCCTACGTGGGCTCCAATAGAAACTTCTAGTTAACCTTCTTAGCTAGAAGATTTGGGCTAGCCTTCTTTCAAACGCTGCCCTAGGTTGGTAGTGGCAATATCTATGAGGCATGAGGATGAATAGGAATAATAAAGTGTAGATAGATGGACATTTCTTAACCTAGAACTAGAATGTGAGCCTGGATGGGGAAGAAAGGATGAACGACACCCTCCTCCTCCTTTTGCTACTACATTGACTGCTTGATGGTTTCTATGTTGTTTCTCTATTTCCAGGATGTGACTTTGTTTTAATGTTACTTTTTGTTTCTATTGTCAACCCATATAAAAATTGGGCTATGCCCATGTGACCTGACATTAGTGTCTTTTCTCCTCTCATTTTGATTGATATCTTGTATAGTGTTTTTATAGGTTAATACAATTAGCTTAGAAATTTCTTCAAAAATAATATTCTATTTTAACAAGTTCTCTATATTATAAAATTATGGAAAGGACTATACTTCTATTAACTCTTTATTACTTTTATTATTTTTATGATTGAAAGTTCTTTTATTTTTTATCAATAAATTTTAAGGTTTATGAGATAGTCAAGTTTTTTATCAAATCACTCAAAGTTCCTTTCAAAATTGCCTTTCTTTTAATGGGAACAAACTTTTTTGGTTTTCCATTATTGATAATAGTATTTTTTCTCTTGTAAAAAACCTCATACTTAAAATCTAATTTTTAATTTGAATGAACATCAGAATGATAGATGATTTTTCTGTTTCTTGGGATTAGATTTGGATATATTTTAGAGCAATGGAAGTTTCCAATAGATCCCTTTCACTTCCATTTTAAACATCAAATTCAAAAGGTTATGGAATATGCTTTTTCTTCATAAATTTTATCATAACTACATATTTCCTCCTAGACATACTTGTTGGGGAATTGTGATAAAACTTACAAATATTACATAATGGTGCTCAAATAGATAACAACATATTTACTAGTTGAAAGATAAGTCATAGAATTCTGATACACATTTTAATAACTACATAATGGTTCTAACATATGTGTTTATGAGTTTTTGTTTCCCAAAATCATCTCAATTTTAATTACTAATGAGACTTGAACAAGATTTTCATATAGAATTGATTCTACACATTAACCATGTTTGAAAGACAAGAACTGCACTAAAATTTTCTTATTTTATTTAGTACTTGGTTCATTATTATTATTTTTTGGAGAAAAGTTCTATGACTTGGTTAATTTATCCCATATCCCTAATCAATTAACATATTTATCTATTTACATGTTTTGCTAATAGGTAAAATATATCACTTTAATCTACTGTTCATTAGTGCAAATGCATTATTTTAGCTATTTTATATAAAAATCACTTATTACAAGATATCTGGCAAACATTCGAATTATCATTCATTTTGCATTAGATTATCTCTATTTTTTCTTATTTTTTCTTAATGGGAGAAAAATGAACACCTCTAAAATATAATGAGAAAACATCTCTTATTGAATTTGTTGAACACGCAAGACAACTACCATCCATGATAAAGTAAAAAGATTATAGATTCTAATTTAGGTCTTTTTGCTAATCGCATCCATGACATCGAATCCCTATATAGTACCCGTTAGGATAATTTACTTTGTATCCAAAATTTCCAATTAGGTTACCTCCTAATGAAGGAAAATGCTCACTTCAATGGCATGAATTAAAATAATAATGTTTAGTATTTAGTCATATAGCCTTGACAAAAAAAGGTTCAAAGGGTGATTAATAGATTGACAATGATTTTTCTTTTCCAGGTTGTCTCTTTGTGAATTTTTTTTTCTATGACCTCCTTTACTATATTTCCTTTTAACAATTGGTTATATTGATTATGTGACTTTGTTATGCTGATGACATATTACACTCACATATATAATTAGAATCTTTTTTAGTTGATATTTTTGTGACACTTAAATGTACGAAAGACTATTATTATTATTATTTAGGGTATTCTTGGGACTCAACCCAATGTTCAACTTGCCTTACCTTGGTCTTATATATTGTCAAGCTAGAGCTTAGGAAGGAGACAGTTGAGATGAGAGTAGTTGTAGGATCCACACAATAGCCTACAAAAAGCATGTATCAAATAAGCCCCTGTCGAACTCGAGACCAATAGGGGGCAAACCCATAGCCCTAGCTAACTTAGCTATACATGTGGACTGAAAAACTATATTATATTATTTTTTTAATTTTATATTATTTTATTTTATTATGAGATTAATAATAGTAGAATAATAAATTACAAATAACTATTTTTTTATAAAAGATCTATAAACCTAAACTTTATATTAATTATAATTATATAAGTATTACATTGAAAGAAAAGCCCTTAGGAACACCGACTATGGTGCAACATATTTGCACCCACCAAGTGCCATGCCCCATGCTCCATCAGATGTCATGCTCCATTGTTGATGCCGCACATGTCACACTACTTCCAAATGTGTTTAACAAATAGTTGTAAATTTTTTAGATTGTTATTATTATGTTAATATTGCATCTTACAAATTTTAATATTATTATGTTTGTAATACTATAATTTTCAAATTTTTAATACTATTTATTTTGAATAGGTAAATTTTTTATTTATTTTGGATAAGTAAAAAAATATTTAAATTAATTTATAAATTTTTAGTAAATAGTAATAAAACAACTACTATTTATTTTGGGTAAGTTAAAATATATATATATATATATTTTTATTATTATATTTTTCAATTTTTAGTATATAGTTGTAAAATAAATATTATTTATTTTAGATAAGAAAAACAATTTTTTTTTTTTAAAGAAAATTTTAAGATGTTTTTAGTATGGGAGATAAGATTAAGTCAATTGATTTCTTACATTTATATTCACACTATTTTCTATCAACATATTATAAAAATGTAAGAAAACAATTTTATACATTATTAAATAAATTAATAATTTAACATAGTTATATTTGAACATATAAAATTCATAATTATTATTGCAAAAGAATATATTAGATATATAATTATTATTACTAAAGATTTTTTTTTAAATTTTTTTAAAAATAAATTAAAATAAAATAATTTAAACTTAATAATTATTAAAAATAAATAAATATTATTTAGAAATATGACAATCATTTTAATTTACATTTAAAAAAAAATAATTTTACAAACTTTTTAAAGAGTTCATTTACAACATGATGGTATTGAGATCCTTTATCACATGATCATTACAAATTGATTAAAATACAAATTTCCCAACATTATGATGGTATCTTTGAAAGTTATTTTCAATTGACCAAAACATATACAATATACAACATGAAAAGATCAACTAGCTAGACTCAATTAACCCTGGTTCATTATCACTAAATTGGTCCTTCTAAAGGTCTAAGTGAAAAATTCACCCTAGCAATTTAGTACATTGCTAAAGATGTTTGTAAACACCACCTTTCTATAAGTAAATTATATGTTTTATTTTATCTTTTTATAATTATTAATTTTAACTTATTTTATTTTATTTTAAAAATTAATTTTCTTTTCAAAAATCTTTTGCAATAATAATTAGAAATCTTGAATATGTTAAAATATTATTTATTTTATTGATTTATTTAATAATGTACAAAATTATTTTCTTAGATTTTATAATATGTTTTGAATTGTATTGCATGATCCATCATAGCCAATGTCATTAACATCACATTTTCAGCAAAGCAAGACACAAACCAAAAGTATTATGAATATAAATTTAAGAAAACAATTGAATTTTATTATATGTTGATAAAAAAATAGTGTGAATATAAATTTAAGAAATCAACTCAATCAATCTCATTTCTCATTTTACCTAATATCTTTTAAAAAATTAAAAAATTACAACAATATAAGCATAAAAATAAAAATATATCTAAAAACTTTTTACTTATCTAAAATAAACTAAAAATTTAGAATAGTACTTGTTGTAAATAATAATAATAATAATAATAATAATAATAATAATAATAATAATAATAATAATAATAATAATAATAATAATAATAATAGATTCTCAACTCTATTAAATTAATATTATAATATTTAATAATTATACTAGTAGCAATATTTTTTTTAACCATAAACTTATTATTTACATATTTTTTAACCATAATTTATTAATTTTAATTAAATATATTTTAATTAATTATAATTATAATTATATTTGTATTTATGTGTAAAACTAAGTAATATTTTTTAATTATAATTATTTAAACAATTATAAATGATAAATAATTTAAATGTTAATCTTAAATTAATTTTTATATTAATAAATTCTTTTGTAAAGTATAATAAAATCTGAATTTTATTTATAATTATTTTATAAAATATATTAATAATCTTAATTTTATTTTATTAATAAAAAAATTAATTATATGATCAATAACATTATATATTCTGTATTGTAATGATATTTATATTATATATAAATTTTAATTTCAATACAATAAATATTTTAGAATATATAATAGTTATACATATAATATTTCTTGAATGAATATATAATAAATATAAATTAATATTTCTCTTTGAATTCTTATATAGACTATGCTTAGTTTGTATGAAGTAAAATTCATTTAATCACTACTTAAGTCTAACAATCCATAAACTGATGCAATAGTACTTGATTAGCGCAAGTACTAATAAAAAGTTGTAATATAGAGTATAAAAATAAAAATCTAAATAAATTATAACTATACTTAAAAGTCACCTTAATATGACGATGGGGCATGGAACTGGGCAGATGCAAATATGTTGCTCCGTAACAAGTGCCATCCAATAGTGTACGAGGCATTGAACTATTACCTCGAATATATAGACCCAAAGTTATACCTTCGAAAACTTATAAACCATTGATAGAAAACCACTTAACATACATCTTATTGATAAAATTTTGATAAATTAAGCTATCCGTATTCATCATTGCTTCCTACACATTTTGAGGACTCCGCATCATCCTCCTCCACCGCAGATTTTCCCTTGTTCTATTTGTGCATTGCAGTCACAATTCCCATGGTTGCATTGGGAAGTCTTGGAGGTTGCTGTGGATGGGTAGTGGAAGCCAGAAAAAACGAACTCGCCAGTAGTGCAATGGCCTCAAAAATCTGAATAGAATGTGCCTTAATTGAAGACGGTATCACCTCGGTTAAAGCTCTAATCTCTCTCGTATGAACTTATTATCTCGGCTAACCAAAGGCATATTCATGGCATCATATAAATGAATAAACTCCAGACGCTTCTGCAGATGGCGTGGAAGAAAAAATCCACCCACCCAAGCTTCGGAACCCAACAAAGAATATTTTCTCACGGCTACGTCCATCCCATCACCCGACGCAAACTCAATCTTGATATAAAAATTAGCTAGTCGCATGAGCATTTGATAATCATGTAGCATATCAAAATAATTTGATAGAAATTTTGAGAAAACCTGTGAGCAGTATATGCTTCTCAGTGATCTCGGAGCACCTCATCACTAATAATTATTTTAATGGCCTGCTCAAATTCCCAAGTATCACATTTGAAAACTCTGCTCATATGCCTGCTCAGAAACAGACGAGAAATGGGGATTTCCCACTTTCATATGGGAATCTCGATACAAAGTTTGAAAGGTCTGTACTCCATAAGTACCTAGAAAAAACCAAAAAAACTCCCAAACTCCTTACCAAACCCACTTTACTATGCCTATACAACAATGGGAAACCTGATGATGAAAACGGTCATCAACATAGTATTTATAGCTACAAAGGCCTACCACAGCATAAGTATGATTGAAGCTATAAAGTGTGTGAGCCCTGACACATTATTAATCTTTAAATGTCATTACCAATTCACCTAATGTGAGATCAAATCTCATAATTTGATTCCAGAGATCATATACAATTTTCGTGTAAGCCCACTTGAACTGAACAATCGCCAAACCCATTAGGTTTCCACGTGTAGCTTGCATCATATCATAAAACCTAGAAACTTTGTAAGGATGTTTCTATACCATGTGTGGAAAGAAATTCCTGTTGTCTAGTACATACGGCTAATCCGTTCAAATGCACGTGATATCCATCTTTTAACATCTTTGCACAAAACAATTGTACAGTACCCCAATTTGGTAGAAGCCACCTCATAAAATAAGAATGAGATTTTGATTCTTATAGTTTCCACTTCTTCACATCGAAATTAGCATCTATGCTAATTGCCCACACATATGTAACTATGGGGTTCCACATCAAGACATGACATTTCAGCTTAGTTTGGGCCGAAACTAACATGAAATCCATCTCATCCCCTTTTGGCCAGTCTCTTAAAACCACTACGGACTCTCATTTGTTATCATAACTAAATTATTTGTCAACAATATATTCCACATCAACCCCCATTGACGAATAAAGTCCACTTCCACTTCACCAACCAAAACCCTATTTAGAGTCTCCAAAACACCTCCCAATCACTTAAGGTCCCTAATACACAAAACTTGCATATTAAATTTTAGCTTGCCATTTCTAATTTCTCCTCTAACATATCTTCTCAATAGAAGAACAACTGTCCATTATCTTAGTAACCAACCCATCTGCTTCAAACTCGCGAGAGTCATCCTGCAGAATGACTACCCTATTAGCAAGCCAATCTGCCATCCGATTTGATTCCCTATAGCAATGATTAACCTTATAATCCTCAAATCTCGGCAATTTTTTTCATACCTCAAGTATCATGTAGTTTGTCTACCAATTACATATCTTATTCACCATTATAGCCATGATCACAATTTGTGAATCACCTTCAATGTGAAGTTTTTTCACCCTCTTCTTTAATGCCAACTTGATTCGTGCTAATAGTGGACTTTCCTCTACAATATTATTAGTACCATTAAGAAGTCTTTGTTGGCAAGTGGTCAGCACATGCACACATATGCACATGTAGGAACATGTACATATGGAATGTTGTCATTTATGGCAACACTTATCAGTTTTATGATTGCATACATTGGATATCATGAATATGTTTGTATGTAGTTGATGATTGAAAAATGCCTAAGTCCACAGACTACATTCCTGTGACCCAGTTTGACAGAAAAATGTAGCAAACTTCACATGAGCTTCATAAAGGTATGTGATCTTGGTTACATGCTTATAAAACACAAATGAATACATGTGTAAGGTCACACATGTTAATATTAAGGTATCAGAGAGATATGCTCATTTGTTTGGATGCGAAGACAAGTAAACAGAGTGTAACTTGTTGGTGATCACTAAAGCCGACTTTGTGAGCGATTGGAAAGTTTTTTGATGCGTTCTTGGATCTAAGGCTGACTAAGGATGTTAATGAAGCATACAAATGTGCATTAAATAATATGTTGCTTAGCTAGAGTAATGTTGAATAGCTCTTTCAAATATACCTCTAGCAAGGTATAATTATACAGACACTTTTGTAGAAGAGTGCGATGATAAAAATAATGATATAAATGGATGTGAACTGTGAAGGCATCTAAGAGGAAGAGTAGAGATCAAGAGAAAGGAGAACAAGTGGAGTTCTTCAAAGAATACTTTGTTAACTTTTTGTATTCAAGACAACAGATTGATTGTAAGTGTTGTTGCACCTATTGTACACCCCTAATAGGGTTTGATTGCCTCTAACAAGGCTAGAGTCATAGCAAGGTCGATTCCTTAATTGGGATTACATTGTAAAGACTCCTAATAGGGTTTGTCCTTTAACCAGGACCTGCCTATTATAATAATTGACTCCTAACAGGGTCAAAACTTCTAACAGGGTTATTATACTTATATTGCAGATATTTGTGGTACCATTCCCACTGGGGTTTTTCCTTAATAGGGTTTCCTTGAAAATAAATATGGTATTATGAGTTCTCCTGTGTTTGTTTATGTTGCATGGCTATTTATCTTATACTAAATCTTTATATGTTGTTTGAAGAAGATAACGAAGTTTAAGAATTCAGTAAAGTTCTGTAACACTGATTTACCCCACCCTCCCTCTCAGTGTTACCAAATCCTAACAATTGGTTTCAGAGCCTTAGGCCCTTGAAATAAAATCTTAATAGCTTTGAGGAGATCAAGATGGATTTGGAAAACTTGAAGAAGAATTATAAAATAGCCTTGGAATATGTGGACATTGCTAATGTAGATAGAGTGGATCTAAAGTACAAACTAAGGAAGGCAGATGAATTCATCAAGAAGTTGAAGCAGCAACTTGAGCATGAGAGAAAATTGAGAGATCATCTCATGGAAACACATACTAACGAGTTATCAGATCAAGATCTGATTGAGCAGCTGAGACATAAAAAGGATTCCTTGAAGGATGAATTGTAGGTCACAAAATTGAATCATAATGCAAGAACTTGATGCTTAAAAAGAGGAAAAAGAAAAGTTGCAAAATGAACTATCAAATACAAGGGACATGATGCAGACTTTGGAGAAAGAATTGAGTTCACTAAAAAAAAAGTATGACAAGGTAGTGAGATAGTGTATCACCATTACTAGTGAGCTTGATCAAACCAAAGGTTGCATAGAAAAACTTCATGAGAGAAGACATAAATTGGATGACAAAATTGACATACAAAAGCCTATTGGAGACATGAAAGGAGTAGGTTTCAATGACAATCCTGATTAGAATAAAGATAGAGTTGTGACGAATCTTGATTCACCTAAGAAGTCAGATTCTAAGGTTGTGATAGTAGAACCTGAGATACCTCCTTGCAGGGATAATGACAAGGATTGCAGTCATAAAGATCAATCAAAGAAATCAACTGAAAAATGTATTCCTAAGCCCAAGTTACTAGAGTTTTTGTTTTAATTGCTACTTGTATCCAGACATAAGATTAGAGAATGTAGAAAACCAGATATGAGGTCTAGCAAACCTAAATATGATCACTTGAATGATTTTATCAAGAAATTGAAAGATAAAATTTTAAATAAGGAAAATATTGAAAAAGGTGAATGTAGTAAAGATGCAGAGCATAGGAAATCTAAGGATAAGGAAACATGTGAAACAAATGATATTATGCAAGACAATGTTTCTAATTCTAGTAAGGATGAAGTCAAGAAGTTAGTGGAAGAAGTGAAGAAACTTATTGCTAGACCTAGAAAGATTGTATGTTACAAATGCAATAACTTTGGCCACATTGCCAAGTATTCAAGTTGTAGATTGATTGCATCCAATTGAAGCCCAAGAAGAAGGTGACATGTTTCAAGTGTAACAATGATGGACATGTTGCGAATTATTATAGATTCAAAGGACTACTAAAGAAGTTCTTAAGACCATTAAAAAAAAAAAAGAGTTGAATGAAGAAGATATACAACTAGCAGAACTAAAAGAAGAATTCAAGGAGAAATGGGTCAAACAGAATGAACCTGTGGAATTCAAAGTTAAGAAAGATGAAGATCAGAGCACGAGCACTCACAAGAGTCCTAAGAGTCTTGTGGAATCATTGCTAGGGTGCATTTACTCACCATCTTTTTGATGGGAAATGTATGTCTTAGGGGGAGCATAACAGATTAGCACCAGTCAGATACAAAGCCCCTATATGGATGAGTTAAGCTATGTGAGCTTGAAGGAGGCTTAGTTACTATTGTATAGGACTGTGGAAAAGATCACATCTAGTTTGGAGATGTCTATGAGAAGATGTACCAGTTTTAGCTACCACTGGTTCCTTGCAACTTTATGGGCAGTTTTTGGGACTTGTAGAAAATTACCTATAAGGGTAATAATTTAGTCAAAATACTTACCATTTACACTAAGATTAGAGAGCATTGAAGATCTTGGAACAATTGGTGGAGCTTGAAGAGTTTATAGTTATGTTTGCAAAACCCTCATATGGTCGTGGGAGCTAGGTATTTGTCATAAACTTAAGAAATCTTTTTCATTTATAGTAGCAAAGAAATCGGCATAGATAATCCAAAGGTGTTTAATGTGTTTGAAAGGAATAGACACAAATTCAAGATCCATCCCTTCAAATCTACTGAAGAGGATCAAGAGGGTGCATTTTTGCATACCCCAGTTGGTGTTCTTTATGTTGAAGACATTAGGGCATATATACATAAAAAAAAATTGAGTTCACAGGAACTACATAGATATAGGATGAAATTCTAGGGTTATACAATGTGGATCAAACTCTAAGAGAAGAATGTAGAAAGATTCACAGGTTTCCAATAGTTAAATACATGGAAATATTTGAGTTTGATGAACTAGACTGGATCAAGATTGTGTTGAGAAGGATTCATGATGAATTCATATGGATTGGTGGAGCCCCAACCATGATCACCAAAGAACTATTGCATGAGATGATTGGTTTACCAATGATAGGTAAAGTACCTACAACAGAAAAGAATATTAGGTTTGAAGTGGAGAAACTAACAAAAAGTAAGTGGAACAAAAGAGAAATGATAGTAAATGACATCGCACAAGAAGATGTCAAACTTGTACAAATTATATTGGGATACAAGTTTCAGTATAGTAGTAGGATAAATAGTGTATTAGCTAGTTTTGTCCATATGGCATATAAGATGGTAGTAGAAGATGAAGAGTATGACCTTCGGGAGGTCCTAAGGAAACAACTAATGGAGAAGTTAGTAGGGGTAAAGAAAAATAGGACAATACACTTTAGATTTGAATCACTAATAATGTATATATTATTTCATGTTATGAGAAGATTCCATAACATGTATCTATGGAGATCAGATAGGTGCACTATGAAAATGATAAGCGATTGCTATAAAAGAAGTGATGACTAGAATAGGTATGCTAAAGTTGTAGGAATGATGAAATTCTTTTAGAAATAAATACATGAAATGGAAAGGATCCCTTAGAGACTAGTGGATAAATATAAAAATGATATATGTTTCATGGTGGAGACTGATAGTACATACATTGAGGTAGTGGAACCTAGAACTTCATGGGCTACTTATGTGGGCTATGAATTAGACTACACCTTTGTAGAACTTCATATTCAGTATGTTATGCAGTCACCTAAAGACCCCAATGTTCCAAGATGGCATACATATGATGAGAAGTGCACATCATTCAAGGAAGAATTAGTAAAAGGGAGAAGGGAGAAGAAGGTTGAATCCCTTGTTGATAAAATAGCAGGACAACATGGAATAATTAAAGAAGAAATGAAGATTATCAGAGAGAAGGTGGAAAAACTTGGGGAGAAATACAATATTCCCCCTCCTCAAATTAACATAGAGGCACCTCAAGTGGTGGAGGTTGAAGAAGAAGAAGAAGAGAAAGAAAAAGATGACACTCCTACACCTATGAGGAGAACATCACAGAGACATGCATAAAGAGATTCTACACAAGGCCAAACACCTCCCAAAGCTAGACTATGGCTAGTGGGCCAGGAAAGAAAAGAAAAACTCTTGACACTCCTCCATCTTCGCATGGGAAGAACAAGAAGAAAAAGACCACAAAAGAACATGAAGAAAACAAGGAATCTCAAATGATGAATACTAAGAAGACCATGGAACAAAATAAAAAATATCAAGAAGATGAAAAAGATAGGGAGCTTCAAGAGGCAAATCAAAAAGCACTTGAAGCAGAAAGGAAAAAGGAAGAAGAAGATGAACAAAAGAAAGGTCAAGAATCACAGAGAAATATATTCAAGCCTTACCTATATGTCCTACAAATGAGAGCATTAAATGATGGTAAGCTCTCTTCTATTGAAAAATATTTTGATAAATATGACGAGGAAGAGAAAAATAAGATAGAAGATATAGTTGTTGAACACGTGCTTTCCTTAAAAAAGAACCTGATTGAAATAGAGGGTCAAATAAGTAAGGAATTATTTGAAAGATTAGAAGAGATAAATAAAAGAGCCCTTGATGAGGACATCAAGGTGAGACAAGAAATTATGCTAAAAAATATACCTACTATGACAGGGAATGAGATGGGAAATTGCCATGAGAAGCTAAGGTTAAGAACTAAAACTAGAATCATCAGGTTCATGGCCCAAAAGTATGAAGAGGTGGAACAAGAAACTCATGACAAGGTTGGAAAACTACTCCTACAGGAGAAACTTCATCTTGGTAAGTCTAAAAGGATCCCCACCTCAGTAGAAATCTCTATAGAGCCTACAAATGTAGAAAAGGATGAAGATCCAAAAGAAACAGAGGGAGTTGACAATGCCTTACCTGATTTCTTCATTGACGATGTTAGGATTTAACTTGATACAAAGATAGATACATCTGATCCATTTCAGATAAGTGAAACCTTAACCAATATTGATAAAATAGTAAAGAATCTTAAGCTTCCCAAGATTGCTTAAGAAGAATCAGCTAAGAAAATGCAGCAAGAGGAGGAATAGGTATCAGAAGAAAGAAATGAAGAAAAAGAAACAGAAAAAGAAAAGGAACATGAAAAAGAAAAAGAAACAAAAAAGGGAAGAAGAATAGCCAAAAGGATTACCAATCACTCATTTTCTACACCTAGTTTGTTGGCAAGTGGCTCGCAATCACTTCCAACCAACTTAGATGACATGCATGTCACAGATATTATGTAGTGGTCAGTACTTTCTTTTGCCAAAGAAAAAGAGAAATCAAAGAAGAAAATAGAAAAGACCTGATGCAGGAGCATCCTGGGTGTAAGAGCAATCTTGCATCACCCAAAAATATTTCTATTTTTGAATTCAATAAGGGCTATCCTGTGCAGAGCTACTATTTATGGAAAGTTACTGTTTTTGGTAATTTTTGTCTATGCTCAGAATGATCTAATTTCTTTCTTGGAGGTTCATTTTGGTCATATAAGTCTGCCAGTAAAGTTTCATTTCCAGATCAAGTGTATGTTGGAAGATATTGAAGATTTTCGGTATTGGCAGCAGGGTACAGAAACTTTGAACTCAGTTTTGAAGGCTTTAGAGGCCCCGAATGAGGTCGAAAATTTGGGTGACGAGCGCTTGCGCTAGTCAAGCCTGTAGAGCGCTTCGTGGCATTTCTGAAATGGGGTTATAATAGCCGAGCGGGTCAACGGGTGATGACTTATGGTCTTCAGAAGTTGGGCCACCTGAAATGGCGAAAAATAATTTTCATCAAAATTTTTGTTCGGGTTTCAAAGGTTATCTTGAGCCGACTATGATGTAATAAAATGTAAAATAAAATAATTCTAAGTTTGGTCGGCCTTATTGGCTAAAAATTCTGGAACCTTCCCAGGCGGTGGAAAATTGCCTATATAAGGAAGGCTGTATTATTGTCTTAGGCAGTTCAGAATAGTTCTGGGTAGTAGATCTGGGTATTGATTCGAGGCTTTGTCCTACAGAATATTGTAAGGGAATGCCCATGTGGCTTTGCATATTGTAATTCTAAAAGTTTGTAATTCCACATTTGTGGAGATAATAAGAAGCCAATTTTCTGTTCCTGCATATTGTTGTGGTTTCTCTGTTTCTGTTATGTGTTTGTGGTATTAAGGGGAGCACCCTTCATCAAGTGGTATCAGAGAAGGAGTTCTTGAGTGTGTAAACAGATCGCCGACTATGAGGCAGTTTGCACCATGACCGTGGCTAGGGTTTCAGCACGCATCGTGAAAATGCCTCCACGACGAGAACGTAGCGGAAGAGTTGGTGCTGTGACACCTGAGGTTAGAGAGCTGCAGAGACAAGTGCGAGCATTGGAAGAAGAGATTCGCAGAGGAATGAATCTTAATGTCAGAGACGAAAGTGAGGATGAAGCCGAAGAAGAATATCAAGAAGGAGAAATTGAAATTGTGAACCAGGAGGAAGAAAGACTTTTTCGGGCGATTTCCAAGATTGGGAAAAGACCTAAGATCGAGGTTGCTACATTCTCTAGAATTCTTAACCCAGAGGAATTGATCGACTGGATCAATGAATGTGAAGAATATTTTGAGTATGAAGATGTTGAGGATCTTGATAGGGTCAAATTTGCGAAGGCCAGACTGAAAAGTCATGCGAAGATGTGGTGGCAAGAGATTCAGTTGGAGCGAAATAGAAGGGGAAAGGAGAAAATCATGAGATGGGATCGGATGGTGGATAAATTGAAGCGACAGTTCATTCCTGTTGATTATGAGCTTGACCTACTGAAGAAAATGCAGAGTTTGAAGCAAGCAGGAAGATCTGTTCAGGAGTATACAGAGGATTTCTTTCGACTTCTCATCAGAACAGGCCATGCAGAAGCTGATAAGGAGAAAGTTGCCTGATACCTTAATGGGTTAAGGCCAAGCATTCAGGAGGAGCTGAATCTGGTTCGAATGAATAGTATTGAAGAGGCATACCAGTTTGCCCTAAAAGTAGAGGAAAAGCTGAACAAGAAGTTTGAGAGCAGACAAAATGGAAGAGGTCACGGTGGACGATCTGGTGGACGGTCATATGGTGGCCGAAATGAAGATCCGAAAAAGAAGGATGAGGCCAGTAGCAGTCAGAATCAGTGAGGAAATAATTTCAATCGCTTCCAGGATCAGAATAATAGAGATCAAAGAGGAAGAGGAAGAGGACAAGGATCTGGAAGAGGTGGCTTCCGTGGAACATGTTTTCACTGTGGAGAAGAAGGTCACAGGGCATTTGAATGTCCTCAGCGCCAAGGCAGAATAGATAGGAGAAATGAAGGCCAGGCCAGAGTTGCGCATGTCGATGAAGATGCTAGATCATCATATTCTGAAGATGCTGAAAGAGGAGAAACGCTAATTAATAGAAGAGTCTTGCTGAGTGGTGAGAATGAACCTGAACAAAGGAGGAGCCTGTGACAAAGTTGAAGCTCAAGAGACAGGAACACCCACATCCATATCGGATTGCCTGGGTACAGGATGACCACAAGGTCATGGTCAATGAACAATGCCTGGTGAAGTTCAAGATTGGCGGATACCATGATGAGGTATTGTGTGATATCATATCTATGGATGCATGTCATATGTTGTTGGGTAGACCATGGCAGTTTGACAGATGTGCTGTACATGATGGTCGTGCGAATACCTATTCCCTGACAAAGGATGGAGTGCGGCATAAGCTAAAACCATTGAAGGAGACTGAAGAAAAGGTATGTGGTAATGCAAGAATAACATTTGTTGATGGAAGAAAATTCCTAGATGGTATGAGGCATGAGCATGTGTGTTTTACTTTAATTCCAAAAGTTGGTAAAGAAGAAGTAGAGGATGTACCTGTAGAGGTTGCAGATTTGTTGAATGAGTTTCAAGATATTGTATCTGATAATGTACCTGATGGATTACCACCGGTAAGGAAGATCAGTCATCAGATGGATTTGATTCCAGGAGCCAGTTTTCCAAACAAGGTAGCACATAGAATGACACCAGCAGAAAGTGAAGAGTTGAACAGACAAGTACACGAGTTATTGCAGAAGGGGTTGATTTGAGAGAGTCTGAGTCCCTGTGCTGTACCAGCGGTATTAGCACCAAAGAAGAATGGAGAATGGAGGATGTGTACAGATTCTAGGGTAATAAACAAGATCACAATCAAGTACAGGTTTCCATTTCCACGAATGGATGATATTATGGACTGTTTGAGTGGAGCTGTGTATTTTTCAAAGATAGATCTAAAAAGTGGATATCATCAGATTCGGATCAGAGAAGGAGATGAATGGAAGACTGCCTTCAAGACAAAGGAAGGACTGTATGAGTGGTTAGTCATGCCTTTTGGGCTAACCAATGCACTGAGCACTTTCATGTGGCTCATGAACGAAGTTCTGAAAGAATTTCTGGTTTCAGGAGAAGGTCTAAAAATGGACCCAGAGAAGGTACAGGCTATCCTTGAATGGCCTACTCCAAGGAGTGCTACCGAGAGTTATACATTTGTTTTGAAACACAGGAGTGGAAAGTCTAATAGGGTTGCAGATGCTCTTAGCAGAAGGCAACTATTGCTGACAGAAATGCATATTGAAGTGATTGGGTTCAAGGAACTTAAGAATTTGTATCCAGAGGATCTTGATTTTGGTGAAGCTTGGAAAGCTTGTACAGAACCTGTTACTCTAGACAGGACGAAATGGCTGGATTTTATCATCCAAGATGATATGCTATTCAGAGGGAGTCAATTGTGCATTCCACGAAGTTCTATGAGGGAGAATCTCATCAAGGAGAAGCATAGCGGAGGATTGGCTGGACATTTTGGTCGTGATAAAACCCTTGGTTTGGTTAGTGAGAATTATTATTGGCCACAGTTGCAGCAAGATGTGAAGAAGTTTGTACAGAGTTGCAGAATATGTCAGATGGCGAAAGGAGTGAAGCAGAATACAGGGCTGTATCAGCCATTACCTATACTAGAGAAGCCTTGGGAGGATATCAGTATGGACTTTGTTCTTGGTTTACCGAGGACTCAGCGGGGACACGATTCAATTTTTGTGGTAGTTGACAGATTCTCGAAGATGGCACATTTCATTCCTTGCAAGAAGACTAATGATGCTGTTCATATAGCAGAATTATTTTTCAGAGAAGTAGTGAGACTTCATGGTTTGCCAAAGACCATAGTTTCAGATCGGGACACTAAGTTTGTTGGATATTTCTGGCATACATTGTGGAAGAAGTTAAAGACAGATTTGAAGTTCAGTTCATCACATCATCCACAGACTGATGGACAGACAGAGGTGGTGAATAGGAGTTTGGGAAATTTGCTGAGATGTTTGGTTGGAGATAAGCCAACAGGATGGGATTTGATTTTACCACAGGTGGAATTTGCATACAATAATTCTGTCAACAGGAGCACTGGTAAATCACCATTCCAGATTGTATATGGAAGTAGTCCAAGAAATGCATCTGAATTGAGGAAGATAGATAAAGGAGAAATAAGTAGTGCTGAAGCTGAAGATTTTGCAGAACACTTGAAGAACATCCATGAAGAGGTGAGGAAGCATATTACCAAGATGAACGCACAGTATAAGGCTAAGGTAGATGAGAAAAGGAGGTATAAGGAATTTCAGGTTGGTGATGAAGTCATGGTTCATTTGCGGAAGGAGCGGTTTCCAGTTGGTACATATAACAAGCTGAAAATGAAGAAGTTTGGGCCATGTAAGATACTGAAGAAGCATGATTCAGGAAATGCATATGAGGTAGAATTGCCTAGTGAGCTGAATATTTCACCAGTGTTTAACATTTCAGATTTGACAGAGTATCACGAAGGTGTTGAAGATGAGGTTGCAGCAGCACAGTGGAGTATTCCAGCAACTAGTTCAGACACTAAGGAGATCAAAGATATACTGGACAGTCGTGTTGGTAGAAGCACAAGGAACAGGACATATGAAGAATATCTGGTCAAGTGGAAAGGACGGCCTGTTGAAGATTCATCATGGCTGATAAAGGAGGAGGTTAGCCATCTTGGTTTTCCTCTGCACACCTGAGTCGTGACAGGGTCACTTCTCAAATTACCCTGGGTGTCTGATGCAAGAGCATCCTGGGTGTAAGAGCAATCTTGCATCACCCAAAAATATTTCTATTTTTGAATTCAATAAGGGCTATCCTGTGCAGAGCTGCTATTTATCGAAAGTTACTATTTTTGGTAATTTTTGTCTGTGCTCAGAATGATCTAATTTATTTCTTGGAGGTTCATTTTGGTCATATAAGTCTGCCAGTAAAGTTTCATTTCCAGATCAAGTGTATGTTGGAAGATATTGAAGATTTTCGGTATTGGCAGCAGGGTACAGAAACTTTGAACTCAGTTTTGAAGGCTTTAGAGGCCTCGAATGAGGTTGAAAATTTGGGTGACAAGCGCTTGCGCCGGTCAAGCCTGTAGAGCGCTTCGTGGCGTTTCTGAAATGGGGTTATAATAGCCGAGCGGGTCAACGGGTGATGACTTATGGTCTTCGGAAGTTGGGCCACCTGAAATGGTGAAAAATAATTTTCTTCAAAATTTATGTTCGGGTTTCAAAGGTTATCTTGAGCCGACTATGATGTAATAAAATGTAAAATAAAATAATTCTAAGTTTGGTCGGCCTTATTGGCTAAAAATTCTGGAACCTTCCCAGGCGGTGGAAAATTGCCTATATAAGGAAGGCTGTATTATTGTCTTAGGCAGTTCAGAATAGTTCTGGGTAGTAGATCTGGGTATTGATTCGAGGCTTTGTCCTACAGAATATTGTAAGGGAATGCCCATGTGGCTTTGCATATTGTAATTCTAAAAGTTTGTAATTCCACATTTGTGGAGATAATAAGAAGCCAATTTTCTGTTCCTGCATATTGTTGTGGTTTCTCTGTTTCTGTTATGTGTTTGTGGTATTAAGGGGAGCACCCTTCATCAAGACCTCAAAGACAATCCAGTGTGCATCATAGGTATTGCTTACACCTCTTATACATAATGAGGATCCCATAGGTAGTCTAGACAATGTTATAAGTATAATAGAAAGTTTTTTTGATACTTTAGAAGATGCATCCAGCATAAAAGTAGTAGAAGATTTCAAAAGGTTAAGGATGAAAGACACTCTAGATGAAATGAAAGGTTATCTTAATACATTAACTTCCACTGAAAAGGCAATAAAATATTGTCTTAAGGAGGGACATGATCTATTTAGACTCTGCATGAATTTGCACAAGCATGTGAAGAATATATCATATATTATAGCTAAGGAGGAAGAAGTTTAGGTCAAACTCTCTGAGAATTTTGAAAATAAGAAAATACTATACATAAATAAGAAAACAAACAAGATCATGGATAAAATCCATTCCCTACCGCTGGAAAAGGACAAGGTTCATAAAAGATTCTCTGAATTAAGAAGCTTTTTGACTCCAAAGATCAATGTCTTGAAGAGAACTCATGAGGACCTTTAGCCTGGCCTCAGAACATTTCAGGGATTAGTACCTACAGATATAGAAAAAGAAGACAAGGCCTCATATGGTCTCAATGGACTAATTTAGGTTACAGAAGCAATTAAGGAAGCTTGGGTTGCAAATTTTGAAGATTTTGAAATTCAACTACATGGATGTGCTACAGAAAATTCATTTGTGATCTTGAGCATCTTCAATTTTGTTGTTTTGGCAACTATTTCAGACATTTTTGGTAGTCTTTTCCATTGATGTCAAAGGGGGAGAGATAGAGAAAAAATAAAAATAAAATGAAAACATAAATAAAAGAAAGGTTTTCTCTGAAGGCTATGTGTCAAAATTTATGTGTTGCATATATTTTGTTTTATATTTTGTCTTGATGTTGTACTTGGTCATTTTTTCACTAAGTGTTGCAATCAATGCCAAAGGGGGAGATTGTTGGCAAGTGGTCAGCACATGCACACATATGCACATGTAGGCACATGCACATATGGAATGTTGTCCTTTATGAAAACATTTATCAGTTTTATGATTGCATATATTAGATATCATGAATATGTTTGTATGCAGTTGATGAAAGAAAAATGCCTAGGTCCATAGACTGTTCTTGTGACCCAGTCTGACAGAAAAGTGTAGAAAACTTCAAAAGAGATTCATAAAGGCATGTGATCTTGGTTACACACTTATAAGACACAAATGAATACATGTGTAAGGTCACACTTGTTAATATTAAGGTATCGATGAGATATGTTCAGTTGATTGGATGAGAAGACAGTTAACAGAGTGTAACTTGTTGGCGATCGCTAAGGCCAACTTTGTAAGCTATTGGAAAGTTATTTTTTGATGCGTTCTTAGATCTAAGGTCGAATAAGGATTTTATTGAAGCATGCAAATGTGAATTAAATAATATGTTGCTTAGCTAGAGTAATGTCCACTAGCTCTTTCAAATTTACCTCCACAAGGTATAAATACATACAAACACTTTTGTAAAAGAGTGTGATGATAAAAATAATGATATATATGGATGTGAACTATGAAGGAATCTAAGAGATAGAGTAGAGATCAATAGAAAGGAGAAAAAAGTGGATTTCTTCAAGGAATACTTTGTTAACTCATTGTATTCAAGACAACAGATTGATTGTAAGTGTTGTTGCACCTTTTGTACACCCCTAATAGGGTTTTATTTCCTCTAACATGGGTGGACTCCTAGCAGGGTCGATTCCTTAATTGGGATAACATTGTAAAGACTCCTAACATGGTATGTCCTATAACTAGGACCTACCTATTGTAATACTCGGCTCCTAACAAGGTCAGAAATCCTAATAGGGTTATTATACTTATAGTACAAATATTTGTGGGTACCATCCCCACTGGGGTTTTCCCCTTAATAGGGTTTCCTTGAAAACAAATATGGTGTTATGAGTTTTCTTATGTTTTTTTATGTTGCATGGTTATTTATCTTATAATATATCTTTATATGTTTCTTGAATAAGATAAATAAGTTTAAGAATTTAGTAAAGTTATGTAACACTGATTAAACCCCCTCTCAGTCTTACGAAATCCTAACAGTCTTTTTTCCATAGTACCTACGATTTTCCCCTATTGGTTCCTTAGAAGACACACAACATTTGATCTTATCAGATTTCCCTTTGGCATTCCATAAAAGTTTAATTTAAAAACCAAATCTTGTGGGACATCCCATTTAACCTTGGCCCTAATGTCATACTTTTCCATCTTCCCCACCAAAACCCCATTGAACAAAATGTGGATTAATGACCAATCATTCAATACTTATGAATCCGATGCAATAAATGTCATTGAAATTGATTTAGTTCTAGATATGTATGAGATGACAGTCTCAGATATGGATTTCTCAATTATTTCAAATAGCTTTATCCATGATAGTTGCTCTTTTATGAAATTATTTTTATTTCATTCCCACCACACGTTCCATGCCATAATTGTAGGTTCAATGAACAAAATGCATGAAAAGAATGAGTCCTTATACAAGGTACACCATCTTACCAATCAGATCTCCCTCCTAAATGCATTTGGTAGTGCCCCACACCATCTAAGCCTATTAATCAGCCACGTCCACACTTTTTGTGCATATGGACAAGATACAAATAGATGATCAAAATATTCCCTTTCGCCCCTGGATAAGACATAATTGAAATCATCCACTATACCCAACTTAGCTAATCTAATAATTGTTAAGATCCTATTTTCCAAAGCCAACCAAGTAAAAGATTTAGCCAAGTAAAATCTACTTGTTAATAATATTATGAATAATACTATTAATAGTTGTTGGAGGCACTATATTGCATAGCCAATTAATTTTGCACCAATCAAAAGTGATTATTATTTTTCATTTTCATTTAATAATATTTATTCTTGTAAAGTTGAGAATTATATATTTAAACTCAATATATTGTATGAATTATTATTCACACTATGTTATTAAAAATTACTTTAAAATAACAAATTTTTAGGTTTTCTATTTATTTCTTTATTTTTAAAAAGAAATCTCTATTTTAAATAGTATTTTTTTCATTTTTTACTTGTAACATTGTAAATAAAGTGATATATATATAGATATTATTTCTTAGTAGTAAGGTCAATTAGATATTCTATAAGAATTTAATCTATGTTATTTAAATTTTTAAAAAAAAAATTAAACTATTTCATTATAGAAAATAAATATTTCTATTAAAATACTCCAATCATTATTATGCCAAAAGCATTCCCTATGTGAAATGAACATCCCATTTTTGAATCAATTATTTAGAAATGAGGAAAATGATGTTGAATTAATTTCAACCGTATAATTTATATTAAAAATATTTTTTTAAAAAAAATGTACAAAAGGAAAAACCTTTCTTTTACTATTGCCTTATTTTGACATCATCTTTTAATTTTTTTTCTTGCAAATATCTGTTAATATTATCTTTTCTAATAGGATATTATTTTCAAGTTTGAAAAATAGCTTTATACTAATTATTATTCTCTTAAGTAATAGTCTAGATTGTCATTGATGAAGGAGAATGTTATTTTAGTTGTCATTGATGTTGACACACTGTTGTTGACTTATTTTTTCAAACATTCTGAGATATAGTTAACAATATTTTGCTAGATGTGTTTCACTACACATATTTTCTGGTTAATTGTTTTGAATAATATGTTTTGGTATCTCTAATATACCTATTTTTAGATGTTCATGAGTTTTGGTGATCTAGTTGGATTGCTTTATCATTTTGGTAACTCAGTTTATTAGTTACTTTGTTAAAGAAACAAGGTAGATGGTCAATTTGTCCGCACTTCATCACTTGAATTATTTTGGTTCTACAAATTTGGGATGAGACTAAGAATTGGATGTGTCATCACTCAAAAACGGTCTAGTAAACTTTGAGCCTCACTCTAACATTAAACATTTTAAATAATATACTAAATCTTTTGCTTAATCAATTTTGCATATTTATTTGAATCTTTTATTTCTTGATCAAATCATCATTTTATCATTTATGTGATGATATCCTAAAGTTTGACCACTTTATCCTAAGTTTTATGTAATTAAGAGAACATGCTCCCTTTTAATTAAATAAAATAAATTTTTTAATTAAATAAAATAAATCTTTTAATTAAATAAAATAAATATTTTAACTAAATAATAAAATCACTTTATCCTAAGCTTTATTTAATTAAGAGAACATGATCCCTTTTAATTAATTAAAAAACCTTTTAATTAAATAATAAAATCACTTTATCCTAAGCCACATTTAATTAAAAGAATATGTCCTCTTTTAAATAAATAAAAACACAATTTTAATTAAATAATGGAAACCACTTTGCTAAAAATAATAAATAATAAATTAAAACTAAAAAGAAAAGTGGACACTTTCCAATGAGATGGAATCTTTTGACTTTTGAAAAAGGCTTTTTCCTTTTATCTCAATCACTCATTATTTCTCCTATTAATCATGTCCATTGATTTTGCTTCTTGAAAATCTTGAGCACATAGATCAATCAAGATTTAATCTCCACCATTGCTCATTTATTTTTGCCTCTTAATCTTGACCTTCCATACATTTATAAATCTATTTAAAATGAGACTCCCTTGTCACTTTTAGATCCCATCTCTTGCATTATCACATCTCTTGCATTCTTATCTTCTTGAGATCTTGAAATCTTATTGCAGGTTCTTGGAGTCTTGGCATCTTAGCATCTTGGAATCTTCGAATCTTCCAATCTTGGCATCTCAGAGCTATGACATTCTTAGATCTTTCATATAAAAATATTACACCATCATTGTCATTTTCTTTCTTGCATATAGCTTAATACATCTAGCTTAGATCTACTTTTCTTACATTCTTGCATATCATTCTAGCTTAGATCTTGCATCTCATCTTCAATGTACTTTTCTTGCATTCTTGCATATCATTTTATAGCTTAGATCTTGTATTTCATCTTAGATCTACTTTTCATTATCATTTTAATCTTCCATTTCAAGGTGCACCTTGCAAGGGTCTTTCTTTAAGGTTCATTTGAGAGCCACCATTCATAATATTTACATGGTTCTTGCACGCCATGGATAGAAAGTTATAAGTCGCTTCTTGAGATATCCTTCTTCATGGATTCCCTCAAGTGTAATGGTTTATAGAAGTGACCTCACTTTTTGGTACACATTTTTTGGTGCCCACCATGGGGAAAACCCATGAATTTTTGGATATTCACTTTGGTTTTTAATGCTTACCCTTGTGGAGGTTGAGTTGAAGGCAAAAACCCTAGGTTTTTTAAATATTTGATCATATCTCACAAACGGCTTGGATTTTTGACCTAAATGTTTTTTGAAGGTTTTTAATAGATCAAAGATGTCTCAGTCCAAAAATCATTTTTTTTTGGATCATTTTTACGTTAATTATAATTTTTTATTGATTTTTAATGAAAATTCATTTCTAGTTGCAAATCATCATATTTTTTAGAAACATTTACATTTTTGGAAAGGTCTAAGAATTATATAGGGGGTTACTTCTTTATGTTTTTAATTTAGATGCAATAACGTAGCTCAAATAGTCAATTTATAAAAACTGGTCTATTTTGGTAAAAAATGTCTCTAGGGCACAAATTAAGGCATATTTTTGAAATTTTTACATTTTTGGAAAGCTCTCAGATTTATAAGAGTGGTCTCTTCTTCGCATTTATATTTTTGTGGCTGAAATAATAGAAAAAAAAATTGGATCTTGTTGACTAGGTCAAAAGTAAAAAAAATAAAAATTGTGAAGAGCTTGCACTTTATTTGCACATAGTTCAATGCATGATTGATATTTATTAAAATTATTTGATATTTACTATCTCCTAACAAGTGGTTGTGTAGGCTTATTGCTTTCATTTGCATATTTTTGTCCCCTAACTTGTGGTTTTGTAGGATTTTCTTGCCAAAAGAATTGCATTGCTAAGACTAATGACAATTGAGATTTTTGAAAATTGCATTGACGAAATGTAACTAGATCTTGGAACTTTTATTGTTAGATCTTGTGTGTCTTTGCTACCATTAGATCATTTTTAATAGATACATAGATTAATTAGTTTTCTTTTGGTAAATGAACATGTTCTTGATGTGTTTGGGAGACACTATGGAGTAGGAGACTGTGGTCTTTTCTTTTTGGAAAATGAGAAATCTAGACCACCATTAGCTATCCTTTTACTCGGCTACTCCAAAGAGTGAGGATACTTAGATATTTTCTAAGTATCCAAAGAGTAGGGATACTTAGATATTTTCTATTCCTAATGCTTCTTCATGTGTAGGGCCTAGTTGTCTAAATCTTGCTAAGAAAGACTACACTTGATTGGGCGCTCGTAGGGCTCTCAGAGGTCTCAATCTTGTTTACTACAAGGGGAGTACATTGATCTTGTATAGGGAAGCGAGGTCTAAATATTGCTTTCGAGACTATACTTTTTGGATTCTTATTGGGCTGAAAGGTCTTAATTTCTCTTGCAAAAATATAGGGGATAGTCATGAATGAAGTTTACTAAAAACCTTAGGTTAGAGGCTACCGTATTGACTAAAATTATCATAATCTTTGTGCAAGGACCGATCCAAGTGATTTCTCGGATCACCTCAAGATTACTCACCATATGTATTTCTTTGGGATACCAAGTTGTGGGCAATGGTTTCGATACTAGCCATGACCATAGGTAGTTCTTGCTTTATGTGTTTTTGATTTGTGCTAGACCCATGGAAATATTTGTGAACATACAATTGATGTTATTGGAATATTGCAACCTATCTTTAGACTTCACAATTTCTTGTATCATGCAACATTTATTTTTCCCTTTCTTGATTGTTTGAAGACTACTAGTACTATGCATCACATTTTCTTTAAAAACTTGATCTTGAAATTCAAACTTGTCAAAATTCAAAAATTTGTAGTAAAAAATGGAAATCGTTGTCAAAATTGGAAATCGTTGTTTTAATATCACCTATAGTAGTGAGAAATATCATATGACATTAATATCATCTCTCTAAGAGAAATATCATCTGATCTGAGTTAGTTTTCTCTAAATTTTCTCTTAGTTGTCTTAGGAAGCTTATACTTGACTACTTTTGGTATCATGGTCTGAAACTAGTACATTGTGAATTTCCTTTAGCTAATGCAGATCACGTGTATCTCTTGACTACACTCTTGGTTAGTAGATGGTTCACTTTTTCACTCTTTTATATCATTTATTTTGGATGCTTTCATCTTATCTTTTCTTTCTCATGAGTGTCCTACA